>JAOANR010000002.1:62023028-62623028 GCA_030278955.1 Hygrophila difformis
GAGTTAGTTCAGCGGACGGTGCGGGTTCGCCGGAAAGAGGATTTAATTCAACCTGTTATGCTCTTTCGCAAAGGGATACGGAAAGAGGTTGTAGACTGTTGACAGCAGCTCCACGGTGTGTAGATTTAATTCTTTTAATTTGAGCGTTTATACTCAAAATTGTTTTTCTCTGAGTTTGGATCACTCAGGCTCTGATACCAATTTGTAGATTTTGATATCTCACACACACAAGAACACTTTACACTTTTGATATCTAAAAACGATAACTAAAAGCGGAGAGTTGTTTAGCTAAAGTTGCTTTGTATATCTTGTTTTGCTTCGCTCTGTTTTTTACAACAATGGAAGTACATATTTATAGAATCGAAAATAAACAACAGACAATGAACAATGCTAATACTGTTCTTATTGTGGCTTCAAGCTTTTCGGCGAGGTAGATGAGCCTCCTTATTGGACTTCGACGATTCATGTTACTTTTACGGCATTTGATGTGTATGCCGTTTTTCAACAGTTCTTAATCTTAGAGTTTTTATAGGATGTCTAGTATCCGGGATGTTACAAATGGTAGTAGAGCCAACGTGCGACCTCATGTTGGGTACTCAGACACTTGCTAGATTTATGGGATGTGGATGGCCGAGGCATGTATTGGGTACTCAAACATCTAGTGAGGGCATAAAGACATACAGAATATGGATGGGCGAAGCGGAACAGACCTTACAACCTTAGAATATAATACTGTTGACCGAGAAATTTTGCAGAAGGAAGAAAGAACAAGAATTGAATTGAATAAACGTGAAGGATTACAGAAGTAAACTGGAATTGAATTACAATGCCGGAATTTAGAGAAAGCGGTAAAGAATTTAAGACAGAAAGCAGTAAATGAATGAAAATTGCGGAAAGCTAAAAAAAGAAAGCAGAAAAACTAAAAAAATAAGGCGTCTCTTTGAAGAGTTGTGTTGAGATCTGATCCCTCTTCCCTTCTGCCTCGGTTGGTATTTATAGGCAAAGGAGAGAACCGCCTTTGGAAATCGTGTGTAGCAACGATGAAACCATTTCTAATAACCGCTCTGCACCCCTAGCGTTGGTGATGCAGTTGGCGTTCGATGGAGGCTGACAACATGGATGCTGGAGGCTGGGATGGAGGCTGACGGCTACTTGGAGGGTTTACTGATGATGCCTGCCTTGGAGAGTTTCTTGGTGGCGGCTGGGCGCACTCACACCCCCGGAATCTCCTTTCCGTCGATCCGCACACGGGCCGCATCCGGGCATCCCTGGCCGCCACCCTTGCGCTAGCCGTCTTGTCGCTTGGACGCCGTCTCAGTCTCTCTGGCCGCCACCGAAGGATCCCTGGCCGCCTTCTGAGACCTCTTGGCCGCCACCAAGGAGCGCCCGGCGGCCAACAAAGAGCCCTTGGCCGCCACTCAAGATCCTTGGGTCGCCACCCAAGGTGCTCCTTGGCCGCCAACGTGATGTCGTTGGTCACCAACGTGGCTGTGATCCTGCATGTTCGAATCTTTACGACAGGCTCACTTCGATAGGCTCACTTCTCAACTTCGACTCACTTCGATAGGCTCACTTCTCAACTTTGACTCACTTTGATAAGCTCACTTTGATAGGCTCACTTCTCAACTTTTATTCAGTGGGACTCACTTTTATTGGGTCAACAGATGCCCCCCTCGCGTAATTCGTCTGATTAGGACTTTCTAAGGCGAATTTACGCGTTCAATATAAGCTTGACCCATCTCTTTTTTTTTTAAGTGCCGCCACCACCTTGGGTAGCTCAGTCTGCAGACCGGGTGTCATTCATATGTTTCCAGCGTTGCCGGATCGGTCTTCCATCAGCAGCGCCACCAACTGCCGTCAAGGCCCTTCCAGCCGTCGCTTGCACGCGCCAGGCCACCACTTGGGATCCTCCAGCCGCCATTGAAGAAGTCCTAGCCAGCCGCTATCCGAGCCTTGCCAGCCGCCCTTGGAAGAGCCCAGGCCGCCATCCTTTAGCCTTTCGTTATGCCGCCACTACTCAGCCACCAACTACTCGGCCTCCAAGGTCGCTGTCAATCACGCTCTCGGGTCACTATCCAGGGTTGTTTCTACCAAGGATCAATGTAGAAGCCACCACTATTGGGACGTCTTCCTCTTTACCTGATTTCACTTTATTGAAATGAGTCCCTTGTAAAGGAAGACGCTTCTCTTCCTATTCCTCCAGGAATTTTTCCAAACGGACCGCTCTCTCGGCCAGTTGGGCAAGATTACTTGCATCATGCACAATTAAATGTTCTTTTAGTCTAGGCAACATATTAGATACTGCTATGTTGGCTATTTCCCTCTCAGGAATTGCCATAGTATATTGGCCCTTAAGCCGCTATAACCTGTTAATGAAGGTACTTGCCGTCTCATCGGCGTACTGTTTTGCATTAGTCAAGTCTGCGAGGCTCACCTGAGACAGTGGTGTGTAAAACCTGTCATGGAAGGCTCGCTCCAAGTCAGCCCAATTCTGAATAGAATTAGACCGCAACGACGCATACCATGCGAAAGCAGGACCAGTGAGGGATGAGCTAAAGAGCCTCAACTTGAGCCAGTCGTCCGATGCTGCTTCCCCACATTGTGCAGTGAACCTGCCCACATGCTCCACGGTGGACTTACCTTCATCCCCTGAGAATGTGAAAAATTCAGGCATCTTAAAGCCTCGTGGGTATGGTTGCATGCCATCTACCCAATCAGGGTACGGCTTGCGATATGTAGGCCGCTCCATCGGCCTCAGTTGGATACCAAAGTGTTGCTGCATCATGTCAGCAAGCACCTCGGGTGACACTGCTGGTGCCTGCACAGGCGGTATCGCCACTGGGGTTGTAGTAGGAGTCACGGCGGCTTGTGTTGCATTCTGTGGTGCCTGCCCCCAAGGTTGTGGCGTCTGCCCCCCTTGCAGTGGGGTCTGCCCCCAAGGTTGGGGCGCTTGTCCCCAAGGCTGAGTCGCCACGAACGGTCCTACTGGAACATTCGTCACATGAGGTGCCGCTTGACGTGGCTGCACACCAATGCCACCAGAGGCCGCCTACAGCCTGGAGACACACTGGAGGCCACTAAACAACCTGGAGTCGCATACATGGGCGCTGGGGGCGCTGCAAGTCCAGGATTCGGCATCAGGGGTGCCGCTGGGTTGAAAGCATAGGCTGTCTGGAATGGGTTCACCAGTGGACTAGCCAAGCCTCCCATATCGGGGAGTGGTGGTTGGCTGATGGGTGCTATGCCCCAAGTTCGTAGTTGGCCGCCTGACGGCCCTGAACCCGGCAGCGTGTTAGCGCCGTTGGCAGGAGCGGTTGTAGGAGCAGTTGCTTCCTGTTGAGTTCGTAAGGCATTGATGCCTCTGTCAATTTGATCGGCCATAGCAGGCCGCAAAACGTCCATAAGATGCCTCGTTAGTAGAGGCATGAACTCGGCCATCGATTCTGTCATCGAGAGCCGCATTTGTTCTGCAAATGTAGGGGTCTGCATGATCCTCTGTTGTGGTGGTGCAGCATTCGTCGTCTCAGTCACCTCTTCAGACGACGTTCTCACAGGTGTCTTTTCTTGCAGAGACATTTCTTCAAACTTCTATTTAAGATCACTCACCAAACGTCCAGACCTTAGACTCATACACCTCTTTGAAGCGGATATGGCTTTAACTTCGGGTCCCACTGGGCGTGCCAATTTGTTGACCGAGAAATTTTGCAGAAGGAAGAAAAAACAAGAATTGAATTGAATAAACTTGAAGGATTACAGAAGTAAACTGGAATTGAATTACAATGCCGGAATTTAGAGAAAGCGGTAAAGAATTTAAGACAGAAAGCAGTAAATGAATGAAAATTGCGGAAAGCTAAAAAAGAAAGCAGAAAAACTAAAAAAAATAAGGCGTCTCTTTGAAGAGTTGTGTTGAGATCTGATCCCTCTTCCCTTCTGCCTCGGTTGGTATTTATAGGCAAAGGAGAGACCGCCTTTGGAAATCGGGTGTAGCAACGAAGAAACCGTTTCTAATAACCGCTCTGCACCCCTAGCGTTTGTGATGCAGTTGGCGTTCGATGGAGGCTGACGACATGGATGCTGGAGGCTGGGATGGAGGCTGACGGCTACTTGGAGGGTTTCCTGATGATGCCTACCTTGGAGAGTTTCTTGGTGGCGGCTGGGCGCACTCACACCCCCGGAATCTCCTTTCCGTCGATCCGCATACGGGCCGCATCCAGGCATCCCTGGCCGCCACCCTTGCGCTAGCCGCCTTGTCGCTTGGACGCCGTCTCAGTCTCTCTGGCTGCCACCGAAGGATCCCTGGCCGTCTTCTGAGACCTCTTGGCCGCCACCAAGGAGCGCCCGGCCGCCAACAAAGAGCCCTTGGCCGCCACTCAAGATCCTTAGGTCGCCACCCAAGGTACTCCTTGGCCGCCAACGTGATGTCGTTGGTCACCAACGTGGCTGTGATCCTGCATGTTCGAATCTTTACGACAGGCTCACTTCGATAGGCTCACTTCTCAACTTCGACTCACTTCGATAGGCTCACTTCTCAACTTTGACTCACTTTGATAAGCTCACTTCGATAGGCTCACTTCTCAACTTTTATTCAGTGGGACTCACTTTTATTGGGTCAACAAATACCTCAGAATATTGCTTTAAATGAGTGAAATAAAACGGAAAAATAACCCATATGGTCCCTTAACTTTGCCGGATTTTGCAATCAGTCCCACAACTTTTGAATTAACACAATCCGTCCACTAAGTTTCTTAATTTTAGCACAATCCGTCCCATATACTCAATTTGCCTCCATTTGTACTCAATTTGCCTCCATTTGTACTACATTTTCCCATACCGTCCCATACAAATGGAGTACAAATGGAGGCAAATTGAGTACAAATGGAGGCAAATTGAGTATATGGGACGGATTGTGCTAAAATTAAGAAACTTAGTGGACGGATTGTGTTAATTCAAAAGTTGTGGGACTGATTGCGAAATCCGGCAAAGTTAAGGGACCATATGAGTTATTTTTCCGAAATAAAACTATTAGGCATTTTTTCTTGGTAGTCATATTGTAAGAACTCCAAGATTAAACGTTTTAAAAGAGCAAACCTATATATAATAGTGAGGTTCCACCAGCAAGGGTTACAGAATTGAAGGGACCATAATGGTCACATCATTATTTAAGTTTTAAGTATAATATCTTCACTATTCAGCATTAGAAACCAAACAATTACAAAGAAACAACCATCACAGCGAGAACCTCTCTGTTACAATGATGTGAATAGAAATAAACAATTGATCATCGGCCGACTCAAGTAGAACTCTTCTTGCAAGAGAAGTTTCGTTCTAGTAATCTCCGATGTTGGCTAATACTTCCCTAAGGTAAAAATGGTTTCCAAACGCATCATTCGAACAACACAGGAAGCATCGGATGAACTTTTCTGGCTGATAGATTCAGCTGGACACAGGTTGACAGATTCAGCCAACTGGTGTTGGCTTAATAACAAAGAAACCAATTCTGACATTTATTGAATGGAGGCTAGGGAAATATTTTCATTTTACTTTCTTTTTCTTTATGATCGCTATTCTATTCCAAAGAATTTAATTTTTTATAGTACCCTAAGGAGGCGTACATGCTAATCTTCAATTCTACACACTAATAACAAGCATTACCAACAGATGCACCTGGATTCACAGATTGCAGCATATGATCAAAATCAATCTTGTGTGTGATAAAAGAAGAAAAAGAAATAAATGGAGAATGAAAAAGAATCTAACAATATATGTGTGTGTGTGTGTGTGTGTGTGTGCATAGCTATTATCGAGAGCTATTTTAAAAATTTCGTCGTGGGATGGTTCTGGATTATTGTGCTTAACTTAGGCATGAAGCTACAAATGAAGATCACTCGATGGCAGGGGGTGGCCTTGTGGCGGTAAGAACATCGCTTGTTCTTCTACTGCAGCAATGCCTGCTTGTTCTTCTGGTGTATCCTCCAATACATCCTGAAACTTCGAGCATAACTACAATTCTTTTATTAGTCAGTTATAAGTGGTTTAATAACAAACAGCATTACACTTGGTTGATATCACAGGAATATGAGAAAACCATACAAATAGTTTAGTTTCTTTTCTTGTCCATGTAACAACTTAACAACAATATGCGACACTACACTGATGCTGAAAAATATTTTCAGCAACATGTTTCACATTTTATCACAAAGATAACTATTTCTTGTAGTGAGGATGAATAAGTACCTTGGCAAAGGAGTTTGAGCTTTCGGGAGCCAGTAAAGAAGCGTAGAGTTCTTTTGAGGGATAGAATTGTTGAAATGCATCGCTGTTTGAAGGGTTGGCTTGGCTTTGGGCTTCCGCAGTTTGAGCAATCTTATTTCCACTTGTTTGGGACACTGACTCGTACATTGTTGGCGAGGGCTGGTCCCTGAAATGAACAATGCTTGGATGAGTATGGTACAAGATTTATTGAAGCAAACTCGGGAACAGAGGAAAAAGATTTCGAAACCTTAGAGTGCCAGAACATTCATCAGATCCAAAATTCAAGTGATCCACATTGTTAAGCTCCATTCCTTGATTGTTATCTGCCTCGAGCAACGGCTGTGTCCCTTGTGCGTGTGCATCAGTAATGTACTGGACCACTGTGTGTATTTGCTTTTATTTAGTAATAAAAAGCACAGCATAAATTTAGTAAATCAGACATTGGAGAGCAAATAGAGATATGTAGTTATACCTTATAATGAATGCAAGTTTTTTTTTTCTTTTTCTAATTGTAGTTTTACCTCTATGGTGTCTTGATAACTCGATGGCTGCTGTTCAGCGGTACTTAGGAGAATCGCCTGAAGGTAAATAGCAAGATTGTGTTCAGTTGAGGTGAAAACCGATGATGCAGCTGGAGACAGACAACATCGATGAAACAAACAAAGAAAGATCTTTGACAGATGAAATAAAAAACCGATGACTTGCTTCACCTTTCTTTGGGCAACACGGCGTAGTGCCTCCACAAGCCGCACTTCACAATTCTGGAATTGCTCTAAATTTGTATACTTGTCTGAATCTGGTTCAAAAATCCTTTTCAAACAACAAACAAAAAAAATAAGGGGCACAAATAATTGTCTAGTTTCTTGCATATGCTAACATCTCTCAATTTTTCGCCTATTTTTGTGGATTTGAGCAAATTTGGCCAACCTTGGCTTTGTACCTGAGCTGATCTTCAGCCTTTTCCAATTGATTTTGTAAGTCATGAATTTCTTTCTGTATCTCCTGAAAGAACAAAAAAAGATTATATTGGAAACAAAGAAGCTAATGATCATTTCTGTTGACAGTGCCAAAACAAAACATATGTGGATTATATGGGGTACCAAAAAATAATAATCCTAACAATAAAAGATGTATATACCTCAATATCTGAGCCAGGGATTGCAGTGCTGATCCAAGCAATTACAAATTAGTAGGAAATGAAGGAGGAGGGGAAAAAAATGTGTCTGGAAGTGAGAGAAATAACAAGAAAGAAAACCTTTGCATAGCGACATCCTTTTCATTTTTGATCTTCAACAAAGTATTCATTATTTGCTGCAAGCATCAACTTGTCAAGGGTCATATATGTTACAAACTTGTTTAAATTCTTAATTAAACTTCTTATTGAAATTTAACAATGGAAAAACCAGGGTTATACGATGGAACTTACATCTCTATTCGGCACAATCCTGCATTTTTGCAAAAGGGAATGGATCAATTTTCCAGATGTCTAAAAGAGAAAAAGCAAGAAATAATTTTCAACAAATTAAAGGACATAACCCTATATTGCACAAAAAAAAAAATGGTGCATACCCTCCTCTATCCCGGTCGGAGAGATTAAGATACCGGTAAATCACATCTTCGACTCTATAAACATCAACATTAAAAGATGAATGAGCAATTCCTCAAATCATATATTCGGACAATGATGTTATAAGAACAACAAAGAAATTAACATTTTGGTCCTTTCTATATCTTACAAGGAAATAAATGTAGACATAGCAATAATGCATGCATACCTTTTCCTACCGGAAAAATGGCTGAGGCGACCCGAAGGTGAGAGCATAATCAAGGTCAAATCGATGTCGCAGAGAACTGCAATTTCGTAAGCCTTTTTTATGAGACCATATCTTCTTTTGGAGAAGGTAACCTGACGATTGGTGATGTTCTCTATTTTCTTGATTGGAAGCTTGCTTCGCCCCATCCTCTCAATATAATGATTTTTGTCTATATACTATATATGTGATGTGCGTATGGTACGGTAAATTGGAATGCCTATTTCTTGCGAACCTGAACAAATCGATGAGATGAAAGAGGTTGCCAAAAATCGATGAGATGAAAGAGGTTGCCAAAAATGGGTTCTGGAAAAAAAAAAATGGGAATGAGAATGTCGATGAATAATAGGAATGAATAAGTAGAATATGATTTTTTTTTTGTTACAACAGTAAGTATCGCCAGGGCATCGTGTTTGGAGATTTTGAGGTTGCGATGCTTCCATGCTACCGAAGTTCACTCTAATTTTGCCATTTCATAATGCAAAACTTTCGCCAAGTAACAGAATTAAGTATAAAATATATAATCAGTGTGTATCTCTCTATATATTATTTTTTATAATAAAAAAATAAAAAGATAAAGGACTAGTTCAACAATTGTGCTTGATAAATGATATATAGTTTGCAATTGCAAACTTTTCTTCTTTTTTTTAAACTTTGAAATTTTAGTTTTCATCTAAATATCCATAAATATGAAAAATGGATGGATACAAACACATTATTGAGATTCAACTAGATCAAGCAAGAAAATGAGATAAGAAGAATATGACGAGAAATATCCATAATAAATATTAAATTTCAAGAAAAAAGAGGAAAATAAACCACAGACCTCCGGATCCAAACTCGATGGCAGAAACTGAGGGTCTCCACACATACGCAGTCCACCGGCTGAGTCTCATTAGTATGATATTGTCCGCTTTGGGCCAAGCCCGCACGGTTTTGTTTTTGGGCTCCTCCCAAAAGGCCTCATACTAGTGGAGTTAGGTGGACACATATAAGCAAGTCTAATTTTCCTTGCACAACCGATGTGGAACTTGGATTTGCTACCCAACATTGTTCGCCCCTGAAGAAATCGCTTCCTCAGCTTCTAGTGCCACGAACCCAATGACCACTTGGCTTTGGACCCGAATTCCTTGCCAATCTTCAAGATTACACACACGTTTGATGGGAAGAGAATATAGGTAGTACTAGTCGGTGAGTGTTTTTGGAATAGGGAATTGTAAATAAGTGGTTTCCTAATTTCCTATTCAAGAGAGGATGATGATTCTTGAAGGAAAACCAGAGAGAAATCTTCCAAGTGCATCGAGCAAAATTCATTCAAGGGTCCCCTATTTAAAGGTTCTAAGTAGGGAGGGAGGGAGGTCTTGAGAGCTCCCACTTAACCTCTCAAAAACTAATTAACTCAAACAACCCTAATTAACCTCCTTGTAACTCCAAACATATATATATATATACTGCAAGACATGTTTACTTAGTTTAACATCCTATAGACATTAACTTAGTAGGAATCCAGTCAACCTAGTACTAGGATGTAATAGGATACATGTATTACAAGAACCTAGGCCAAGGTTAGAACACCATTAAGGTTGTTTTTAACCTTGTCATAAAAATCATGGTAGACTTGTCTTGAAAATGGGTACGGCTAGCGTGCAGGCGTGCAGGAGTACAGAGCATTTTTGTGATGTACACCAAAATTATGAAGGCTATGGTTATTTTTGTGATGTTTTTATTTTTTGACTTTTTTACTTTAAAACATCACACATCACAAAAAATGGTAGAGTCTGCATATGAAGGCTATGGTGGGAACATCACTATTGTATAGTCTGCATATGCAGCTAAAAAAGTGTCACTGTAAATGAGCGAAAGCCTGACGGAGCAATGCCGCGTGGAGGTAGAAGGCCCACGGGTCGTGAACTTCTTTTCTCGGAGAAGAAGCAATGACGGTATCTGGGGAATAAGCATCGGCTAACTCTGTGCCAGCAGCCGCGGTAAGACAGAGGATGCAAGCGTTATCCGGAATGATTGGGCGTCAAGCGTCTGTAGGTGGCTTTTTAAGTCCGCCGGTTGCTTGGAAGCCATCTTCTTTTTGAGCTTCTGCCTTGTTTATTTCTTCTTGCATTACCTGATGAAGATAATTGGACCTTTTTTATTGTGATTGGGTTTTCTCAAAGTGCTAGTCGAGACCTGACATCAATTTCATTCTCCATTTCGAAAATATGATTGTTTTTGTTCAGGATTTCTTTGAACATATTATATACTAGTACTATATATCATAGATATGGATGGTTTTACCCAACGAATTAATATCAAGCTAAGGAGTTAGTTAATAGCAGATTTAAATCTAAGTGTTGAATATCAAAAGTTCTAGATATGAATCTACGAATGGATTGATAATCTTATTAGTTGGAACTTGCATGGAATAAAAGAGATGGATAGGGACCGATGGGGAATCGAACCTCCAACTTTTCATTGGATTTGAAAATCAAGGGACTTAACCACTTAATAATTAAATTTGTTAAGTTCGTGTGTTTGACAACAACAAATATTACCATTTAACTTAATTGATAAAGTATATTTGAACGAAATTTATTTATTACTATCGAAATGAAAATTAACTTGATATCGCCGATTAAATTAAAAACAACCCATCTTGGAGTAGCTGTGTTCTGCTATGTGTACAACATAACAACCAATCCTACCATTTTGCAAGATAGTTTTATCAATCAAAAGTTATATTGAATCGAAATTATTGATCTACAAAAGTTGCAAGAAATTTATATATCGAACAATGATACAACTCACAAACACAAATACCTCAAAAAAAAAAATAGTAGTAGCTAAAAAGAATCTATGGAAAATCTCACCCAACCCCATATAAAAAGGAAGAAAAAAATAATGAGGAAGAAACAACAACAATTGCAAAAGAATACATCAACACGAAGCAAATGCGTTTACGTTCATGGTGATGGACTGTTGGGAAGAATTTGACTACAAACAATTTGCGAAAACTATATATACACTGTCACGATAAATATGGCTTAAAAGAACCCCCCCAAAATCCTATATATAAATCAAGCAACACTTTGAATTTCAGTAGAGAACTGCAAATTTAATAATACCTTACTTGACAGTGGTGCTGCACGGCGTTTACTTGTTAGACCACTGGAATTCAATTTCCAAATTCCTTGATGGCCCGCTTTTGCTTTCGGGCAGTAGTGTGTACTCCCCTGCAACTGCTCCTAACATTACTACACGGTCGATTTGGATAGTCACCTTTCCGAATGAGCTCTGACATTAATTAAACCATATGCACGGGGTTAGTTACGATACTGGGTAGGTAAATAGGTGAAAGAACATTGGATAGTGAATCAACCCAAACAATGTAGCTAAAACTCGTTTACCTTTCCCATTTTGCTCTTGTTCTTGCATGAAATGTGAAGCTTCTGGCCTTTGGGAGGACTCTCAAAGGACCATGCAAAGCTTTCGTCCCATTCTGGATTAGGACCAGTTGATACAACCTAAAAGCATTGCAAAATGAAAATTATATAGCGAATTCTCGTACAACCAACATAATTCTTATAAAACATGTACTGAAGAGAAGTCGAACAAGAGAATAAAATCATGGATTCTCACAAGAGCATATTGCGAATAACATGATATAATTTTACAAATTGTTTTGACATGCATGCAATCAAATTATCAGTTCAGAGGAAGAGGGAGGGGGAAGACAGAAAACAGCAGGCGCAGCAAAGCAAGTCAATCCAGCAATGAACAAATTTTGTAATGCTACTTAATAAAGCCAATGTCTATGTATGGTTACATACTTGCATTTTCCTTTCCGTCAAAACAAACACAAAACTCCTCACCATAATGAACTTACTAAGCAACTTCTCAATAGTCTTGATAATCATTGCATCATTTGAACTTTTTCAAAATTCAATCTCATAATCAAAACATTATCTGTGCACACTCACACTAACACTAACAATAACAATTATATAATGCCTCTGTTTCATTTTAATTGTTATTAAGTGGTAGGTGGTGTATCACACGTACCTCATTTTTTGATGACAATTAAACAGAAACGGAGGGAGTATCATATACCCTAACGAATCAAAATGTTCAAATATTATTCACATAGAATTAAAAACACTTTCTTCACCCTATACATATTAGATACTGACTAAACAAATAAATAATTAAATATATTTACAGTAAGCTAAATCTACATGAAATTGGCATAGCTTAGGATGAAAACCAAAAGATCATTCCCACTTAAAGCAACAAACATGAAACCCAAAATTAAACTCCATGCACATAAAATGAACTTGAACAAATATCATCATCATTTAGTACAATTTGCATTTACATCTAAATATTAAGGAAAGGATTCTCGTTTAAAACTAACAATTTCATGAATCTTTTCATAGTTTTTCCAATTCTTTCAAGGTCTTCGGGATCCTTTTTAAAATGAAGTGATGTGTCCTTAAATTCTACCCATAAATATACCAGGGCTGGCCAGCATCCAAGGGGATATAACATTCGCATTTCTACTCCAATATAATTGAGTAGATAAAATTGGTATTCGAACAAATATCGCCTAAAAGACATTGTGTTTCCATTATACAAAAATCTAGCCAAACATCTCATGCAGGACTTGGAGGAGTGTGTAGTGTCATTTAAATCACATGCATGCATCACTACATAAGCCTTTCAAGATTCTGATCGGATTTGTAGCAATATGGCAGGTAGAAGCTAAAGCAACTGAATTCAAACAAATGAGTCTCGAAATCAATAAGAAACCCGTACCTTAGTTTGTCGAGGAGGTGTACTTCCAAGGGTTAATTTGCAGTACACACTGGGATTTCCAACAGATTGCCTCATGTTGTTCCCTCGCTTGATTATCACCACCAATGTCCCTGGCAAACACTGAAGCAAAAATTCTGCTTTCTCCTGAAAACGTGGTGGCCCTGATTGGATCAAGTACTGTAACAGGGGTATTGCATCTGCAGCAGCTATAGATTGTGCTCGAGAAACTTCTGCTGGACAGGCCGACCAAGCTTGCCTCAGAAAAAACAGCGCGTCCAATGCAGCTTCTTGAGTGGCTTCCGAACCAGTCTTAAGAGATGTAACCAAATGAGGAATGCTTAGAGTTGCAGGTTCCGTAGCTCTCAAACGGGGAAAGTTACCAAATAATGCATTTAGAGCTTTCAAGTACTCCTCATTCACCGTGCCTGAAGCCCACAAATCTTTCTCAATTGCAGCTACACAAGAAGAAGATTAATCAGAATATCATTAAGAACCAAGTACTATTTACAAACAAAAATGAAGTGATCTGTCAATACTGCATACACACAACCCCGTGGGTGTAAAGAAAGCAAAGTTATAAGTAGACAAGTAAAAATTGTACCCCAACTAAGGAGGTTAAGCAATTAATTATTCTGATATAACCACCAAGAGATCTGTCAACATGGAAGACATTTAGGGGTCCATCTAAAGAAAACAAACTTCCATCTTTAAAACAATTTATCAGGCATGACACAACAGCATTGAATCATGAGAATGTCAGATAACACAGAATTGTTCTAATGAAACTAAAAATGGAAAGCAGTGTCCGGCATTACAGCAGCAGAAGATGTAAAGTATAAATAGTTTTGCAAGTTTGTTAACATTATCCTGAACAAGGAAAGCTTAATCCAGCTTCACATACTAGGAGATCAGGAGACTTTTTACCTGTTATAGCTCTCACAGTTTCACTAGAAGCATATTCTTGAATGGTATTGTTTGAGAAAAGGAGTTTAATAAACATGGCAGCCTGTATTGATGTATCAGGGTCACTCGAACTGATCAGATCAAGCACAACCTGAACACCACCTGCTTCCGCAACTGCCCTTTTATTAGATCTGCTGTACATTACAAGGTTCTGCAAAGCACAAATAGCTACTACTTTCATTTCTTCAGTAGGTTGATCTTCAAGCAGATTCACTAATGCACGGCAAGCTGAGACAGCATCAGCCATTCTAGCAAGGGTCTCATTCTGAAACAGGTCACCAAGAGCAAGGGTTGCCAGTAACCTTGCCTGTTGACCTTGTGTTTGAGGATCTAATAGGTATTGTGACAATGGCAAAATTGCAGATTTGGTAGCTTTAGATTCTCTAATTTTCACATTGTTTAACAACACCTCAAGAAGTCTGGCAGCTGTTTCCTCGCACTGATGACTTCTAAGAAGGTCTAGAAGCACCTCAATTGCCCCACTTTCAGCCATTGCTTGAGCACTGGTAGAGTCATCACTCTCCAACACTAGAAGAGCATTTAGTGCACCAGTAACAGTGCTTTCTGCCCCTGAACGAAGTAACCTGACCAACACAGCTACAGGCACTTCCAAATAGAACTCAGAACTAAACTGCAGAATGCTAGATAATACAGATGCAGCTGACTCCCACAAGGCATGAGGGAGTAAGGGATCAGCTTGAAGTATGACTTTGGACAACTCGCTCACACCACCCTCCTTTGCAATTTCATTTGGCCATATTACTGCTACACTAACAAGAGCTCTCACAGCCCTCTGTTGCAGAATAGAAATGCCAGAACCAAGAATACGTACCAGTGGACCAATCACTTGCTGGGTCAGTGGGTCTCTCTGAAGATGCTCCTCCAATAGCAGGTGGGAGAGAAGCTCAGCTGCTAACTGTTGCACTGCTGAAGCAGAAGAGTCGAGCAAAGGTAGGAGCGGTTCTATAGCTTGCTGAGATGTAAGAGAATAATCAGCACGGCACTGTGGATGCTCTAAAATATTCACTAGAACTTGCAATGTGCTATGTTGTCCATCAGGTCCAAACTCTGGTCTTGTCAGCAACAGGAATAAAGGCTCAACCACTTTTGCTGCAGATGGACCTTTTGCAATGGTGGCATTATTTGTAAGGATTCGGAGCAATTCGGCAAATGCTGCACACAAGAAATCTGGTGCCTCGTGAAGTATATCAAGCACACATTCTATAATCCCAGCTTTCACCATTTCCATCTTACATGCAGGCCTATCTTTACCTAACTTAACAAGAGCTCTTGATATAGCTTCATGGAGCAAATGATTACGACCATAAAGAAGGCCTACAAGAGGGATAACAGCACCGTGTGCAGCAACAAGTTCTGCTAGTTGTTCATCATCTAAGAGTTTGTCCAATGCACGAACAACAGAGTAATGAGCTGAGCTATACTCAGTAACAAGCAGGGAAACTAAAGGCTCAACACAGCGGGCTGCAGCTAGAGTTGATCTTATCCTTGTGTTGCCAAAAAGTACAGAGCACAACTCAGCAGCATCCCCTTTAAGCTCCATTGAATTATTTGATGAAAGGATTTTGCATAGCACCTCAACTGCATTCATCTCAACATCGGCAACTGCAAGGGCCTTAGATGGGTTCTCATTCAGAAGTCTAACCAAAGCAGCAATAGCAGCATGCTGCTCCTTCTCCAGCCCTGTATTCAGAATTTCTACCAAAGGCTGAACTGCTTGCCTGGCAGATTCAGCATTCCTGACATGGTCCGCAGAAAATAAATTCTCCAAGGCTTTAGCGGCACTATATCTTGCCGCTCTTCCACCTAAGCGCAAAACTGCTACAAGTTGACTAACTGCACCAAATGCAGATTCATGCCTCCTGATCTCAGGTGTGCTAAACAAAATCCCTAACAAATCAGTAGCCGCTTCTTCATATGCATCTTGGGGACCAAGAGAAAGATACTTTGTCAACCCTTCCAAGGCTCCTGACTCTACCATAACCACTTGGTTAGAAGGACAATCTGTAGCAAGCTGGATGAGAAGTCCCAGAGCTAGAAAAGGGGCTCCAGGGCGATCTGGAATAGGTTTAAGTAAATCCACAAGAGCTGGTATAGCTTTCCTAGAGGTTGCGCCAAGCCTGATGTCATCAACTCTAAACAATCTCTCAAGTGCAATTTGATCAGGATAGCGGACCAAGCCAAACTCTTCAGCCAATTCCAGAAGATCACGTATGTCATCATCAGCAGAACCAAGCAAGGGAATGAGTCCTGTTGCTGCCCCTGCATTTGCAACAGACAGAAGAGTTCCCCTGCTCCCATTACAGACAAGGCTGGCCACCACATGGGCAGCAAAATATCTGTTAGCTCCCTCATCTGACCTTAACAAACTTATCAGTACTGGAATTGCTTTCATAGTTGCATTTGCACGTATGATATCCCTATCCTGAAATAATACTGCTAACAATAAAGCACAAAGCCATATGCTACCATCCTCGTTATAATCGGCCTGCAAGAAATATTTTGCAACTCTGAATAAGAATATGGATGCATCTTGTAATCACTATGTACACTAGCACATGGAATAAAAAGGATGAAAAATAACATAATGGTACAGTTAAGCAAGGTTCCACTAAAAGCAGGAAAATAAGACAACTAAATACCAGTGAGTATTGTGACAAGAACTGAGAAATTTTTTCAGTGAGAACTTCAATTGCACCAGCCTCCATGATTTCAATCTTGCTTTTGTCATCTCCACCAGCAAGGGCTGAAAGAAGCCATATAGCAATATTAGCACCACTAATAACAGATGTACTTCTCTCTGCATCCTGGTTGCCAACTTCTTCTTCAATTATCCTGGATATACTAATGTCCTTGTTGCCCCGATCTCCAACTTGAGAAGGATCTGCAGATGTTAGCATTCCCACAAGAGAATGGATGAGTGAAGCACACAAGCTAGACTCATTTAAATCTTCAACTACTTTCTGATGATTGACTTTTGCAGTGCAGACAAGAAGTGCAGTTCCTCCAATTTTAACTCTTGAATTTGGGGAACTAGTTACCCTTTTCGCAATAAATGAAATGCATCCATTTGAACAGGCAATTGAGTTCCCAAGAATTAGAGGCTGTGCCCGGGAAAGCCGAGATAATATTTCTATAGCCTTATCCTGCAACACAGGTGTGGCGTCAGCAATGCATGAAACTATTGGGGCAATGCTGCTTGGATATTCAGCAAGAACTGTCCAAGCAGGTTTTACTTGCCCAATATCTCCAGCCGACCTTGAGAGAAAAGCAAGTGCATCTAGTGCCTCTGATGCAGCAATAGATCCACTGTCAGCAGTTTCCAGGAAAGATACTGTAGCAAGTACTGTTCCAGTACGATTCACACAGTCAGTTAAAGCAGAATCAATTTGACGAGAATGGAGAAGTCGAGCAATTGCTGCTGCAGCATGTATCTGTCCAACTTTGGAGCCTTCACGCAAAACTCTAGTGGCAGGTAATATAATTTCTTCCGAGATAGCTTTCTCTGCAGCATCACTGTCTAATAGGAGATTGGCCAAAGCACAAACTGCTTGCTCTGCCACAGGCAGTGCTGGAGAGTTCGCAAGAACCACCAATAAAGACAAAGTATCTCTAGCAACAAGAGCCACATCACGGTTCTCTTTGACAGAGAGAAAGATAGCAGCTAGGCAGCGAGAAGCTTCCACCAAGATGTTTTCAGATTCAACATTTAACAGTTTAACGACTGACCAAAGAGTCTTGACAGCAATGTGAGTTTCCCGCAAATCCTTTCTGAGATCAAAAATCCCAGCAAGTGCTAGCGCAGACTTCTCTTGAGTCTCTTCATTGGTAGAGCTTAATATTTTTATCATTGTCTCAATTGCATCATTTGCTGCACTACCTTCACGTACCATTTCATTCAATGGAGCCACACAGAGCAAACTCTTTAGTGCATCTAAGACATAAACTTTAGATTCAGGCAAGTCACTGACTAGTAATGCAGTGAGTTGGCTGATAGTTGCGGTATCTGACTTGTGAATCAAATGATTTAAAGTCCTAGCAGCAATCTCCTTCCCATTGGGACTACCATTCTTCAGCAGCCAGAGCAAAGCAGAAACAGCATCAGCACTTTCCACGCAGGCACGTATATCCTCACTATGATTACAGAGGTTTCCCAGGATTGTTGCTGAATCTTCTTTAGCTTTTGCAGATCCAGTCTCTAGAATTTGGACAAGTGGAGGTATACCACCAGCAGCAGTAATAGCCCATTTACTTTCATCATTTTCATGGGATAGAAGACAAAGTAATGCAACAGCACATTCTTGCTGCTGCTCCGATGAAAGACCAAGGAGAGATATCAAAAGCTGAATCCCCTCGCGGCCTTGAAGCGCTTGCCACAGAGTACCTTCATTGTTGGAGAGAATAAGAAGGGATCTTATGAGCTCTTCCTGAACTTCGTTCGATGCCATAGTTATCAAACCAACAAGTAATCTCTTTGCATCAGAATTAGCAAGTTTGTTAGCTAGTACTCCATTTCCATACAAACTGGCGAGGGCTTCTATTGTGCGTTCCTGGACCAGAAAGGGCAACTGAGGCTTGAATTGCTCTACCAATGTTTTCTCCACCTCCACAGGATTTGATGGTCTAGCAGATTCAGCTTTGTTGTCATATATCATTAGCGCAGAAGCAAGTGCTCCAAGGGTGTCAGCTACTTGTGCAGGAGAGCTACATGATTCAAGACTTTGACCGAGACTTGAGATCACAAAGGACAGGCCGCCTGATATGTTTGCAAGGGCACACATTGCATTCTCTTGCAGAGCTTGAGCAAACTCACCCTGCATGAATTCTTTTGAAGGAGCAATTGTGGCATTTATTAACACAGGAATACCATTGGCATTAGCAATCTCTCGTCTAGCTTCTTTGCACTGTGAAGAAAGAGATTTTAGTGCAGCTGCAGCCTCAGCTCTTACAGGAGCTTCATTTCCAGGTCCAAGCAGCTTAAGTAGCAGCTTAGTGGCTTCCGCAGCCAATATTCTCGAACAAACAGATGCATCCTCCATCATCATGCATGCCAAAAGAAAGCATACATTTGCTTGGGTGCTTGATTGGCCAGTGGTAAGTAATTTGATTAGTATATCAACACCTCCAGCCTGAATTGTTGCTGGCCAAAATCCCTCTGTGCAGCTTGACAAACTCCTCAAAGCTCCTGTGAGCAAGTCATCAACCACATTTCCAGCCTTAAGTCCCTTCTCCAGTTGTTCCCATAATACAGGGACAACCCCTTCTGTTGAAAATATTTTTGAGCCAACATGATCCTTAGCACCTCCTTGAGATACCGCATATATTGTCTTTGCCGCAGCAATCTGACCTTCTGCTGAGTTGGACTTGAGAAGACCAAGCAATGGGGGAATGCACCCTCCAAGTAGTACCTTGACCCTCAATTCATTCTCTTTGCATAGAGAACCTAGAACAGTAGCAGCTTGTATCTTTATACTGAGTGATCCAGAACGAAGAAGGGAGACAAGTACTGGAACTGCTTGAGAATGAGATCCAACTGCACCAAAAGCATTTTCCCGATTATTAATTAGGTCAAGTAATTGCTTCAAAGCATTCTCTTTTTCTTGGGATGAGGAGGAACTTTGACGCAATTGTTCTATGCATTGTGCAACACTTGCTAATGTCCCATCTGGGTCTTCCATGCTACTCCGGTCTCTGCAGATAAAGAAGCGATAATATCTTTCCAATTAATTTGACAAACTCTTGGCATGATATGATATAAAGAAGATACTGTTTCATAATTTAGTTTTATAGCAGCGAACTAGAGAATTTATTTTTAAACAATTGCCATTCCTGTTTATACAAATCTAGAAGCATGCAAAACATCATTGCATTGCAGATGAAAACTAGCCTCCGAGTTTTAGTAAACCATTCACTCAGTTTCTCTGAATTATAGCATCATAAATTTACACACAAAAATTAACTAACAATACAAAAACTAAGTTGAGGTTTAAACAGATTTAAAAGATAAATCAGATCAGTGGATCATAAGATACATGTAAGAGAAAATTTTCCAAAGACAACTCACGGAAAAACAATGAAACTATTGAACCAACCTTGAACTCATTTTCATAAGTGCATGAGGAGTTGGAGGCTCTGACTCATGAGGCTTAGCATCCCCATTTCTTTCCTACAGTATAAAAAGAAGATACAATCATATAACGAGAGGATAATCAAGAACTAAAAGCATGGGAATGAAATACAAAGCCACAGCAATCAATTCCAGGGCATAATACATAAATAAAAGCTTAAAGAGCCATTCAGTAAAGAAGCAAAGTATGTCCCGGGAGAAAGCAATAATGGGAAAGGAACAATAGGCTTAGTAATAACATTCTAGACCGTTCACAAGTTAGTCTGGATATTCTCGTCTCTTTGGAGACAGTTAATGTAACTCAACACATGAAATTATACAGTTATGGGCTTTAACAACCTTTGTTTTCAAAGATAGGCTTCAAATGTGAACATGAAATGGTGAAAAGCATTAAAATGTCGAGTAAGAAACACTACAGCACCCAGATTCCAGAATGGGAGATAAATAATCTAATTTCTGATCCCCACATATAATTTATGCTATCAAATTACATGCAAAGCGAGCAATAGAGTAAATTTTACCAAGTCATTGGGAGGAATGGTGTTGCCATTGGACGCCACTCTCCAAGCCAGTGTTGCAGCCATCTTTGCAGTGATTTGGAGGTCTCCTACTCAGATCTGGCTGTCCTTAAACACAGGCAACTCCCAAGAGCAGCCTCCTGTTGAAGTGACAAGTCAACCAAGTACGAAACAAGTCCATGAGTCTAAATTATACTATAATCTGTAAGAACCCGCAATATGAATAAACAAAGATAGCCAGTTGTACAGGCGTAGATCAAATCCAATTTAAGAAAACAATAAGAATCCGAATTTCGATTGAACGCCCCAAGGTTTGATCATCAGATCAATTGAGCATATACCACCCATTTCCGAATCATTCACTAGTTTCCAGTGAAGACCACTATATTCATCGGATTAGGATAGGGCGTCAAACAAATGAGCAAGAATAGCCAAACCCGCCTAATCGGAACAGAAACTAACCAGAAAATCAATAGATCAAGTGGCCCAGAACGATAAAATTGAAGAAAATCAAATCAAAACACGAAATGCAGACCACTCAACTGCAGTCCACCGACACGCACAATTTCCAAGTATAGACTCAACAGCAAGATCCAGATTTTTTTTTATTTTTTTAATTTCCTCAGTTACATAAATTAGGAAAGAAAAGCAAGATCTGGCATAATTGAGGAAACCTTTTTTGTTGATTCAGGGACAGAGCATCAAGATTTGTTAATTGAGCAGCTGCGAATGTAAGTGAAACAGGTGAAAATGGCATGAAGGGGTTGGTGTCTCCTCCGAGTCCCACAGAGTGAGCTCCCTCTGAATCTAAAATTGAGACCGTTGCGTAGCTGAGAAGCGAGGAAGAAAAACCCAGTGACAGGGGGGGAAGGGGAGAGAGAGAGGAACTGGAGGTGAGCAGAAATGTATGTAATGTGTGTACAATAATAGTAGAAGTATGCAAGAGAGAGGCAGAATGCAGTGTAGGTGTGGGTGTGGGGTTGGGCCACCGACACCTATATTTCTATATTTCCAACTGGCTTACAATTCTATATTTCTACTCCACGGCGCTGAACCCCTGACTCCCGCGGCTTACCGCTCACGCCGTCACGCCTTATGCGGTTATGCCTACCTTTTGCCTATTACATTCTATTTTAAGTGCTACGTTGGCAGTTTTACTCCCTCGGTTTATTTTAAGTGCTACCTTCGTAGTTTTAATTCGACTTTTTAATACAATAATATAAAATAAAATATAATTAATTCGAATTTTGTTGGATTTGTCTAATTACATAGATTTAAAATATTAAAATTTTATACTCCCTCCGTCCCATTTAACTTGTCCTATTCCACTTTTGCACACAATCCAATGCACTTTTTTATCTGTTAATATCTCAAAATATATACAAGGAAAAATTATACAAAATATATATTATAAAACTGCGTGATCATACGATTCTAACAAGACCCATCTCGACCATCTTTTGCTAAATATATACTTGCAATTAAATTGAGTCAAAGTTGAACAATGAACAGTGTAAAAAAGTCAAACATGACAAGTGTAGTGGGACGGAGGGAGTAATTTTTTTTATATAATTTGATATATTAAGCGTTAAAAATGTGTTTTGAATTGGATGAGAACATATTGTTCAAAGTTTCAAACTATGGGTGTAAATGAGACTGATATGTATGTAAAATATTCGGGCTCGACTCGATCAAAACTCGACCAAAGCTCGATTCGAATTCGAGATCGGCTCGAATGTTAATGAGCCCAACCCAAACTAACCAATACTCGGCTCAAAAGTTCGATAATAGACTCGAATATATCTATATATATCAATTATAGATAGTACATGTATAATCCATTTATTACTCCTATAAATTTTCTTTTTCATTTTTTTACGGTTAGAAGCAGGAATTAGGAATAGTTTAATATGTTAAATTTATTAAACTTCAATATTTCAAGTTTTTAAGTTCATTATTCAATAATTTGACAACTATTCCTAATTTTGTATCGAGCATATGAATGGAGACTTGGTTTAATGGTCTTGTCCCATTTACCCCATTTGTAATTTGTGTCATTTTGGCTCCTACACATATTTGTCAACACATGAGTGTCATTGTTTAAAAAATAAACAATAAAAAATAAAAAATATCCCGAGCTTTATTCGAGCATTGAGCCGAGCTCGAATTTCATTTTATTATATCAAGCTCGAGCCGAGCTATACCAAGCTCGAGCTCGACTCGACTCGTTTACACCCCTAATTCAAACTAAATGTGTTTGGTCACTAAACTAGTCAAGTGATTATTAGAGTTATTTTTAATAAAAAAAATACTACTATAGTTTATTATTTAAACTTAATTTTTTAAATCATGGTTGTAAAAGATATAGTAAAAATGAATCAAACAAGTCCGTATAAATTAAATGAAAAGAGTATATGCTAATTTTTATTTTTCGTGAACTGTCTATACATACTAGAAAATGGGTGGTGGGAGTTAATACTGCATAAATTACGAAGGGACAAAGAAAGAGGATAGGCGACAAGAGTATTGTATGCTAATTAGGATAATTGTCAACTGTTTATATTTAAAAATAAAAAAATACTTAAAAAATAACAAACACACACTATTGATGGATAGCGGTTCTGCTTTGAAAGATGTCTTTTTAAAAATATACCGAAAAATATAAAAATATCTTTATTCACATTTATTTATAAAAATAACATGTAGTTTCACCAGGTTTGGAAAGTGTTAGGTTTGTGTTGCCATAATTTTAAAAAGGATAATTATAATCAATGAAATATTTTATCCGGAAATAAAAGGAAAGGGTTTAATCATTCACCCATGTTCGGCTTTATAGCATGTTAATATGGTTTGGATGTGAGTTTTGTCATAAAAATATTTATGTTCCCATCTCAATCCTTATTGTGGGGATAAAAAATAATCCCATCTACCAAAAAAGTGAATAATTTTTTTATATATAGAGAAAGAAAATGTTATTAAATACTTTATCTGTTTTTAAATTATTGCAACGATCAAATTTTTAATCTTGTTCATGTAACTGCTTTGACTTTAATTTTTTATTATAATTATACAATTTAAAATATAATCAATTTAGATCTTATTAGACTCGTTTCGTACTGTAATTTTTAAATATCGAACTTCTAAATTTTTTATTTATACCGAACTTAAGTTACTAATAACAACAGTAGTTGGCTTGAGTGGATTGAGGTTCCAGTCGCTTAAGAAATGACTTGGGTTCGAGCCTTGTGTATGAAAAAAACTGTTTTGGGAGAGACGTCCTTAATTGCTCATGCAGATTCTCGAGGGGTCTTGGGTCCAATGTGGCCTGGTAATACTCGGTCATTCACCAAAAAAAAACTTAAGTTATTAATGGTTGAAAATATACATTGGATTGCACGATGGGTGGGTTCATATGAATTAAATAACGGATAGCGGAGAACAGATTCAAGAGCATATTTTCTCATTGTTCTCTCTCCGAATCCATTATCCGGTAGTCGATCCACTAACTTCCAAATATACCCTATAATATTTTACGGAAACTCGATTGCGGGGGCACAATATTGTACATCAACATTCATCAATGATGAATGACTACAAAGCTCCACTAAAAACTCCAAATGTATCGTATTCGTTTCTATAAATAAATGACACAGTTCTCGTTTTGTGTAATTTAATTTACATTTACAATTTTTTTTTATAACAGTGACGCACAGGCGTCGGCGAAAGGGTTTACATTTACAATTTTTAATAACTCAAATTATAAGAATTATTAAAAAATGGGTGAATTATCGGGTATCCTCGGGCTATATTACACCTGAGATTAATGCCTCGAGAATCTGTATGGATAATTAAGGACGTATCTCTCAAAGCAACTCCCAACCTATGGTAGGTTGGGAGACGGAGACTTGACCACTAGGGTAAGTCCCCAACCCCACTCAAGTCAATTGTTAATTGGTAAAATTATTAAAATTTAATATTTTAAAAATTAGATAAAAAATCTAATTAGAATTATCCAATGGTTAGTAACAAACTCCCCCTTTGTATACGAAGTATATTTAGGAACGGAGAAGTGCATAGAATCATACATTGGGTAGGTATAATTTTTAAGTAATTATTACCAGCCTATAAGGCTATAACAAGCCGCCTAAATCCAAATATAGCTAGCACTCGCAAGCCCAAGCCGAAGCTGAAGCCACGGCCAGAAAATCATCATCAGTCATCACCTTATAGGCTGTGATAACAATAAAATACTTTTTCCTTTCCCTCCTAATTTCTTAATTTTTTTTTATTGAACAGCGTATATGTATTTAAAAAAGTAATAAAAGTTCATGATATACAAATTACAAAGAATAAATGAGAGAGATAAGAGCCGGGTTGAAAATCGAACCTCTTTGAGGACTTGACCATTAGCGTAAGTCTCCATCCCCGTCCTTATTGAATGACAAAGCTTTTATTTTTTGTTTTGATATTACTACTATTTATTTATAATATTATCACATTTATATAATTAAAATAAAAAATAAGTATATAAAAATTATTAAAGTCCAATTATATAATACTTCATCTGTTTTAAAAATTTTGCTCCGAACCCACCCAACACACAGTCCAATGCACGTTTTAAACCATTAATAACTCAAATTCGATACAAGTGAAATTATAAAAGTTCGACATTTAAAAACTACAAGACGAGACGAATCTAACAAGATCCCACTTGTCTATATTTTAACTTGTATAACTATGATAAAACTTTAAATCAAATGCATTATATGAATAGCAGTCATTTGCTCAATGGTGCAAATATAGACAAACGGAGGAAGTATTATTTTGTATTATAATTTATATTTTAAACATAAATATTAAATAAATGTATCAAATATTTGTAATATACCAAACACAATTGACTTAAGTGGCATGAGGCTCTGACAGTTTAAACAAATATCTCGTATTCGAGTCTTTGTGTATACAAGATTTTGTTTTGAGAGATGAAACCCTTTATTACCACCAGATCCTTGTAAAATTAATTTTGAACCCAATATATAATAGGAACACCCGATATACAAAAAAAAAAAAAAAAAAAAAGAAAAAGGAAAAAAAAAAAAAAAAAGTTGTAATTTTATTGTATTGTGAATGTGTCTTGTGCGTGAATTTGTCACAGCATGCAGTTTCTCTTGTGTGAGTCTTAGCTGGCAAAAGGAAAGATTTACTAGTAGTATAGTATTAGTGGGCTCTGTCCTCCTCCTCCCTCTCATGGCCCATGGGGACAGACGCTGCATATTCTATTATATTTTTATATTCCTTATTTCTAACTCCAAACCTTTTAAAAAAAATAGAGTAATTAAAACAATGATTAAGGAAGAGAATTGAAATTTTTGAGCATGCATGTTCACAGCTAAACCATATGCATATGTTATGCAGGCAGCTGGGATGTCCAACTCCATTACAAACATTCACCACATGCATATGCATATTTTATTTCTTTAATTTTTTTTGGGATAAAATTTTATTTCATCATTTATTACTAACATATATTACTAAGATATTTATATCCATATTTATTTATGTATGTATATATAAATTGCCAATTCTCCTGTTTGGGTAACGAGAAATACGTAATATATTGACAATAGGTTCGCTCTATAGGATGTGATTGATAAATTTAACATTGAGATTAAATATAATCCATATAGTTCAATGAAATTAATCTTTATTTTTTCTGATGGGCAATGGATTGAGGGATTTGCCGGCTTTGTGGGCTTTGGTTCTACACTCATTGCCGAGCTCCATGGCATTTGGAATGGGCTTAAGAGAATTCAAGACCGGGGAGTGGAACATGATTGTTGCTACTCGGATTCCTGAAGCTCTTAGACTCATTCACACGTTTGTTGACCCCGATCATACTTTATTAGCCCCGTTCATGAATATTTTGGACTTCTTGGAGTCTCACTAAGGGTACAGATGGTATCATATCTTGAGTGAAGGTAACTCTGTAGCAGATTATTTGGCCAAACATGGAGCTCGTCTCGAAGAATTCTTCACTTCGTGGGCTTTTCCTCCTGACGCAGCGCGCTCTTATTTGACTTCAAATGCAGCGGAGATCCTCTACCCTCGGGTTTAGTTATTTTCATTTTTTGTCTTCCTCCTTCCCCTTCCCTCGTTCTGTAGTTTTTTCTTAGTGTTGTCCTTTTTGCCGACGTCTTTTGCGTTTCACAAAAAAGGAAAAGAAAAAAGAAACTAATCTTTATTTAATTAACTATGATAAAATATCGAGACCAGTAGGTAGAAGTAATTATGCTTACTAATGGGTTTTTTTGCAGGGTTTTGATCCATTTTCACTTTTTAGGATATATCCATGTATAATTGTTTTGTAAATTTTAATATGTTAACCCATTAAATTCACACGTAGCTCGAATATTACTTCTCGGCTTTTAAAATTCTTAAAAATGCTGATAGAACAATGTTATGAAGTGTACATGCCTTAATAATAGTAATTCATTATGTATATACCCTAGATGGTATGATTGATATCACCAAGCATATAGTATAAATTATGCACTCCAAATTTACCAATAAATTACTTTCATTTTTATTTTCTTAAACGAGGAGTAAAAACTAAAAACCGTAAACGTTTTTTCATTTTTAGGTCCACCACAAAAAGTCTTAGCAATTAATGTTAATATCATAACGTACATACACACATTGCCTATATCTTCAGTATTTCATTAACCAACAAATTTCCTCAACCACCATATCAAACACAACGAAAAGCTAGATTTAGTTCGATCAAATAAATTCCAATTTAGTAATAATAAAGTCCAAAAAGTTAGATTTCTCAATTAAAAAAAAAAGAAAAAAAAAAGTACAGAAATAAATCCTAACCAAGCACATATCCAAGAATGGTGATGTAGACCTAGCAACACAAAATGAATAGTAATAAAACATCTAGGAAAGAATTTCTAGACAGTATACCAGTTGTCCCCTCCATAAGCTAAACTGTCACTTAATCAATATGATTAGGACATGCAAACGCCACTCATCTATATACATCCAACCAGCCCAACTGAATATGCAATTATGTAATCATAATAATCTAATTAAACTTGTGTTATAAGGAATAATCAAACCTTTATTCTTTTAACCCCTTTGCTCTTCCTCTAAAATAAGAACAGTATAAGGTGTCTTTTCAGTGCTGGTTTGGTTTTCTTTAGTTCTTGATAGTTTCAGAAATGGTCATATTCAAATTCCAACTTTGGAAGGGAATTCAGTGATTTCCTCTAGGTTTTCAGGTTTAAAAAAAAAACCAAACTATTTTGCCTACCTTGTTCTGTTAAGCTCTTTTGCATTGGCAGACTGAGGGGGAGATTGCAGACTACTGCTCCCAACTTGGCGTTTCACATTGTATTAGATCAAGTTTGTCCAATTGCATAGTTAACTTATTTTGATGCCAGTTTTTTTTTTATTGTTTTTCTATTTTTGTTTTTTTTTTCTTAACAGCCTAAACAGACTAGGATAGGTATGGTGGGAGTCCATATCACACAAATTACAAAAGGGACAAATGAGAGGAATAGGGGGTCGGGTGGGGATCGAACCCTGGAAATTGGAGAATTGACCACTAAGTTAAGTTCCCATCCCCGATTGTTTTTCTAATTTGTTAATTTATAAAGTGGGTTTTAATATTTTAATATTTATATACTTATATTACCCCTAAAACTTATATATTTGAATTTTATATTTTATATTTATAAAAATATTTAGTTATATTATTATGATGATTGATTATGAGATGATGATGATGATATATAGGGAAAAATTAATAAATTGGTCCTTTAAGTTTTAAAATTCACCAAAATAGTTCTCTTCGTGTCAATTGGAAAAATTAGTCCTCTATGTTTGATTTTTTTCTCCAATTTAGTCATTTTGACATAATAAATTTAATTAACATGTAATAAAAGATTATTAAACCATTAATATGAGTCCCACACCCCTTAATTAATAAATGGGTCAACTCATAACCCAATTTTGTTTGAATAAAATAAATTTTTGATAAATAATTATTTTGTTTGTATAAAATTAGTTCTTAATAAAAGGTAATTTTATTTGAATAAAATAGTTTTTTTGAAGAAAATGGATTTTGATAAATATATTGTGGGTTGACCCATTTAATTAAGGGTTGTGGAACCAATATTAATGACTTAATTATTTTTTATTAGATATTAATTAGGTTTATTATGGCCAAATGACCAAATTGGAGAAAACATCAAACTTAGAGGACCAATTTTTCTAATTGAAACGACCATTTTAGTGAATTTTGAAAGTTAAAGGACTAAAATATTAATTTTTCCATGATATATAGATACTACTTATTAAATTAAAAATTGTCTAGAGAGGTGTGGCTTGGGCTCCCATACACCTTTGCCGGCACATAGGTGTCAATGTTTACCAAAAAAAAATTGTCTAGAGAGTGTGTGAACAAATTGGGCTGGACTGAACACTTCATTGGGCCTAAGTGAGTCAATCTTCCATTCCTTGTCTTGAAATTGGTCCTGGGCCTGGGGTCTGCTCAATTTGGGCTGCCACGGTGGATTTAATCGTGAAACAAACTTTTGTGATTTCTGTCTACCTACGCGCACACAAATCAGCCTCGTTTCTCCGGCGGATTCATCACGAAGGGGAAAACAGGGTAAAACTCCATAGACCATAATCGACCATGGGACACAACAACAAGCAGAAGCAGAGGCGATTCAAGAAGGATAATAACCGCCACCACTCCCATGAACAAGCTTTTCAATTCCGCAGGCACGCACCAGTGCTTAATTATTCAATTTTAATACTCGATTTTTCGGTGTAATTCACTGCTTCAACATTAATCAGGGATGAAGATGGCGCTTCTTTGCCGACTGACCCGGGTATTTTATGCTAGTCACCGTACAAGTTTGTTTTGATCCTGTGTGGTACTTTGGTAAAATGTGATTGGGCAGTGGCCACTGGCGTCCTATGCATAGTTCGTATTGTTCTTCACTTTGATGGAAAATTTGCCTTTTTTTGAAATATGTACATCAGCGGAGGAGGAGGAGGAGCAAAGGGGACCTTCTGTTCAGCTAGCTATGTGGGTATGTAACGCTCTTGTTTTATTCCAATGGATATGTATAGCTTCTTGTGGAGCTGCAGTGTTTTTCTACTTGAATCTATTAATTATGCTTCGACACCTAGTCTAAATTTTCGTGGCTTCTTGTTTGCATTGCTTTTGTTACCCTAATCTGTTGTTTTTTGGATACAGGATTTTGGACAATGCGATGCAAAGAGGTGCACAGGTCGGAAGCTTGCGAGATTCGGGTTATTGAAAGCAAGTATCGTCTAATCTGGCTTGTGTTTTAGTCTATATTCAAAACTCATTCCTCTTGTGTGCTTATTGCTTATATGATGAAATGTTGTTTCTTTTATCTTTAAGTTTGTATTGTGTTGCCCTAACACAGGTATCAATACGATTGTAGGAATTAAGGGTTGCTAGTGGATTTGGTGGGGTTGTTTTGAGGTAATCAAGCTGTGCCTTTTTCTGAACTTCTGATAATTTGCACTCTTTTCTTGTGTATATGTGCTCACAGGTAGAAAGTTCCTTTATTTTTCTTAGTAGTTCTTCACAGACCTTTCCTATTAATCTGTCAATTTGTCACATTTTTGTAGCTGACCGTATGAAATATTAAGCAGCATGCGATGACAGCTGAGTGATTTTTCCAATCAGAATATTTGAAGCCTGTATGAAAAAAGCGTTATTTGGTAGTATAATTTACACAGTTACTACTTTGGGCTAGCCCTTTCTAATTATGGGCACATTTCTTTTTTATTTATGTATTCAAATTAGCACACCTAGGTTTTCTTATTATGCGGCATATGTTACTTATTGTTGGAGCTGTTAAGAAATCGAGCTGAACCGAATTGAACACCATATGTTTCATTTATCTTCGAACACAAAATAATGTCTTTATGCAATTCGCCATGTTCATTGAAAGGTTCACGGATGTATTTGAGCCGTAAAAAATTAATAAAAATGAGTGTAATTCCCCTTCATAGTTCTATACAATATAGCACAAAAATGAAAATATACAAATTACATATGTACTTAAAAATAATACTCAGTACTACTATATAAGGACCAAAACAAAATGATATACTTCATCGAAGTTTTAAAATAAGTTTAAAATAAATGCTCGGGAGATGGGTGTAAGTGTAACATCCACATCAGTTGGAGAGGGAAACGAAGCATGCCTTATAAGGGTGTGGAACCTCTCCTTTGTAGATGCTTTTTAAAGCCGTGAGGGCGGGTTGGCCCAAAACGGACAATATTTATAAGTGGGTGTGACTGGGACGTTACAAGTGATATCAGAGCGGATAACGGTCTTTTCTTTTTAAAATCCTTTGATACTAAGAATATGCATCGCTTTTGAAAAACTCTTTTGCACAAAAATATTTTTGGGGGACACATGAACTGCATATAGGCACCTAAGGTCTATGTTCACTGTATCTTTTTTGCTAATTAGATAAACTTGTTAGATGGCGGACCTTATGAAAGTTCTCGAGTCGATGCCTGTCCTAGCGAAAGGGCTTGTCAAAGCTCAAAAAAGGGTTAATGAGCTTGAAACAGCACTGGAGATTGCTCAAGGCGACGTTGATTGGTATAAGTTTCGGTCAGAAACTTATGAGAAGTGGGAGCAGGCACGCACCGAGGAGCGCGACGCTCTTAAAACTAAGGTTGCTAGCCTCAGGGTTAAGATCATTGACTTGAAGATGCGTGGTTGTAAGAAGGCCCACAAGAGTTCACCCATCGCAGTCGAGACGGAGAGTTCAGACTCCGTTAGCGCGAGTCTAGGATCGTCTAACACCGTTTGATATAGCAATTAGCCATTTATTTTTCCCTATGTTGCTCAAAACTACATTCTAACTTTAAAAGTTGCATTATTCGCGGAGACACCCGCATAATAAAACGTATGAGTTATAATAATTGATTGATTCCTCAGCAACTCATACGTTTTATTATGCGGGTGTCTCCGCGAATAATGCAACTTTTAAAGTTAGAATGTAGTTTTGAGCAACATAGGGAAAAATAAATGGCTAATCGCTATATCAAACGGTGTTAGATGATCCTAGACTCGCGGTAATAGAGTCTGAACTCTCCGTATCCACTGCGATGGGTGAACTCTTGCGGGCCTTCTTACGACCATGCATCTTCAAGTCAATGATCTTAACCCTGAGGCTAGCAACCTTAGTTTTAAAAGCGTCGCGCTCCTCGGTGCGTGCCTGCTCCCACATCTCATAAGTTTCTGATCGAAACTTATACCAATCAACGTCGCCTTGAGTAGTCTCCAGTGCTGCTTCAAGCTCCTTAACCTTTTTTTGAGCTTTGACAAGCCCTTCCGCTAGGACAGGCATCGACTTGAGAACTTTCATAAGGTCCGCCATCTAACAAGTTTATCTAATTAGCAAAAAAGATACAGTGAACATAGACCTTAGGTGCCTATATGCAGTTCATGTGTCCCCCCAAAATATTTTTGTGCAAAAGAGTTTTTCAAAAGCGATGCATATTCTTAGTATCAAAGGTTTTAAAAAGAAAAGACCGTTATTCGCTCTGATATCCCGGAGAATGGCTTAAATGGAGTGAAATAAGCTACTCATACCAACAATGTACCTTTCTTTCTTGGTAACCATCCTATAAGAACTCCAAAGTTAAGCGTGCTTACCTTGAAGAAATTTTAGGATGGGTGACCTCCTGGGAAGTCTCCCAGGGTGTGTGTGAGTGGGGCCAAAGCGCACTGGAAAGAGCATGCTCATGCTGGTTTTTGGGGACATTTTTCACTCCGGAGCCAGCAACATCTAGAGTAGCACCCTATCTTTCCGCTGCACCGAAAATGGGGTGGTTACAATGGGATTCATCACCAAATTTATCACATCAAAAGTCCTAATAATCCTTACGAAGAGATCCCCACAAACCTATGATTATGAAATTGATTAACTAAAATTTGATTCGAAAAAGTCAAGAAAAAAGTAGTTCTATATTTATTTTGATTTGCCATTTCAATGATAATTTTTTAACCAATATTAAATCCATGTTCATAAACTTAATTGAGCAATTTACAAATATGTCCATGTTTGCTTCTTTATCTTTTGAAGAAAAGAATTATTTGTTTGTATTTAAACCATTTATATTTCGGATGAAATTGTCTGAACATGTACAAACTGAACCAAACAATTGATTTGGTTTGGATGGTTTAACAACTGTACTTATTGTTTTTAAGTGACAAAGAAAGAAAGAAATTGGGCAATTGTAAGAGTTTGCATATGATTTGGTTTATTGATTGAACTATTTCCATCTTGCAGCCCCACTGGCACACAATGTGTCTCTCAGGAGGATCATGAACTGATAAAAACGAGAGGCTTAGCTGTTGTTGATTGTTCATGGGCACGCTTAGATGACGTGCCTTTCACAAAGCTACGATGCACTGCTCCTCGACTTTGTATGGAGTACCAATTGCTTTCAGTGTTCATTGTGTCATTGCTTAAATAATCAGAATATAAACAATGTTACACTTTCTTTTGTGCTATTGCTATAACTTGTTTGGACTAAAGGACTAAGCTGTATTCCAGTGCCTTGGTTGGTAGCAGCAAATCCAGTAAATTATGGCAGACCCTGTGAGCTTTCATGTGTTGAGGCTCTAGCTGCAGCTTTGATCATATGGTATGGAATTTGATTTTATATGCAGCAATAGTTTCATCATCAATTTTAGAACATAATAAAAGTGTCATCCTTACATTCTCCAGTATTGTTGTGTGTACACGACTATCTCAAGTAGCGTGGAGTACATAGAAATCTACAGAGTAATGCTGTCTGGAGCACTACAATATACTGTATTTGCTAAAGTGCTAACAACGTTATCTCTATCTACATCTATGATCTATCTCTATCATATCAAAAATAAATCTATCATATAGTAATATAAGTATATAACATTTCCAAGCTGGGGAACATTTTTATCATGCATAGCTTGTTAGAAAGCTTATTGATTCTATTCCTGAATCCCTGGTAATACCTTAGAATGTAACCAATTTATTCTCCAATCTTCACAAGCAACAAACCTATGATGTTGATCCTTGTAAGTAGTCTCCTAAAGAGCAAGTGACGAAAAGAAGGCATACATACGGATCATATTACTGTAGTAAAGAAGGCATAATCCCAAGCTTGTTTGCAAGTGTCATCATAGGAGAATAGACATGATACATCTACATCTATTGAGTGGTGGAGGATGTACAGTACTTTCGCTTCATTATCTTGGCAATTTTTGAAATGTTGAGATTGGTATGACTGGGTTGGAATTGGGAAAATTTTTGCCCTTCAAAGAATAGCTCAAGGTAAGGTCAAAGGGAATATTTATCCTCATTTAGACAATGTTTAGTGCAGTAGTTGGGGATTTGTTTTCCTCAGTCATAATGACAACCCAATAAAGTATACTTCAGAATGAATCCTGGCAACAGACTGACAGGGAGAGGGTTGGGGCAAGCTTGTGTGATCACGATGGTCCCCCATGCTTGTTGGTTGTGATGGTGTGGTTGTTTTCTGAGTTTGTTCCAGGATTTTTATATTTAGAGAATTAGCTATGCTCCGATACCATGTATAAATCATGAATTTATTTTCCCATTCACTATAATACTGAAGCACTATGTAAATAGAGGATTACAGATACAAAAGCTAAACAGACTTTAGATAACAAGGGAACAAATATTATATAAGCAATTTCAACCAAATCTTACACTTTTTCTCAAATCTTTTAACCCACCCCAACAATGTAGTTCAGGGATAATAGTTGCAGAGTGTATAATCCCTTGTGTATGTCTGTCAAAGACTGAGTGATCTGAACCATTTTTCATCCCAAATTGTTTTATATAATTGTATAAGGTCACTAAGGATCAACAAATGAATAGAAGTCAACTTAGCAATAAGAGAAAAGGTCTCAGGGTAGTCCACACTATAGGTTTTAGGATAGCCTTTGGCTGCAAGAGCTCATAGGGCGATGAGTTGAACCATCAAAATTAAGCTTAATAATAAAGACTCACTTGCACCTAATAGATTGCTTTCAGGAAGTTAAGATTATCAATTCCCACATATGATCGTATGACACACAAGCCTGGATGTGGCATGGCCTCTTTCACAGTCTTAGGAATACAAACTGAGTCAGAGATGAGAGAAAAGAAAAGGAATAGGCAGGCAATTTAGTTGAAAAAAATATTTGTCTTCTCTGCTTGAAATAAAATGTCCTGGAGTTTGTTTGAAGCATGTTAGCTGTTATTACGATATGTTTAAACAGCTATCTTCCATTGTGTGAAGCTAACAATAGCAGCATGGATTATTTTATAATGGCTCGTTTAAGCAGTTTATGATTTTGACATTGCTCTTGACATTGAACAGTGGAGAGGAAGAAATGGGAAATCTGTTGCTCAACAAATTCAAATGGGGCCATGCTTTCTTGTCCGTGAATAGGTAATGTGGTTCCTGCTAAATTTTGCAAGGCTCTAAAAATATTTATTGTGAAGTTGCGAAGTTGGATAACAGCTGGTAAATGTATCATGGATGGATGCAGGGAACTTCTCAAGGCATACTCTGAATGTAAGAAAGCCAGTGAAGTGATCTCAACCCAAAATGAGTGGCTTTCGCAGCAGACAAAGCCACAAATTTCTGATATCCCTGTAGCTAAAGGGAAAGGTGAGCTCGAGCTTGCTTTACTACATGCTACTTTTGTTGAGATTGGGTGTGACTTTTATTTTGGTCTTTCCAATATTTTCTTCCTCCTCATCCCTACTGATATGGGTATTGTCATGTAAAGTTTAGGCAGGCACAATGGGTTTCCATTGCATTCTAGCATGTTAAATGGGAAATTAATTACTAATAATTAGGCTCTTTCATTTTCAGGAGAACATTCTGAACCTAAGAAAGACGAAGACGATGATTGTGATGACTCATCATCAAATTCTGAAGATGGCCTGCCTCCGCTGGAGAGAAACATGAATCATTTATACTTGGAGGAAAGCGATGAAGAAAGTGAATGAATGGATTTTTATTTTCTGTCAAATGTTTATTTATATTGGTGGATTACATATGGTGGGTTCTAATCATATATAGTCCCAAAAGCCCCGGGCTCAACTTTTTCATCCTCTCTTTCCCACATTCACCTTTCCGACCCCTTTTACTCCTCCGACTAATTTACTTATATTTGTGATTTTATCTATAACATAATCTGGTTGAGTTGTGCTCATGATCATCATTATATAGTAGTATACTTGAGCCGGGCTCATGATGCTGTATACATCGTATTTAAAATTTACACGATACTATTTATCTTCTGTGTGGACATTGCAATTGCCCTTTTTTATTTTTTTTGTCGTGTGTTTTTCCTTTTCCTTATATATATATATTTTTTGGAACAAGGGGTACAAGAAAGCTTACAGAAACTAAGATAACCCTTGTTGAACGGTGTACATCGCGATTTCAAAATCAAATCGCACGGTACAATAAAACAACATACATATAGATAGATAATAGAAGAATTAATAGAAAAACCTAATGGGCTATTATCTGACAGTACCCCTCAAGTTTGAGGTCACATGATCCATGCTTGTCACAAGGCTTTTCTTAGAATGTCCGCAAGTTGATCGTTGGGGGATACATATTTGGTGTTTACACACTTAGATAACACCTTTTCCTTAATAAAATGACACCGAATCAAAGTGTGTTGTTCATAAAATACTGGAATTGATGCAATATGCAGTGCTGCCTGATTATAACATGCCTTCTTCATCTCCACCTCACTAAACTTGAGTTCACATAATAGCTAAAGACATGTCTGATACTTGTCTCAGTAATAAGACGAGCAACCACATATTGCTTCTTACTCTTTCAAGATACCAAATTACCCCAACAAAAATACAGTATCCAGAGGTGTCTATCAACTGGAGACCTTGCCCAATCAACATATGAATACCCACCCAACAATGTCAAAATGACCATGGTTTGTATATATGGTGATCCTTGTCGTGGAGATCCTTTAATGTATCGAAAGATGCACTTTTGCACTCAAGGAGACGAACAAATTGACTCACCGTACTTGCTGCAAAAACTTGTCAAGCCGAGCGATACTCAAATAGTTAAGCTTCCCAACTTGCCTCTACAAATTAACAATATTATTTGATTGAACTTTTTCAATCCCCAAAAAATATCTCAGTAACCCAAAATCCTTAGTCTTAAAATGATGGTGTAGGTGTGACTTCAACTGAGTGGTACCACCATCCACAATATCTCCAGTGACGACAATATCATCAAATTCAATATTTCATCGACATAGACAACCAGATATACACATTTGCCCCTTAGTGTATGCTTATAGAAAACTGTGATCAAAGTATCAAACACACATTGTATCAACCCAAACTCTAAAAGGACACTATGAAGTCGCCCAAACCAGGCTTGTAAAGGTTGTTCCAAGCCTTGTAGTGAGCAACGAAGGCGACAAATGAGACCATACTCCCCTGAGCAACAAACCAAGGCGGGGTTGCTCCCTACGGCCTTACCCATTTAATTAGCTTGTAAAAATAAATTCATATATATGGTGGTTATTGGAGTAAATACTTGCTTGGTTTAAGTTAGGGTGCGATTGACACTTTTGTCTTGATGTACTGCGGTGTACTGGAACCTTTGATTTAATTTGTAAATTGATAGTTGAGATTAACTTGAGGGTTCAAATAGTAAATTTGTTATATTATTGGAAAATGAACGTTGTTGTTCTTCTTCTCCGCATTTCATCTTACATTACCCTCCAATTTGCTAATTATATTGCTATACATAGATATACGTCGCTGAAATGTCTTTAAATAAAGTTGTTGAATTATTCATGAAAACGTACCCGAAATGCTGCTACTTGAGTCACTGAATTATTGACGAAAAGTCGCTGAATTGTTCTTGATAGCATCGCTGAATTGTTCTTGATAAGGTCGTTGAATTGTTCATGAAAACGTCGCTGAATTATTTTTGGTATCATCACTGCATTGTATTTTGTAACATCGCTGAATATATAGTCGGTGAAATATATTTGACAGCATAAGTGGTTTGATTTTTGGTAGCATCGCTGAATTCTTCTTGTTTCCGTCGCTGAAATATGCTAGTCATGATCGCTGAAATCTGTTAGATAGTGTCGCTGAAATATTTTGATAGCATCACTGAATTATTTTTGGTAGCACCGCGGAATTGTATTTTGGTAGCATCGCTCAATTATGCAGGGCAACATCGCTGAATTATGCTATATACTGTCGCTGAATTCTTCATGAACTATTTTTTATGGCTTTGGTTAGGGTGCAGAGACACTTGTCTCTTGATGTACTGTGGCACATCCAAGCCATTGATGAAATATTGAAATCAATGGCTAAGATTAATACAAAGGGTATTATTGTAATTTCAATAAGATCCAAATAATCTCTATTCATTTTTCTCAATTCTCATGCTTATATTTCTCTCTCCCTCATAATCTACTTTTTCTTTTTGAATTTCTAAAATTTGATAGGTTATTTAGATTACTTGTATCGAGTAGGTAAATTTTCATATAAAGAACGTCAAAATCCGAGTTCGTTTGAGAAAGTTAGAGTCATTTGAAGTTAATTGCGATTTTCAGAAACGTAGCATTTACATTTCAGCGACGGTGGCTTTGCAATTCAGCGACGGGAGCTTTACAATTCAGCGACATGAAGTATGCATTTCAGCGATATAGCCTATACAACATAGTTTTTATGACAAACTTCAAATGACTCTAACTTTTTCAAATGAGCTCGGATTTGGACGTTCTTTATATGAAAATCTATCTACTCAACACAAAAAATTTAAATATCCTACCAAATTTTAGAAATTCTAACCAGATAAATATCATATTTTTGAAATAACTATAATAAGATATCATTTTCTTTAAAAATCTGGTATAAATCTATTTGTAATTTTAAAAATTTGATAGAAAATTTAAATTCCTTGCATCGAGTAGATAGATTTTCATATAAAGAATGTCAAAATTCGAGTTTATTTGGGAAAGTTAGAGCCATTTGAAGTTCATGCGATTTTCAGAAACACAACATTTACATTTCAGCGACGGTGGCTATGTAATTCAGCGACGGAGGCTTTACAATTCAGCGACGGGGGCTTTACAATTTAGCGATATAGCCTATGCATTTCAGCGACGTAGCCAATACAACAAAATTTATGTAACAAACTTCAAATGGCTCTAACGTTCTCAAATGACCTCCGATTTTGACGTTCTTTATATGAAAATCTATCTATTAAATGCAAGGAATTTAAATATCCTATTAGATTTAAGAAAGTCTAAACATATAAATATCATATTTTCAAAATAACGAGCATAAAATATCTTTTCTTTTGAAAATCGGGTATTTCTCTATTTATAATTTCCAAAATTTGATGGGAAATTTAGATTTATTGCATCGAGTAGATAGATTTTCATATAGAGAATGTCAAAATCCGAGTTCGTTTGAGAAAGTTAGAGCCATTTGAAGTGCATTACGATTTAAAAAAAAACACAGTCTTTACATTTCAGCGACGGTAGCTATGTAATTCAGCGATGGAGCCTTTACAATTCAGCGACGGAGACTTTACAATTCAGCGACATAGCCTATGCATTTTAGCGACGTAGTATATACAACAAAATTTATATTACAAATTTTAAATAGCTCTAACTTTCTCAAATGAGCTCGGATTTGGACGTTCTTTATATGAAAATTTATCTACTCGATGCAAGAAATCTAAATATCCTATCATATTTTATAAATTCAAAAGAGAAAAATAGCAAATTAAGAGGAATGAAAGACTGACGAGTGAAAGAGATGAATAAAGATAATTTCTCTATTATTATGCCATGAATTGCGTCAAAATAGAGCTAACTTATGTAAATTTTTTATATGATCTTTATTTAAGGATAGAAACCACTAAATTGATTTTGTGAATGAATTTATTTCTAAAGATATAATTATTTATGTTTGACAATTCTACCCTTTTTATTTTATAGCCATTGGATATTTTTGTATGGTTGAGATGATTTGTCTTGATGTACTACCATTCACATTGATAGTACCATAACCACTCCCATTTTTGATACCATCACTGAATTATTTTTTGTAGCATCGCTGAATGATGGATTAATAGATTTGTTACCCAATTTATTAACTATAATCGATCAGGAAAATATATTATTTAAAATATTAGATATGATTACCAAATATTTGATATGATTTACCAAATACTAGATTGATAACATACTAAATATAGGGTTATATCTTCCGTTACATATTTTGTTGGACAACTTTACCCTTTTCCATTTACAACCCTTTGATTTGAAATTAATGCTCCAGATTTTCGCCTTGATGTGCTGCGGATTCTTTCGATCGCACCCTAACTGGACCCATACTTGCTTACTGAGGCTGCTTCGTCTTGACTAGGTAAACTTGAATTAAGAACCAATGACATTAATAATTTTAGAAAACCAGGAAAGGCATTTTAAAAAAAGGTTTGAAATTTTCATTATGGTACATTGATTCAGTATAACTCAGTAAAGAGACGAGATTTTCTTTGGCCATTATATTCCTAGCTATACCATCCACAGACCACAGACCACAGCGAATACGTTGTTAGCTGTAGTAATCGCATCCAAAACTACGGTTATTAGAGCTTTCCATAATCCTTAAAAGACAGTTCAGAGTCAGCTTTCGAATAATAGTTAGAGCATCCAACAATCATAGAGAAGTTTTGTTTTGCTTTGTTCAGTAATAACAAATAATAATCAATCCTAAACACATATATCCAAATGTTATGGTGAATGGTCATGTAGACCTAGCTACAAAATGCTAATATAAAGTCACAATAAAACAAACCTTTAGACACCACACCAATTGTCTCCTCAAACTCCTTTCAACTAAGCCATCCGAAAATGCAATGTATAAGCTTCTGTTATAAAGGGACAATAAAATCTTTATTGTTCCCAAGTTTCCTTCCTCCAAAATATGAATATTATGTATCCAGTATCATTCATTTCTTGATTGGGAAAGGGTGGGGTAAAATTAGGACCTTTGTAGATCCTTAGAAACTATTCCTCAAGAATCATGGCACAGTAGCCGAAGATCACTGACTAAATCAGAGTTCACTTGTCTTTGGCTGGTTTGCCTTAAAACAGAGCCAAAGCAAAACCAATCTCCAACTCTCTGGAATATAGAAAAAATAGAACTCCCTCTGGAAAAATTCTAATCAATTTATTTTCGTGATTACATACAACAGTACCAGGAGGAAGATGATCTGTTGCTGTGATAGCAAACAAGTTCAGAAATGGAGTACCTTGTCCAAAATAACAAATTTGCCTGAATGAAACCTTTGATTCGGGCGTATTCATTTTTGATTCATGTTAGGCTGATAGAAGTGGCATAAGACTGCAGAACATTGAGAGCTTGTTCAGTGATAGCACGATGCCTGGCCCGTCTTACCCACTCATCAACAACTTCAGCAGCCTTGCTTCCTTTAACTCCATTCTCAAGTGCATCTGCAGCTTCACACAGTTTCCCCTGAGCTAGAAGATGCTCAACTCTGTTTATGAGAGATTCAATGCCATCACCTGAATCATCTACCTCTTTTACCTACACTTGAAAACCATGCAAAAAATAAGAGAAAGAAAATTTTCAGAATCATAAGGAAGTAAGCCAGGGAAAGAAAACACACCTTTAACCATGAAGCAACATGAGCTAAAGAATGTGCCAATATTCCACCACCACCAGGTGGGATAAGACTCAATCGCCTTAGTGTGCCCTTCAAACCATTGAACTGTTAAACATAAAGACCACTTTAGTTCTCTTTATAGTTGAGAAATTCAGTTTTTTTTTTTTTTTTTTCATTATTTTTATTTTATTTTTTTGAAAAAAAACCAACTCAGAACATGCATAGAAGAAAACCAGTTACAACTTTAAGTAACACAAATTCTCTCATCTACTCGTTTTCTTTAGTTTCTGACCATTTCAGAGATGATCATATTCCAACTTTGTTATGGCATTTGAACATATTTATCCTTTGCCTTCATTGGCAAGCCAGTGATATTCTCTCAAGTTTCAGAACAAAGTGCCCAGAAACCTTGTGTTCTTTGTTCTATTATTTTCTTTACTTGCTGGTTTCTATATGTTGCATATGCTTTATCAATCCAACCATTCTGATTAGATATTCATTTCCAACTCTAACTGGTTTAACTTCTTGCGTGCAGGAAAAAAACATAAAAAATTATAATAGTTTCACATAGTAACTGAGCAAAGTTCACAATGGGAGTGACTGAATAAGTGAAGGGCAGAATTGCCTTGTCATTAATTTTAAAGCAACCCAGCCCCCTCTAAATGTGATAATGTGAAATGAACTTAAAAGGGTTGCAAGTGATATTGAGATAAACATCACTTGCCTTGTGGCTCAGTTCAGATAGTGTGTCAGTTCCATGTCTTTGGGTGTCTTCGGGAAGTGAAGATAGAACCAGGGCTATCAATGAATCACTGTCAATGCCTTCAATATGAGTGTGAAGGGCCTCTATATCCTTCTGAATTGGCAGCCCTTTGGATAGTGCATCTTCCAGTGATAGTGCTCCCTGGGATACATAAATGAATAGAAGATAATCAGTAAATAGACTAGCTCATCACAGAAAAGTCATGTTTTCCATTGCAACTACACCAAGCACACCCAAAAAAAAGATGGTGCAATTCTTACTTTTCAAAATCTGTAGACGGGACAATGCAATTCCTACACTACACAGAAGTAGAAATGTAAAACAGCAAAAACATGGAGCTGTTTCACCCTTGTCCGTGATTCAGTGCAAGTTGTTACATGGGGAGGGGGTAGCGAGCACAGCATACAACAGTTCTACACAGAAGTAGAAATGTAAAACAGCAAACAATGGAGCTGTTTTACCCTTGTCTGTGATTCAGTGCAAGTTGTTACATGGGGAGGGGGGTAGCGAGCACAGCATACAACAATTAAGTATTGGGAATTTTAACAATTTATAAAGAGGAGGGATGAGAGGAAAGATATGGATTTCAAAGAATGTTATGGAAATCCAGAATAGTCCCCATATAATCCACCTATGGATATAATAAAGTTGGATTCTATCCATGCCACTCCATGTCAACTGCAAATCTATGAATTCATTGCGTTCAATGCATGGAGCAATTCATGTTATTCACTAAGCCTGTTTCCCTGCTTATAGCAGCATTCTGATAACGGGTACATTCTTGAATATTAATATCACAGAAATATCACATATAGGAGAGCCCACAAACTTCCACATTAATGAGGATCGATGCCTTGACAAGAACAGTAGTCTAGGCAGTAGAGAAACTCCATAATAACAATACCTTAGAAAAGTTCAAGATCTTTTGTGAGAGTCTATCAGATTTTAGCTGTAATCATAGAGGTACCTCACATTCTGTGCTGTATTACATCATCAATCTCATAAACTTTTTTTTTTTTTTTTCCGCACAGTATTTGGTTCTCGGAACTAATGAAATCATGACAAAGAAAACTGGCAGTTTCGAATAATTAAGTATCAACAAGTTCAATCCCAAAATATGTATAAAAAACAGTAATCGGCACAGATCTAGTAATAATAGTAAAATAGAAGTGAACAGAGAAAGTAGGGGAAATGAAAATTATGCCATCAGTGATCAGTGTCACACACCTATGAAAAAATAATAGAAGTTAAAGGAAGATAAGAGGGTACCAGAGCAAGCTTGTGAATAGAATGATTCTGGCGAGCTTCTTCAGAGCGTGCAAAAAATGCCATGCACAAGGCATTTATCTAGGGGAAAAAGAAAAAACACGGAAAAACAAGTATTAGCACAAGATCCACAACCAAACAGCATATTATGTTACTTGAGGGCTTTAATTAATGATACATAAGACGGAAATTTGTGATACTTAATGTCACATTTTTCTAATTTTTCTATCAATGAGAACATAAATAGAAGAAAGTAAACAGGTCTATAGGGAACTAGTATTTTCCAATTCAAATAGAATAATGGAGCATTCTATTTATAGAGCATCAATATAATGGATAAACTAGAAACTAAATAAAATCTAATCTTGTTAGGAAACAACTCATAATTAATCATTAACTAATTTCTTTCCTCCCACCCTAGGACAGGGGCTATGTTGCTCGGACTCGGGTACGGGTGTCCGACACAGGTGCGGGAGCTGGGATATGTGGCGGACACTTACCATTTTGGAGTGTGCTCCAAAAGGACCATTTGATTGTGCGTGTCCCACAAAAGTATCCGTGTCCGTGTCGTATCCGGCGGACATGGGTACTCACCCATTTAGCCGAGTCCGAGCTACACAGGACGGGGGTTTGAATCACCCCCCCCCCCCCCACCCACCAATAAAATAAAATAAAATAAAATAAAAAATGAAGTTGAACTTAAGAAGCATGACGAACTAGTTTATCTTAGTCCACAAAACACATGAAGGAACAACCACCAATCATCTTCTTTATTTGTACTTTGTAGATGGATGAGTTGCAACTTTATCTCTTGAAGCCAAGACAATAGAAGAAACAAATCTGTTAGCAGAAGGGTGTTGCACCAACTTCTCAAGTTCTCATAATCCTCTCGACTCAATTACTCAAAGTTAAACTGTCTACATTGGAGCAACAGGGAATGAAGAATTCTTCTCAATCCTATGTTATGCCCATTGAGTCTTACCAACTCTATCCCAATTCCGTTCACTTGCAGAAATAATGAACATCTTCAAATAATCAAGATAACACATGCACAAGCACAAAACATTGTTGTGAAAGATATAACTATTTAATATTTCCTTGAACTACAAGGAACAACACGAACACTGTCGGAAAACATGGGAAATCTCTAGTAAAACCCATGCATAAAACTAAGAATGTATTTTTACATTCAAATAAAATTCTAGAGCACTCTATTTATAGAGTGTCAGGACAAAGGATAAAGTAGAAACAAAATCTATAATTGATTAACAGACATACTTCCCATGTTAGCATCTGAACATTGCCTCAATATAGATGTCATCAGCATCTCCAATTAACACTTGAGTGAATCAAATTCAAATTACCACATTTTATAAAGTTTTATTGCTTTTCATTTTATCTTGAAATTTTCTTGACAAACGTCCCATGTTGGAATATTCCATAGTTGTAGGCCAAAGTATTTTTTTAAACCAAATGCAGACAATTTAAAAAATACTTTAATGGGCTTCTAATCATATTAAGCCATAATGACATGAAACCTACATGAAGATTTGCTTCAGCCATTTTCTCAATCTGTGAAGCCTTCTCACTGGCAATTGCTGCAGCCAATTCAGCTTTAGCTATCTCCTGCATTTTCTTCAGTTGTTGTTCTACTTCCATTTCCTGCATACACAAATTTCAGAATTTTTAGTAATAAGACATGCAGCTATATAAATAGTGACTATTGTCAATGAAAACATGACTTCCCCATCATATTATACCTTCTGCTCAAGCTCTGTTTTAAGTTTCTCTTCTAGTTTTTCTTGAAGTGATTTGAGTGCAGCGCCTGCTTTAACCCTTTCTTTATTCAATTCCTGATTCAAGAGCAAGTTAACTTCTTATTAATTAGTATCTAAGGAAGATGACATAAAATAGAATTTATCTTCAGGGTTGTCAACAGACAATTCATTCCCTTGAACAGCAATTTACTGCCAAAAATCATCCTTATCCTAATTGTATGAATTCACTTAATTTTAAATCAGTTTTACAAGGTAAAGGTTGCACAAACATAGTTCTCCAGTTCAATACTAAAGTTACATGCAATTGAAACCAGGATTCCAAATCAGGATGGAAGGCACAGAACAGCAAATTTCAAACACATTTTTCCCATAAAAATCAAGAGATAGATAAATCTGAACGAAGAGATTTTAAATATTCTGCACACACAAGGAAAAGGACATAAGAAAGTTACGAGCTAACAAATCTATAAATCAATTACTAACCAATTAACGAAGGTAAAGGACAATGAAACATGAATTAGAGGTGCATGAAGAAAAATACTACCTCTGTCTCAGTGTAATTATTACGCACCCTTCCGACACGCATGCCGATGCACATTTTTAACGGTTAATAACTTAAATTTTATACAACGAAAAGTTATAAAAAGTTGATTGTCTAAAACTATAAGATTAAACGAATCTAACAAGATCTCACTTGACTAATGTTTTTTCTTACATAACTATGATAAAAATTTGAATCAAAGTTAAACAGTGAATAGTGTAAAAAAGTCAAACGTAACAATATTTGTGAGACGGAGGAAGTACAAGAGAACCACAGAAAAATATAAATCTTGCTTACAACCTTTTCAAGAATGGCTTCCCTCTCAGCATACATGAGTTCCCTAACCCTTGCATCCTTGAGTTCCTTTTCATACTTCTCCTGAATGATTATAGTTATGTGAGCAGAAACTAATAAATATGATCTAAAGCCTCTAGCCACGAAAAAGGGACAACCTGGCATCGGTTGTGATGCAATGGAAAATGCAAACATCTCTAGAGTAACTAAGTTGCCAATCTGTAGCTTATTTTAGTAGAAGTACAGAATTGTCAAGTTATCTCATAAGTCCTAACCTTGATTGCTCTCTTCTCTTCACTGAATAATCGAGCATCCAATTCTGCTTGCCTTTCCTCAGCAGCATGGATGGCTTGTAAGAAGTCGAGAACCAATTTCCCATCATTTGTTATGAACCCATCACCAGAATGCTCTATTATGGGACTTAAATCCTTCAATTTTAAATATGGGAATGATATATATCTCTTCCCTAAGAAAGAATAAGATATTGCAGAATAAAACTACCGAGCTTTATTTAGAACTTTATGAAACACCAACCTTAACTTTTGACTTGTCTGTCAAAAGGTAATCATCAAGTAGGGAAATATTTTTTTGGGTCCCATCTCCAACCTAGTCATGATTGCTTCACAAGAAAGTGAGTATTTGGCCCATACAACAATGGAATGAAAAGAGGGTCAGGAAATGTATCCCAATATAGAAACCATGCTTTACCTCTTGCACAACATGGAATGCTGGATGTTCAGTCTGTTCTGGATTGCTCCTGTTGTCAATGGAAGACGTTGAAGTGATTTCGCTCTTCTCCACATCAGGCTTTAAGCCTGCGTTATTGACATCAAAACTTTCCATGGCTAGTTTATTTTGACTTATGTCATCTGACGGTTGGCTGGTTTCAGAGTCAACAGGGAGAACTCCCCCTTCTACAGAAACATTTTCTGATGGGGGGCTGATTTGAGGAACAATAGGCACATCTCTCCCATCATCATTTTCCTGTGTCAGAGCCTCTATATCTTTTGACTGATTGTTCTCGCCTATATTTCCGATTGAATCTTGTGGCACACTTAACCCTGAATTTAGTTCATCCTGTTTGGAATGATTTGTATCAGAAGCTGAAACATTTGACTCCGTTGAAGCAGACGATACATGTAATTCACTGGCTTCATGATGGTCATTTAGCTGCTCTTCTGATTTGTCCACTCTCTTATCAGGAATCTGAGTCTTGGTGTATTGAGGGATGCTTTTCTGATCTTTTCCAAGGTATATATCAAGAAACCCATAATAATAAGCAGCCAGGAAAACAGAACCCAATGCAAGACCTCCAGTTAGAATCTTTGGGAGTTGACTATGTTGCTCTGGAGCATTGCTGCCCGGACCAGACTTATTAGGTTCATTTTTCTGAGAAGCAGAGAAAGCCCTTCTAGAAGAAAGATATGAAGGTATCTGCATAACAAATTCCCAAGATGAAATTGTGTATCATTCAACCATTAAAAAAAATGACATATTTTTGGGGATATATTATTAGAGGACAAGCTAAAAACATCTAAGCCATTTCTTCAAACAATAGATATAGTACCAGAACATCAAATAACAATAAGTAAAGCGGGGTAAGCCTTAATTTTTTTATGTGTGCTCATCAGATTGAAACAGAGATTCAATTCTCTAATTAAGTAATCAACGATCTGAAACACACTAATACTGCACTTGGTAAATTCCAATGATGCATCATCAACAACCAGAAATATGAACACGGCTATAATATCAATAAACCATTGTAATGTGCAAATACCTACAAAATCAATGGGTACTAAATACACACTGAATCGTACAGATTTAAACATAGAAGAGATATTAAAACTTGCCTGAGCGGATGCCCGCAAAGGAACCCTATGTACTAAGCCACGAGATGCGAGCTGTAGAATTGATCTGCAGAAGTAATTGCCCGGGAACATTACAACATTAATGAGAGAAAACGAAAAAGAGCCCAAACAAAAATTCAGTGGACTGTAGATTTTCCGAGGGTTGCAAACATACATACGTGCATACATACAGTGGCGTTAGAATCGTAAATTACCTTCGTAACATTGTTCGGTGGGTTTAGGAAATTCAGTAGAGCCTCCGGGAGAAAGAAGCAACAACAAACAATCGGAAAAAAGAAACGGGAAAAACTTGTATCAATAAATATTGAAAAAAAAAAAAAAAAATAGGTCCTTTTTCTTTTCAAAAAATTCAAATCAGTCCTTTTTCTATTTTATTACCAAAACAGTCCTCTACAAATGCTAATTATATTCAAATCAATCCTTTTTTCACTAATTATATTCTAATTACTGACGTGGCAAGGGTTTTAATTTAAACCTGACACGTGTGCATAATATTAGTCATTTTTCTTTTATCTTTTGCCAATTCAGTCCTAAACTTTTATTTTGTTCTATTTAGTCCTCTACCCCAATCACTCATTTTTATATTAATTGGCCTCAAACCTTTCAAATTATTTCATTTTAGTCTCAGAACCTTAAATTTTTTATTATTACTAATCCATTTATCAAATAAATGCACAACATACTTCCATAAATAAAATTAAACACCAAACCTCATATATTGGGTTCGACTGCTTTGTTATCGGGTCTTTCAAGTACCGGAATTTTACGGACTCTCTCTAATAACCACTCGACCGCAACCGATTGTTCATTGGTTTTGGTTTACTTCAGTAACAATCAACAGAATCTTACTTTGCGTCCTACCTTAGGATGTAGCAATATTTGAGTAAATGATTTAACTTGAATTTTTGAAAGGTTATGGATACAAGAAGCCTTGGTTTTATTGAAAAATATTAATATTATTAAAAATATTAAAAAAATATCCTGAATTTTATTATCCACAAAGTATGATTGTGCTGATTGTTGCTGAAGGAAACCAGAACCAATGAACCATCGTTACGGTCGGGTGGTTAGAGAGAGTCCGTAAAATTCGGAACTTCGAAGACTCGGTAACAAGGCGGTCAAACCCAATGTATGAGGTTTGGTATTTAATTTTATTTACGGAAGTATGTTGGGCATTTATTTGATAAATGTATTAGTAATAATAAAAAAAATTAAGGTTCTGGGCCTAAAATGAAATAATTTGAAAGGTTTGAGGCCAATTAATATAAAAATGAGTGATTGGGGTAGAGGACTAACTAGAACAAAATAAAAGTTTAGGACTGAATTGACAAAAGATAAAAGAAAAATGACTAATATTATGCACACGTGTCAGGTTTAAATTAAAACCCTTGCCACGTCAGCAATTAGAATATAATTAGTGAAAAAAGGACTGATTTGAACATAATTAGCATTTGTAGAGGACTGTTTTGGTAATAAAATAGAAAAAGGACTGATTTGAATTTTTTGAAAAGAAAAAGGATCTATTTATCCTTTTTTCCAATAAATATTATTAGTTCATTATTCAGTAAAAAAACAATGAATAAATTATTTAAAAGAACTTTTAAAATTATGTAAAACAATGAATAAATTTTTTTTTTAAAAAAAAATAAACTTTTCATGAAACAAAATAAATGTGAAGTTCCCCGAAAAAAATAAAAATAAATGTGGAGTTGGACTAAAAATTGTTATTATTGTTAGATAGACTTAAGAAAAAATAAATATAAATGTAAGGAATGGGAATAAAAATTACTCCCTCCGTCCCTTATTGTCTCATTTGGTCTTCTTAAAATGTTCATTGTATAAATTTGATCTAACTTTTTATTGTAATTATATAAGAAAAAAAATAACCGAGTGAGATCTTGTTGGATTCATTTTTTCGCATAATTTTAGAATATATATTTTATAGAATTTTTATTTTAACACATTTTAATACATTAATGGTTTCATAGATGCATTGGACGGTGTGTCCAAAAGCTTTAAGACAGAATTAATGAGACAGAGGGAGCAATTTTTTCGGAAAGAAAAAAAAAAAACAAAGCAAACAAGGAAATGACAAGCTAGAATCTTGAAAACCATAGGCTAGTTGCATTTAGGAGTGGCAAAATACAGTATCCCGATACCGATACTGTACCGTACCAAAATTTTCGATATTGATAAACCATACCGATATCGATACCGAATATTTCGGTATATCGATTTTCAGTATACCGAAAATTTCGGTACCTATAATATATTCTGTTACCACACCGAAGATTATACCGTACCGAATTTTCGATTTTTACCGAAAATACCGAAAATTTTACATATTGAAATTTATACCGTACAGATTTTTTGCCTTTTTTACCGAAAAATACCGAAATTTTACTTACCGAAAAGCGTTATATACTGTTACAAATCGGCATACCGAACTATACCGAAATGCCGATGATAGATTGGGCTTTAAGAGTTGGGGTTTAGGGTATTACGGTATACCAAAATACCGATATACCGAAATGCCTATGATAGAATATTGAAGTTTTAGAATAACGTTAAAATTAATGTTTCGGTATTACGGTATACCATACCGAAATACCGAAAATCCCGAATACTCTATACTGTTACCATACCGTTTTTTCGGCATACCTAAATTTCAGTATACCTAAATTCCAGCATACCTAAATTTTGATATTTTTCGATAATTTTCGATACGATAAGTTCGGTATATCGAGTTTTCGATAATTTTTTCCACACCTAGCTGCATTAGCCGTGACTGACATCCCCACTTACGAAGTCCGAAAAAGATTCATATAGTATAGAAGTCTCTTACGTTCCGAACCTTCTCAATAAGAGCAGCAAATGGGTGGAAAGGAAGGGAATGACCCAAAGCTTTGAGTGTAGCCGTAGAAAATGTGGAGTAGGTAACTTGCCGAAAACCTAGGTGTCAAACATACTCAAGAGCCGAGTCAAGTGCAGATAGCTCAGCAAAATTATTCGTGGCATGACCCAAGAAGCCACAACCACTATCCAACCAACATCCATTCCCATCACGAAGATCAAACCCAAAGCCTGCGTGACCAAGATTCCACAAAGAACTGCCGTCGACACGTAGAATGTGGCCAAGCGCCTCATTGGGATTCCAATTCACCAAACGAGGATGGCGGCTTGGGTGCTATAAGAGTCACCCGCTCCTCTGAGTGCATTGGCCAAGTGGATGCTGTCTATGTAGAGCAATCAATTAGGTTTTTGCTTCCATCCAAACACACGAGCATTACTTTCCCTCGAAATAATCCTGTTGTGGCCAAGAAAATGTCTCCCAATGATCAAAGCATCCCAACAAAAACAATTTGATGGCATATTTAAGAATAAGATGACAGTCCGTAGGATGGTGATACAGAGACATCCCTACAAAAACCTAACCTACAAACAATAAAAAACACAGTGACACCATGTTTCCTCCATTTCCCAAAACCAGGAACCGAGTAAGATCCGAGCTTGGGTTGGATTTTGATTCTTATAAAAGTGGACACAGAACCAATCCGAAACCTAATCGAGCCTCGAATTGAATATTGACGGACCCGACACAGAGACCCATTGCCATCCCTATATATAAGAGCAATTTTCTGGCGTATAAAGTTGAAGAGAAGCCGAATAAAAAATCCAATATTTTTTTGTTATAGATTGAATAAAAATTAAATTGAATGGATAGTTAGACTATAAAATATATATATTTTTCATTTATGTAAAAAATCAACTCACTAGTTAGGTTATAAATATTTTTTATTTCTAACGCTTAAAATCTTAAAATTTATAAAAATAAAAATTATAAAAATATATATTATAAATTCATAGACAATCAAACAAGGTTTGACTTAATCACTTTTTATATGTCCTAATATAGAAAAACCAATGGATAAAATGTTCATTACAGATCTAACTAATACTACATGACTATGGGCTGCGTCTGCACGTCGTTACACGTGCCTTTTCGCTGGGGAATTGCCTCTCCTCCGCCTTCTTCTTCACTCTGCTGCTATAGCCATAGCGTTTCAAATTCCATGCCTACTACTGCCCGAATCGCTATTGTTGGCGACGTTGTAATGTTTTCTACTCTCATCTCTCTTCCTATTTGTAATTTATGCATCCGCATCACACCCTTTCACGTCCTTAATGATGTAATTACTTTAAAATTTATTTCGCCCAATGTTAATGTTTTCCTCCGTTTATTGTTTTAGCATGACGATTGGAATCTAGAAGAAGATGCCAAAGCTTTGCAGCTGTTAAAGGTTTCGCCGCATCTCTTTTTTATGTCTGCGAGAAAATTTAGTGGGTTATAGTTTAGGTTTGTTTTGTTATATGCTGGTAACTTCATTTTTATGTGAGAAATACAAACAAAGCGTAGTTAGGGTCACTGAATAAACTTTGTTATTGCTGACTTTTAGTTCTATTGCAAATTGTTACATTCGATGCTTGTTGTATGATAATAGGTTATGTTGCACATTTTCTAAAAATACATACAAGTAAAAATTATGTAAAATATACTTCATCCTAAAACTATCTGATTAGACGAATCTAACAAGACCGAACTCAACTATTTTTTTTTCCAAATATATATTTATAATAATGTTGAGTCAAAGTTGAACAATGAAGTGAATGAACAATGTCAAAAAGTCAAACAGGACGTTTGAGTTGGGACGGAGGGGGTGTATAAGCTTTATGGATTTTAGGGGTATTTTGGTTTAGCCTTTATCCTAGGCATGGGAATCCTAATTGGATTTAAATATTTGAGGTATGGATTCCACCTGACCCATGTTTGTATAAATAATTTAAATCTTACATCAAATCCTTTATGAATCTGATTCCTTGACCCCAAACCCTACACCACTTATTTTCTCCCTTACTGGGTTAGTGTTACTGTTCGTGATCATTATTCATATACATTTCTTTTTGTAACATGTGTTTCCGGGAAATACAGCCTGATCTAGTGCTATTCACAGGTGGGTGCTCTGTTCTCCACTTTCTATATTGTTTGAACCAATGGATAGCCAGTTTTAATCATTTTCTTTATTTCCAGCATATGTGTCTTCTCATATCATGTGCTCCTTTGGTTTTGGTTATCATACGGGGACGTTGCTCCAGGTGATTTTGGCAATGAGAATGTTGATCTTGTTAGAAGTATTTCAGAACTTGATTGTCCAAAAGCAGTGATTTTAGGAAACCATGATGCATGGAATACACATACTTTCTCTGCAAGGTAAACTTTTAATAAGTTTATGCTTTCTGGGGAAAAAGGAATTTCTGTTTGAACTTTGAAGTGTACTACTCTGTAATCTTGTTTCAACATTTTTCCGTCAAGGGGGTCAGGTTTTGTTTGGCTTTAAGTATTGTTTTCAGAGTGTCATTTTATTAACATAAAAAGAATATAAAATGATAAAGATACTATTGTATATATATATCTTTGTATCTCATCCGATTGTTTATATTTCAAATACTATTGTATTAGGATTGGGTGATTGAAGCATGTGATTGAGTACTTGAGTGATAATTTTATGATGCCCTTGCCAGATATAGATTTTTGAAATGATAAATTTAAACTTAAAATAGTGGGCATATCACTTTGTAAGTTTTAGAGAGAGAGAGAGAGAGAGAGAGAGAGAGAGAGAGAGAGAGAGAGAGAGAGAGAGAGAGAGAGAGAGAGAGTCAATTGAATTATTTTTAATTTTTAATTTATTTATTTATTTTTTAAGATGTGATACATCCAAACATTTTGGATGCTTCCATTTTAGAAAAGTGCCTTATCCTTTTTTATTTATTAGTGTTAGAATTATGTTGTGTAGTTTAGTTGTGTTGTTTAGAGTATATTGGGCTGCCTAGTTGTTTAGAGTATATTGGACTGCTTTCCTATGGCCCATTGTGAAGTGTATATATCTTGTAATTGGTTTAGTTTTTTGGTAATGAGATTGAACTCTGTTAACATGGTATCAGAGCCCCAACGTCCAAAAACCCTAACCCTAATTTAGACCTGACTGCCGCCCACTGCCGCGCCGCCCGATGCCGCCGCGCCTCCCGACGCCGCCCGCCCAGCCGTTCGGCGCTGCAAGCCCAGCGCAGCCGCCTGCCCGTTCCTTGCTCTGCTCGCCGCCGCCGCTCCCGCGAAGAGGAGGCCACCGCTGTTGCTGCGCTCGCTGCCCTCGCGCCGCCGCCGGAGTTCGCAGCTCGCCCAGCCCACTGCTGCGCTCGCCGGAGTTCGCAGGAGCCGCTGCTGCTGCCCTCGCGCCGCCGGAGCTGTCGCCGGAGTTCGCAGGAGACGCCCTCGCTCGCCCAGCCCGCTGCCGCTGTCGTCGCCGCGCCGCCGCCCGCCGCCGCCGCCCGTGGGGGAAAGTCAGCAATTAGGGTTTCATAGTTTTTTGGATCTTTTTCTGTTTCATAGTCATCAATTGGATCTTTTCCTATTTCCCTGCTGTGCTTAGCTTCCGCCGGCATACACACAACCGCCGCCTCACTGAGCCGCCACCGTCGCCGCCTCCCTGCACCGCCGCCGCCGGTTCCGGCCACTTTCAGACCTGTTCAGGTCTGCCCTTTCAGATTTCAAAATCTGCTAAGACTTTTTCCCAGCTCTCTACATTCCTAGCATGTCTTTTTCTGGCACATTATCACCCTCTCCGGCTATTGCCACGGAAAAATTGATTGGTGGAATCAATTATTCATCATGGGCAAGGGCTGTCCGCATGTGGTGTATGGGACAAGGTTTGTCCGAACATCTCACCACTTCGGCAGCTCAAATTGACGACAAGGAAAAGACTGCATGGGTGAAAGCAGATGCTTTGTTGTGTAGTCTTATGTGGCAATCCATTGATCCCTCTCTACATCCTATTTTTACTAACTTTACCACTTGCTGTGAGCTATGGAAACAGGCAGAAATTCTTTACACCAATGATATCCAGCGTCTTTATTCAACCGTATCAAATTTGTTGGATCTTCGTCAATCAGGCCTTTCTATCCCTGAATTTTTGGGTAAACTCTCATCCATTAAAGCAGAGTTTAATTCTGTTCTGCCTCCTGGCAAGGATGCCTCTGAAGAACTTGCCCAAAGAGATAAATTCTTTATGGTGTGTGCTCTAGCTACTTTGGGACCTGATTTGAGTGCAGTTCGTGATCAACTTTTGTCTAGCTCTTCAATTCCAACACTTGAGGATGTGTACTCTAGGCTTCTTCGTGTTTCCTCCTTAACAGCAGCATCCCCGAATGATCGATCGGCATTACTTTCTACTGCACCACAGATCCACAAAGGTGAAACTATTTCTCATGGAGGCTTTCGCAATAGCGCCAATCGCCCTCGTTGCTCTTATTGTCACAAGTTGGGCCATGTTCGTGGACGGTGTTACAAGTTACATGGCCGACATCCTCGTGCTAATGTTAATATTGCTCTCACCGATACTTCTCCCAATACATCTAGCAACCATTCTTTACTGTTGACAGGGAAGGATTATGAAGACTATCTCGCATACCAAACCTCCAAGCAGCCATCTCCATCTACTATTGAGGAGGTTGCTCACTCGGGAAATAGTGTTGCTTGCTTCTCCCAATCTGTCCCAGTAAGCCCTTGGGTTATTGATTCAGGTGCTTCTGATCATGTCTCTGGTAACCCTCGTCTTTTCTCACATTTAAATTCTTCTTGTCCTTTACCTTCTGTTACAATGGCTAATGGCTCTCAAGCCTCTGCAAAAGCCATTGGTCGTGCCCATCCTTTGCCAAACATGTCTCTTGATCCTGTCCTATATGTTCCTAATTGTCCCTTTAGTCTTCTTTCTGTAAGTAAGCTCTCACAGTCCTTAAATTGTTCTATCACATTTGACGCTGATTCTTTTTCTATCCAGGATCGCAGCACGGGACAGGTGATTGGCGCCGGACGTGAGTTACATGGGCTTTACCATCTTCACCTTCCATCACCTCACACTTATCCTTCCGTTGTGTGCTCATCCACCATCTCTCCAGAACTCCTTCACCAACGTTTGGGCCACCCGTGTCTGTCCAAGTTACAAAGTCTTGTCCCCAATTTGTCTCATTTGTCGTCTTTCTCTTGTGAGTCCTGTCAGCTTGGGAAACAGTCTCGTACTTCGTTCCCTAAGCAAGTCAATAATAGAGTCGATGTTCCTTTTGGTTTAGTTCATTCTGACATATGGGGTCCGAGTCGAACTCAGTCTGTGTTTGGTTTTCGTTATTTTGTTACATTTGTTGATGATTTCTCTCGGTGTACTTGGGTTTATCTTATGAAAAATCGGTCTTAGATTTTTTCTATTTTTGAGGAGTTTTATAATGAAATTCACACACAATTTGGGGTTCCTATTAAAGTGTTGCGTAGTGATAATGCTCCAGAGTATTTCTCTGATTCTATGACCCGTTTTCTCTCATCTCATGGGATATTACACTATTCTTCTTGTGCATACACACCCCAACAAAATGGTGTTGCTGAGCGCAAGAATCGTCATCTCATTGAAACTGCTCGCACACTTGTCATCCATCATCATGTTCCATTGTCCTTTTGGGCTGACGCTGTGCTTACCGCTTGTTACTTAATCAATCGCATGCCCTCATCTGTTCTTCAAGGTAAAATTCCTCATCAATTGTTATTTCCTCATGACCCTCTTTATCATTTACCTCTTCGGGTTTTTGGTTGTACATGTTTTGTCCACGATCACTCTCCAAATCGGGATAAATTTGCTCCTAAGTCTCTTAAGTGTGTCTTCCTTGGGTATTCTCGCCTTCAAAAGGGCTATAAGTGTTATTCCCCAGACACTCGTCGTTATTACTTTTCTGCTGATGTCACTTTTTTCGAGTCCACTCCGTTTTACTCTCATTCCTCTCCTCCTCGTGTCTCTGATGTCTTACCTATCCCATCTTTAACTATTGATTTAGATGTTCCCTCAGAGTCCCCATAACCTCAACCATTGCAGGTCTATCGTCGTCGTCCTAAACCTTCCACCATATCGACTTCTCTTCCAACTACACTTGATCCCATTACCACTAACATGGATGGTGCTTCTGATGACTCACGTTCGTCTCCGGTCTCTTCTCCGTCTGCGATTCCTGCTTCCGTTGATGATCAGCCTCTTGCCCTCTGCAAAGGTAATCGTACGACTCGTAATCCTCATCCTATTTATAACTGTCTTAGTTATCATCGTCTTTCCCCTTCCTATTGTGCTCTTCTATCTAATGTGTCTTCAGTTCCCCTTCCTAAGTCTCTTCGTGAAGCACTTTCTCACCCTGGGTGGCGCCAAGCAATGCTAGATGAGATGGCTGCCTTGGATGGTTCAGGTACGTGGGAGTTAGTTCCATTGCCTCAGGGCAAGTCTGTGGTTGATTGCAGGTGGATTTATGCTGTTAAAGTTGGCCCTGATGGCCAAGTTGATCGCCTTAAGGCAAGATTGGTTGCCAAGGGGTTTACACAGGTCTATGGTGAGGATTATACGGAGACTTTTTCGCCGGTTGCTAAAATGCCCTCTGTTCGGTTGTTCTTATCTTTGGCTGCTACTTATTCATGGTCACTCCACCAGCTTGATATTAAGAACGCATTCCTTCATGGCGATCTACATGAAGAGGTATATATGGCGCAACCACCAGGTTTTGTTGCGCAGGGGGAGTCTAATTTGGTCTGCAGACTCCGTCGATCTTTATATGGCTTAAAGCAATCTCCACGTGCTTGGTTTGGACGATTTAGTTCCGTCGTACAAGAATTTGGATTGACTCGAAGTGTTAAAGATTACTCTGTTTTTTATCAACATAATTCTTCGGGCCAGTGCCTGCTCCTTCTTGTCTACATTGATGATATTGTTATCACTGGGGATGATCTAGAAGGGATTACCCGATTGAAAGAACATCTCCACAAGCACTTTCAAACTAAAGATTTAGGTCCTCTCAAATATTTTCTTGGCATTGAGGTTGCACAATCTAGTTGTGGAATCGTTATTTCTCAACGAAAATATGCCTTGGGATATCTTAGAAGAAACTGGAATGACCAATTGTAAACCAGTTGATTCTCCAATGGATCCTAACTCTAAACTACTTCCTGGTCAGGGGGAGCCTCTTGCTGATGCTGGCAGTTATAGGAGATTGGTGGGTAAGCTTAACTACCTTACACTCACTCGGCCAGATATTTCTTTTGTTGTTAGTGTGGTAAGCCAGTTCTTGGAATCTCCATGTACTGCTCATTGGACTGCAGTTATGCGTATCTTGAGGTACATTAAGGGATCACCTGGTAATGGTCTGTTATATACCAATCATGGGCATACTGAAGTGATTGGGTACTCGGATGCTGATTGGGCAGGGTCTCCTACTGATAGGCGGTCTACCTCTGGGTATTGCGTCTTTGTAGGGGGTAATCTAGTGTCTTGGAAGAGCAAAAAGCAAGGTGTTGTGTCACGATCTACTGCTGAAGCAGAGTATTGAGCTATGGCTTTGGCAGCTCAAGAATTAGTTTGGGTAAAACAGTTGCTCCATGAATTGAAGGTCATTGATGTGTCTCAAATGAAGCTATTTTGTGATAACCAAGCTGCCATACATATTGCCTCCAATCCAGTGTTTCATGAACGAACTAAACATATTGAAGTAGATTGTCACTACATCCGCGAGAAAGTGTTATCTGGATGTATCGCTACGAGTTACATTCCTTCCAATGATCAGTTAGCTGATATTCTGACTAAATCCCTTCGGGGACCTCGTATTCGATACATTTGTAACAAGCTTGGATCATATGACTTATATGCTCCAGCTTGAGGGGGAGTGTTAGAATTATGTTGTGTAGTTTAGTTGTGTTGTTTAGAGTATATTGGGCTGCCTAGTTGTTTAGAGTATATTGGACTGCTTTCCTATGGCCCATTGTGAAGTGTATATATCTTGTAATTGGTTTAGTTTTTTGGTAATGAGATTGAACTCTGTTAACAATTAGCATTATTTTTTTAATCCTTGCATGTTCGGTGATATTCTGCACCTTCCAATTTAATCAATGTATTTTTCTAATTATCTGAAAAAATGTGTGTAGGGACAAGGATGCTGTTCAGCTCCAGCTCGAGTAGTAAGTTTTCTCCAGTCTTGTGTTTTGAAAGTTGAAATTAACATTGTTACCATGGAATCTACACTTGTACCTATTCAAGTTGCATATTGCATACCTTTTATTTTTCATGGTTTTGAGCTTATTTTTAAACTTTGTATTACTTTCTATTTCTGTGATTTTAAAGTTTGTCACATGAGTCTGATAGTTGTATTTGTGGCTGTGCCCATCTGATATGCACTCCATCAATATAACTAGTTTCTCCGGATCTAATTGATTTTGATTTCTTGCATTTTGGAGTTGAAAAACTGTTAAGGAAACATAAACTGCATATGTAAATGTGACCATCAGTTCCCTGACTATTTTGATTTTATACTACTCCCTCTGTCCCATTTATCCTGTCTTGTTTGATTTCTGCAATCCAATGCACTTTTCAACTATTAATATCTCAAAATATGTACAATGAAAAATAATGTAAAAAATATATATATATTCTAAAACTACATGATTTTATGATTCTAACAAGATCCAACTCGATTATTTTATTTTCAAATATATACATGCAATAAAATTGAGTCAAAGTTAAACAATGAACAGTGCCAAAAGGTCAAACATGACATGTTACGCGGGACGGAGGGAGTATTTTGTATGGTATTTTAGTTCTTAAGAAATTTCGATTCTTTTGCTTTTTTCCAATCTGAATTTGATCCCTACACAACTTTAAGTTTTAAGAAAATTAATGTAAATACGAAATACTTATTTAATCTCTAAATTTGATCTCTAGTCTCTACCTATAGAGCCCATTGGGTCCTCTGGGTTCGGTTCGGTTTGTGTCATGGGTTTTTCCGAGCTTGACCAGTTGACATTCCCTATGCTATACATATTAATTAAATCAATGAAATAACAAATTGATTGTTTGCGTGGTTGTTAATATTTCAATCTTATAACTATATATTGTGAGTTTGAAACTTGAATGTAAAAGTTTATTGAAAATTAAATTTGATGTCTTTACTTTCTCGTTGATGAGCTAACGGAAATTCCTTTAGAGGTTATTTTCTTAATTTCCAGTATGGATGTGTAGCTTCCCTTATCTTAAAATCACAGATAAAACGATGGATTTATTTCATAATTAGGCATAATGTTGCAGGGTTGATGATTGCTTATCGATTTTGATTCCAGTAGTGAATAGCATAGAAAACCATTGCCATATTATTTTGGTTATATAAGAACTGTGACTGTGTTATTGTGTCTGAAGCAAGGTCTAATTTGCAGCTCTGATGGAATTGAGCAAAAACTAGATACTAGTCATTGAGAACTTTGCAAAAGATTTCTGCATGTTAGTTGGCATAGAATTTTAATTTTAATCTCCATCAGTCAACTCAATGTTTGTGACAAGCAGCCTTGGTGATGTGCATATCGGTTATCAACGAATGGATATTCCAAATTTGAAGTTGAGTGTTGTTGGTGGAAGACCTTTCTCTTGTGGTGGTCAACAATTGTTCCGGAAAAAGCTTCTTGTTGCCAGGTTAGTGGTCTATAATAGCTCTGCTTGCAATTGAAGCTAGAGACATACAATCTCATTATTTTCGTCCTATTGCTTAGAAGACAGACGGAGACGGTATAAAATTTTTGTAACTTTGTGTAGAGCTTTTTCGATTTTTAGATGGTAAAGTCTTGTTTACATTGGATAATTAGATTGTAAAACTTATTTTTATCCTACCTATTTTAGTAATAGTACCTACAGACAATAGAAATGAAAGAAACAAGATTAAGATGCATGATATAGACCTTTAGTACACTAATGTGATGATTACAACAGAAGGCTCATCCATTCATATCTCAAAGGGAAGGGAATTGGAAGTTCTATATTAGAACCTCACCTGGACAGAGGCTGTAGATTTTTGTTTTGATTGTTTATGATGGCAATTTGCAATCTATCTAGCTAAATGAATTCTTAGATGATAGATGAAATTAATCTTATTGCTATTGTACCCGTGAAAGTGAATATTGCCTAAAGGTTGTAGTGTATGATATGGTTTCATGAGTTTTGGATTTAGCCTTAAGTACACTTACAGAGGCTCTCTGGATTCATTCAAATGCTATGCTGCTATAATTTGTAGAATAAAAAACTTAGATTTGGTTGTTTGCCAGTAAATCCGATACTCAATTTCCAACACTTGGACAGGAACTTGTCACTACAGGATTTTTTTCTGCTGCAGAGAAAATTCTTCCCTAGTCCCAGCAATCCTAGTGTCCTAATTAATCTATTCTCCTAAATACATCTTGTACGTCTAATAAAAGTTTAACTCAATGTTTAAGCTGATTGTGAGATGCCCCACTTTACATTTTATTATCCACCGTTGAACACCTCTCCCCTCCTAATGCACTGATTCAATTTTTTCTTTTTCTGCCAAGAAGCCTTTGATGTCACACTTTTTCTATTTGGATATTGGAGCACCTAGTCCAATACCTTATCACCTTATCACTTATATGTCATTTTACAGTCACTTATATGTAATATTCGTTCCTTGTTAATTGTTATAGCTAAAAAGTAATTATCAGAGCTGACAGTATTCCTGTAGTAACATTATAATTCATGTAATTGAATCTCAAAATTGGTGAGAACTTCAATAATGTCACTTACAATATTAAAATCAATTGAGTATGTATTTGCAGTGTCTTGACAAAATTGATATGATATTATTCACCATGTTCCTCTTGTCGAATTTATTTAGCTTGCCCAAAAACTTCGTCTTTTTGCTCGAAGACATGTTTAGCACCTGCTCATTTTTTTGAGAGAGGGAATTCTCTCCTACTTGTAACTGATTCATATGTAAAACCATCTACAGACCCAAAAAGTACCTGGTTTTCTCATCTTTTGGGTGAATTCTCAATTTCCATGCTGCACATGTTTTCCCAGGTATAATGTCCGCGATATGAATAGTAGTGCAAAGAGGATTTATGAAGCTGCTTCAAAAACTCCTCCTGATCATTCAATTGTATTTCTTGCTCACAACGGGCCAACAGGTGCACTTGTAAAATTATTTAAAACTTGCATCCTATATATCTGCATACCTTTCGAGCACTTCTATTAATCACGAGGATAAATCATTTAGGTCTAGGTTCCAATATGGATGATATATGCGGAAGGGATTGGGTGCCTGGAGGAGGTGATCATGGAGATCCTGGTAAACTCTACTGGAAACTTAAATTGCCAATTTTAAGTTCCCTAAACGTCTTAATACATATGCATTTTCATATAAACGTTTTTGAAGAAAATCTGAACCTGGCCATTACAGATTTAGCACATGCATTATCTCAGTTAAAAGAAACAAAAAAGCTGCCGATCCAGTTGGTTGTGTTTGGTCATATGCATAAAGGACTGGCATATGGAGGCGGTCTTCGAAAAATGATAGTGGTTGGGGATGACGGCACTATATACCTTAACGGGGCCATTGTACCGAGGGTTAAAAAGTTTAGCAAGGAACAAGTTAATGTCAAAACAGCAGACATGGGATCAGTTCCACGAGGCACCACCACCACCCTACGAGCATTTACTGTTGCTGATATATTAGATGGAACCATACAGAAAATTGTTGAAACATGGGTTTCTGTTAACCAAGACGAAGTCAAAATTGAGGATGAGATCATGTTGTTTGAGAAGCCAAGTAGTTCGTTGTAGGCTCTCTCCATGTATTATTCAGATTCGTACAAGTAACTCAAGTCTTGTATATGGACCCCTCGACCGAGTTCCAAGTTGAATCTTTTATCTTGTGGTAGCCATTTCTAGCCAACCTTCAGATGGTATATAGCTGTAATATATGAACAACGTTATCCTACTATGTATGTAAGAACAGATTTGTGAAGAAGAATTATTATGCCATCCGTTTTCTCAGGTTGTAAATGCTCCAACTAGTCTCGCTACCATATTTAGTTAATATATTTCATCTGAATATATTAATTATTACATCAGAATTGCTGAATCCTGAACTTGAACAAGTCGGCGTGACCTGAAAAGGGTTTATGAATGACAGCGAGCCGAACATGCTATATTGCTACAACACTAGTTACACAGGGAAGCAGGGAAGTAAGGACCCGTGGTCAAATTAGATGATGAGAAGACTTATAAATTGATAAAAAAAAAGAGGTATGAATGGTTGGTTAATTACTCTCCACCTTTTCAAATGCTACCTCCGTTCCTTTTTAGTTATCTCTTTCAGCTCAATTTCAATAACCAAGGTTTGCATTAATTAACTCATAAATTTACATTTTTACCCTTTAACCAAACTCATTCTTAATAAATGTCAACAAATAGCATTTATGTAAAGTGAATGACATTATAGTAAAAACATAGCATAACTATCTATAACTACCTTAAAATGACAACTATTTTGGAACACTTTTTACTCTCTAAAAAGACAATTAAAAAGGAACGGAGGGAGTATATAATTGATATTATTGGTGAACTGAAAAGGGAACAGGCGTTGGGTATTCTGCAACTGCAATGTAAAATAGTAGCAGCAGTGAGTAAATGTTCTTTTTGACTTGTTTTGTAGGGCCAATAATCGTAAGCAATAATGAGGTGGGAGAGGCCCTTTAAAATAATCAGTTAATTTTTGGTGTACAACCAATTTTCCGTGAGGATATTTTAAGATTATACTAATATCATAAGTAGTAGTACGTAGTAGTATCATTTAATATTAATTGCACCCCTTTAAAATAATCAGTTAATTTTTGGTGTACAACCAATTTTGTGTGGGGATATTTTATAAGTCTCCAGTCTTGTGGATATCCCAAATCAAGGGTGACAGGTTTGGTTTGGGGCATTAACAAATAACAAGTTCCATTGATCTTACTGTCCTCAAGGGAGGAAGAATTTGGGCATGGATGAACCTGGCCAGCAGGCTGCCTTGTGTGGCCTTTTCATTTTTACCCTTCTTGTTTCTTGTTCTTGTTGCTGTGTTGTTTTTTGCTGCTTTTGCACGGAAGTGTCGTCGTCGTTGTATACAACAAAAGTTTACTTGTTGAATTCAGGAGACATATAATTGGCACATAATTAAAAAGTCTTAAATCTCCAAACCAAAATCTACAAGCAATAGTAGCTGGAGTGAATAGAGATATATATACTGTACAAACAAATGATTTGGGAAAGAGGAAGAGGTCACACATAAATAAATATACATACATACTACACGATGATACAATATGAAATATAAGTACTAGTAGTACTTAACAAGGACGTTGATGCAGCAACTCACTCTTAAGGCGGCTGCCGACGAAACAATTTAATACCCAAAATTCAACAATAGATTCCACACTTTGAGCAAAGGCCAGTAAGTATTGCCGAGCGGGCGGCTATCTCCAATTCTGGATTTCATTGAAGAAGATATTATCATGGTTGGTTAAGCAGAAAAGACACCATTTCTGGCAGCAAGACTGACAGGGGACTTGGGCTCCATGAGGAGGAGTGGCAGCACCACCTGGACTTTCCCTTGCCTTTTGATCCAAGCATCAGATGACATCTTCAGAATTCCTCCTACACAATTAAAAGAAGACGACGACAAAACTGATGATGATGATGATGATGCACCAATTTCTGTGTGATTCTGTCTGGACATCAGCTTCACCCTTCTTTCATACTCTTCTGCCACCAGTATTGCTATATCCGCCATTTCTTTCTTTTTTTTTTTTTTTTTTTTATCTCCTACAGAATTGGGCAGGCATAGGTTTTTGTTTATGATGGTGGATTGAACGTTCTTTAAAGGGGAAGGGGAAGGGGATTGCCTTGATTTTAAGTTGAAGTTGGAAAGCTGGGACACCAATGGATAAGATTGCCAAGTGTTTTTGTCTTAAAAGCTGACGACAGGATTACATGTCATACTCCATTTGCACTTTTTAATTCATTTCTTGATATTATACTCTTTCGTGCCGACCAAGACCCACGTTTTATTAACAACTTAAAAATACTTGCTAGCTAGTTAGTAGTAGGGCTGGGTAAAAATAACGAATATACCGCATACCGCACATATCGTATCGAAAAAATATCAAGAATACCGAGATTTTCGGTATATCGTAATTTTCGGTACGGTAACGGTATAAATTTTTTGATACTGCGGTATACCGTTACAGTACCGAACTTCGGTATATACCGCGGTATCGGTATGTCGGTATATACCGATTGTTCGGTATGTCGGTATATACCGCGATACCGATATATACCGCAATACCGGTATGCTGGTATGTAGCGAAAGTTTGGTATGCCGGTATATACCGCGATACCGATATGTCGGTATGTAGTGAATCTTCGGTAAGTCGGTATATACCGCGATACCGGTATGTCGGTATGTACCGAACGCTCGGTATAGCGGTATATACCGAACTTACCGGAATGTCGGTATGACAACGGTATGGAAATATTTCATACCGAAACTTTCGGTATACCGAAAGGGGTTCGGTACGGCAACGGTAAGAAAATTTTCATACCATAAAATTCGGTACGGTATACGGTATGGCGAAATATTTTCGGTATACCGTGCCGACCCACCCCTAATGTAGTACCAGGCTGGAAAAAATATTAAATATACCGTATACCACACATACCCTACTGAAAAAATACTGAGAATGCCAAAATTTTCGTTATACTGTAATTTTTGGTTCTGTATCATACTGTACCGTAAGATATCGGTACAGTAACGGTATAGATTTTTTGATACCACGGTATACCATTATCGTACTGAACTTCGGTATTTACCACGGTAACGGTATGTCCATTGGCGGATCCATTCAAGGACAAAGTGGGTCAATTCACCAAAAAAAAGTAAAAAGTAAAATATTAGTACTAATATTTTGATATAATTAGGAATTATGTGGTAATTTTAGGACAAGTATTGATTAATTTGAGTAGGAGTTTAATAGCATATTGGTTGTTTTTATCATTAATGTATAATATAAGATAAATAACATATATGAATATAACTTAATTAAGTGGTTCATAACTCTAATGGGGATGCATTCAATAAAGAGCCTGTACCATTTTTTTAGCCTCTTAAAATTTGAGTGTTTTCAATCTAAATTTTAAAATGTATTTAAAAATCTTAAGGTATTCAATCGAGGTTTTAAAAAGTTTTTAAAAACTCATGAAGTATTTTAATACAAATTTTAAAAAGTCTTAAAATCTTTAGGTAATTAACAACCTAATGACTTAGACTACATCAATTTTAATGGATTCTCTTCGAAAAATATAATCATACAACTTTTTTTCCCCCCAATAAAGGTTTCTACGAATTGTGTACAATATGGAGTCTACATAAAATCAACCAACTCTATGTGAAGTCTATAAATTTTTTAAACATATTGATTTTTAAAAGTATGAAAAATGTAACAAATTTTTAATTGAACACATCTTCCTAAAGTTAACTGCTCACTCTTCACGATATTTGACCTACCAAATAAAAAATACTTGATCCGCCACTGGGTATATGGATATGTACCGAAGGTTCGGTATGTCGATATATACCGTGATACCGATATATTGGTATATACCAAATGTTTGGTATATCGGTATATACCAAACTGATCGAAAAATATACTTAATTTATACTACTATAATTTTACATATTTAACCATATATATTGGTATGTACCAAAAGTTCGGTATATCGGTATATACGGAACTTACCGGTATGGTTAATGGTATGAAAATATTTCATACCGAAATCTTTGGCATACAGAAGGTTTCGGTACGGCATCAATGTGGAAATTTTCATACGTAAAATTTGATATGATATACGATGTGGCGAGAAATGTTTGGTATACGGTACCTACACACTCCTAAGTAGTACTTCAATTTGGTTGAGTTCATTTTAGTTATAGGAGTATTAAATTAATAGAGTGGGTTTAGTTCAATTTGTTTAATAATGGTGTGGTGGGAATTGCCGGTTGCCTACTCTTTGGGAGATTAGATTATTCAAACCTCAATAAATAGTACACCAGACCACACGGTGAAAGATTCCTTTCCGATCATATCTTCACAATTGAAATGGAAAAATATATGTTATGATCCTTTTTCATTACCAAAAATTTAAAATAATTCTTTATCTATTTTTCGTCCTTATTAGTTCTCTATGTTTACAACTAATATTCAAACTAGTCTTTTATACTACACATTTACTTTGAGCTAATTAATTTATGATTTATATCCACAAAGAATGTTTAAAATTTAACTACACATAATATTAGGATTAATTAAAAAATTATTTAAAGTTATAATTAATATATAAATATTATAATGGATTAAATAACTATTTAAATTCAAAAACTTAAATTAAATATCTAATAAATTCGTATTTAATTATTTTTTAATTCAAATTAATTTATTAGATATCTTATTTAAATTTAATAAATTGAATTTAATTTATTACATTAATTCAGATATCTAATTCATATTAATTTATATTTAATACACATTTAATTTATTAGATATCTAATTATTTTTTTGAATTTAAGTAATTATTTAACCCATTACAATCACATTATATAAATTCTTAAGCTACATTTTTTAACCCTAATATATCCTTGTATTTAATACTAATTATCCCTGCATAAAGTATCATGTCCGAAAATTTTGGGATACTTATAATAAAATATGATTATTTTTAAATTTATAATTTATTTGAATATGTGTTTATTTACTTATTTTATAATATATTTGAATTAATATTTATTTTATTTCTTATATTACTCCATTCGTCACATTATTAGTGTTAAAAAAAGTAACTTAAAAATTTATATAATATGATTGTAATGGGTTTACAATTTTAATTTATTTATTTATGTGTGATTTACTGATATATGGTTGTGAGATGGACTGGAATTATTAATGGTAAAGGGTAATTTGAAAGTTTAATATATTTATTTATTAATGTAAGGTGATGGGTAGGTTTGATGATTAATATTTAATTATTTTTAAAATGAAAATAAAATAAAAATATTGGAACAAGAAAAGAAAGTAGGACATAAATAATGACACAAAATGAGTTTTTATTTATTTTAATTACATAAAATAAAAAATAATTTACAAAAACTAAAATAGGCCACCAGAAGGAGTCATTTCCATTTTTAGGCCATCGCAGCCCGAATTCCAGCCCAATGACCTAAATTCAGGCCCGAAATCCTTCTAATGACCTATTTTCCTAAATCAAAATATTGTGGCCTAAAAGTGGAAATGACTCATTCTGGTGGCCTATTTTAGTTATTACCTCTTAATTTTATATTACATATTTTATTTTATTTTAAATTTAGTTTTTTAATTTGATAAGTATTATTATATTAAATTTTTAATTTAATTATTTATTTTAATTAATTTTGTTTCAATTTTATTCTATTAATAAGATGTATAGTCAAATTTTAAACATTCAAGTGGACATAATTAATGAATTAATTAGCTCAAAGTACATGTTTAGTATAAAAAGGACTATTTTGGATATTAGTTATAAACATAGATAACTAACGGGGGCGAAAAATAGATAAATGACTATTTGGATTTTTGTAAACAAAAAGGACCATATAGTATATTTTTCCCAATTGAAATTGTGATATACTGTACTTTTTTTTTGTTTTTTTTTTAAAGATGCTGAAATGTGATTTGTTTCTTGTGCGTAGAGATAGTGATAGGGGAGGTTTTTTTTGGGGTTTATGCGTGGGTAACTGGTCATCCCTTAGCAGTACACTTGGTGCCCAGTCAAAAGTCTCTTTTTTTTTTTAAAAAAAAACAGAAGATCAAAAGTCTTTTTTTTAATTAGTCATGGATAGTCTATATTTATATAATATATTAAAATTGAGTATTTTCGATCTATTTTTCCGCCCAAATTCTATATTTTTCGTACTTCTCAAATCAATTTTTTTTGTATCATCGTATGCCTTGAACCTGAGACTTGGCATAGTCATAATCCATTAAAGTCAACTGTTGATTTTTTTAAAGAAAAATTGAATACCCCTCATAAGTAGTATTTTTTTTTATTTTGAGTTACTATTATTTTTAAATATTCAATTTAATTATATTAACAGGGGGTTGAGGACTTACTCAAGTCCCCCGTCTCCCAACCATAGGTTGGGGGTTCGATCCCCACCCGGCCCCCTATACCTCCCCTTTATCCCCTTGTAATTTGTATGGTTTGGACTCCCACACACATGAGTGTCACTGTTTATAATTTTTTTTTTAAATTATATTAACATCCTAAGAGAGAGCGTTTCATTTTTACGAGGACTTACACCTGTTTATACTCAGATCAATCTATGACTATTCTCCAATCTTCCCCTTCTCTTTTCATTTTCTATTTTCTAATAATAATAATAATAATAATATAAAAATGATGAATTAAAACAAGAACAAACTTATTTAAATAGCTTACGTTTCGGTACTTATAATTAATTCAGTATAATTATCAAATAAAACCAACTAATTAAACTCTTCAAACTTCAAATTTCCTACTTAAAAGTTGCATCAAATCAAACGCAACATTGGGTCAGGCATGTGATATCATGATATATTCACCTAAAAAACCAAATGCTACCTTATTAGTTTGTGATTATTTTTATGACTTTAAAAAGTCAATGTATTGAACGTATACATACTTTTTTGAATTGATTTTTCAATTTCTATATTTGATTGTGACATAGTAATTGCTTATGATCCCAACAATTTAATTTATGATGTCTTAATCAATTGATGATAAGGAACCAAGGGTGTTGGAAGATAATTTAGAAGAAACTTTAGGAATATAGTACTTCACACATTGATGAACCATTTTATATTGATATGTATAGACTATAGAGTATTTACTTCCTTTGCTTATAATGACAGTATGAACTAATGTATTTCAACCTTAGCTTGTTTGAATAGATTCAAGCTCCAGAAAATAAATAAATAAAGCTTAGGTTGGGTGTGACTTGCAGCAAAGAACCTAAAACTACAATGTAACATATCATGAGAAAAGCTTTAGAAACTTTATGAATGACCTAAAAACATCCAAATCTTGTTCACTTGGTGGCCTAAACCTACTTATTGTCTCTTCCTTTCCCTTTTCCACAACTCTCATTTCCCAATTCCCCTCGCTCCTTTCAACTCTTTCAACTTACCCAACACCCTCTTTTTCACCTTGATCTTTCTCACCTAAAGCAAAAATGCATTCTATAACTCGGGTCTTCTTTTTAAGGTGCTCAATGCCTTTTCAAACTTCCATTCTAGCTTCAAAATTGAAAAATCAACTGGAAAAATTACCAAAATTTTATTCCATTCACAAGCGCATTATACACCAAGACTTAGCAGCTAGAGAAGCATGTAAATGCATATATATATATATATATATTATATATTCACACCTAGCAGCTAGATGAACTTTGAGTGAAAAAAGAAGAAAAAGATGGCCAAGTCTGTGGGTATACTATGGGCCTGTTTGGGAGTTTAGCAGATAGCAGAAGCAGATAGTAGATTTCACTAGCAGATTTAATAAGTAGATTTGAGTAGTAGATTTGACCAACAGATAGTAATAGTAGATTTGATTAAAGATGTTTGGTAAATTAGCATATTGCAACAGAAATATGAGAGAGGAATGAGTATATGCTGCATGATATGCTTCAAAACAAAGCATATTGGATTTCAGCATTTTGAGCCCAATATGCTCTTCTCATTTGCTGCTTACCAAACACAAAAAAGGAGCACATTATTGGGTCAAATCTGCTAAATAGCAATATGTTATGTAATCTGCTGGCAACCAAACGGGGCCTATATATGTCCCATGGGCAGATCTACATATAAAGTAGAGCTGGCAGAGGGCACCACTTAAATTGATGAAATTGCTATTTTAAGGTAGATTATTATTATTATTATTATTATTATTATTATTATTATTATTATTATTATTATTATTTTTAACATTTAGTTAGATTAGACTTAGTGACACTACTTACTTTTTATGGTTGACACCATCACACCACAATCAATCATTTCAACAAAGTTTTCTTCTATATTTTGTGTTGTGATTTCTATCCCTAATTTAAATATAGCTTCCTCTAGAATGTCTATAGCAAGCTCGTATGTAGCATGCTTTAGCTTTGTGTCCAAGGCATCTATATGCAGGTATCATTGACATCCTCATTCCATTTGTTTGGCTCTTTGCACACTTTCTTCCTTCATCCAGTATTATGCTCTGTTGATTGTGCCTTTGTCTTTCTTTTCTAGATCATCAAGCATCCCACATTCCATAAAAGTATGTCTTGACGTGGGTACTGATACTCGAACAATGCATGTTCTAGTATGTATCCAAGTGACCAAGGGTATGTACTGCACGCAGCTTTTGGGAGCTTTAGCTTTTATTTCAAAACAAAAGCCCTGTTACGTACACTAGCTTTTGGGAGCTTTCGGAAGCTATTTTCCAAATTTAATTAATTTTTCTCTTCAAGTTATAATTTTTGACAGCTACAGCTACTTGTACCAAACACTCATGCAAAAACTGATAGCTACAGCTCCCATGCACAGCTCCCAACAGCTACAGCTCCCTACAGCTGCAGCTCGCAGCTACAGCTCGACGTGCAGAACGGACCCCAAGTGCATGCTTCTCACCATAGTGTTTTCCAACTGCTAAGGCTTCGTCAAGTTGTACGTTCCCCTTATCTAACTTCATCAAGTTGTACCTTGCAAGCTTGTCCTTGAGAACAACAGTTTCTGTCTCCATTTTTTGCAGTATGGCTGAGGTATGCCTTGGGTTGGGGGTGTCTGCCCCCATCAAAACTTTACACTGTACCATTAAATAACATAAAAAGATATATATATATATGTTTGTGTAAATATATATACTACTATTTTCTTTCTTCAATTCCTTATGGAGTTAAACTATTACATCTTTCGATGTGGGACATGATTTCTAACCAACAAACAATTACACAAAAATTCATCAAGTCAGAAAATAAAAACATAATGCATACAGTGCAGTAGTGCACCCAACCCAACATATCATGTACTCGATCCCACATTATTATTCAAAGGCTTGGGGTTGGGGACCCTCTCTTTATGAGCCGCTTCCTTCCAATCTGGAACCATATATTTGTCAAATTAAAGTAGAGCAGATCTTGGCACTAATCAAGAGTGAAAAAAATCTCTGCTAATAATATTTTGTGAATCATCATTTATTATTCGTAATCCCTTAATTAGTTATGTTTACCACATTATTATAATCCTTGCGTAATTACTATTGTATTTCCTATATATATATATGTAATGGGGTTTGTATTTCCTTTACTGAATATGATGAAGTCATTGAATGAATGAATAATTTCCTAATTGGGACGACTTTGCTGAACTTTGGACTGGCTATTTGAGATGTATGTGAGATGATGCCCAAATGACATCCTCCCGGATCCATATAAGGTGATTGGTGAATGTGAAATGAGAGTTGAGACTAGTTGCAAGTAATTTACTTTGAGATAATTGTATTGTTTGTATGGGTTAGTCAACGTGTAGACTTTTTGAACAATGAAAAATTTGAAAGAGCACTGGTCGTCTCCTCTGCTAGCAGCCGCCGGCGCCGGCGCCGGCGCCCGCGCCTCTTCCAATCGGTCCTTTGTGGTTGACATTATCCACGACCATAATCAGATCCAAGAATGTCGAATTTGCCTTGAAACCACTGGTAATAATCAACCCCTGATCTCATCCCCCTACCTTGTTTTTTGTTTCTTTCATTTTAATTAGTTTTGGTAAAGCAATCTTCTTTCTGTAAATTATACTATATGATGCACCAAATTGAACCCACCCGTCCTTGAATTGAATTCAATACTTAGATTGAAGTAGAGCTGTTGATGTTTGTTATTCAGGTAGGGATTTTATTTCTCCCTGCAACTGCTCTGGAACCTCAAAGTTTGTTCACCGAAAATGCCTCGATTCTTGGCGGGCTGAGAAGGTATACATACATAATAGTACATACATGGATAAGTCATACTACTTAATTACCTAGATTGGTTTTATTTAGTAAAATTTGGAAGTTAATCGTCTACTTAAATGGCGTTTACATGTATGATCAGAACCATGGACTGGTCTCATATTCCTTTAACTTCCTTTCTGCAGGAAGGGTTTGCATTTGCTCATTGCACAACCTGCCAGGCTGCTTATTATTTAACTGCTCATGATGCCAAGAAATGGCAAACATTCAAGTTCCGATTTTTTGTTGCCAGGGATATTTTATTCGTCGTCTTGGCTGTGGAGCTGGTGAGTTATGCCACTTCAAAATTACTGCTTTTTCTCCAGAAACAATACGCCGTATAGCCAATTAAGCCTTACCTTTGTGATTCTGCTTGATCATGTCTAGGTTATACTTGCATTGGCAACTTTGGTGTATGGTATTGATGCTCTCTACGAGTTTAGGCTTCATCAAATTCTGCATTTTGCTGGTGCCATCATTTTCTACTACATCTGTGGTGAAGTTTTCGAGCTTAATTCTCTTCTTTATCCATCCCCTTTCTATTAAATTTGCTTTGTATGCTAATAATAACACACAAGCTTTTGTGCAGGAGTAGTGCTATTCTTGGCTGTGTTAGGCTTAGGTGGATGCTGTGTAACTGTATTCAGGTAAATGGTAATTGTATCCTTTCTCGTCTCATCTGGTTACGAATTTCGAATCATGGCACGGTGTCTAGCTAGAAAATTAATACCTCAACTTTTGGATAAGCAACAGCATAGATGTAGGGGGACAAAGCTCTCGAAACGATGGTTTATATGGGAGAAATACGATGCTGTACACGGGCGACAGCAATTGCTGTCCGACTGGGGCTTCATGTTGTGATGGAGGCACGGGCGACTGCAATAATTGCTGTCCGAGTGGGGCTTCATGTTGCGATGGATGTAATAGCAGCAGCGATGATGGAGCCGCGCCTGCAGCCTTAGTATGCTGTCTAGTATTGGTGGTAGTTTTTGCTGTGGTTGGTTTATTCTACGGGGCGATGATGGCAACCATGGTTGGTTGGAGGATTTGGCAACGTCACCAGCACATACTCGCCAAACGAATAATGCTGACAAAAGTGAGAGTCCAGATCTTGGATGATGAGTATTATGTTTTCTGGATCTGGAGAATTTAAGTAATTGGTATTGTTTGTGTGTTGTGCTTGTGTTGATAGGAATACGTCGTGGAGGATGCTGCTGCTGCGAGGAGGAGACTGGGAGAGAACACGGCGGCGCCAGGCTTACCGGCAGAGCATGTAGAGCGCCTCAAATTGCTAGGACTTTTATCACCAACTTCAACTGATACTTGTGCTGCTACTACTAGTGTGATTTATAAGCCCTTAGCATCACAAACAATGAGTTGAAACTTGAGGTATTGAGGCAACACCTAAGTTGTTATTACCTGAGTTGTAAACCCATGGATCAGCTGGATCCAGTTTAGATCTCATGCCAGACATCCAATAAAGTTATATACTATAAGCAATAGTGCCAGTCTGGACAGAACAGATCACTGCTGACAAGTTTCTTCAAAATGATTCATATACAGATAATTAACAAGGATTTGACGATATCACAATCTTTCTCAATCGTTAGTTCACATGAAAATGGAAGCTCTTACACTAATTTTCAATATCTCATACTGCCTAACACAAAATGAATTAATTCATACTGGTACAATTTTTTAGCAACAGAAAGGCAAGAGCTGAATACATTGATGATATAAAAAAAAAAAAAAAAAAAAAGGACACCAAATTCAGCACTGCTACACTTTGTCTACAATTTTACAAGTAGTGGGATGGCTTCCAGTAGTATTTCAATGGCATACAAATTTTACCTCAAGGGTGATGGTGTGATCAGAAACATCAACAGCTTTTGCTCTAAATATACTGGATGGCAATATCAAGAACACTGCGGCGAGCAGTAGCATTTATTAACAGCAATCTTTATCAACATCAATTCTCTCTCTCAGAGCAAAAGGCATGTGTGTGAAATCCTCTGTACCTGAAGATTACAAAGCTCATAGATAGTCATGTAGTATCAATGTGGTTCCTATGTTGGGGCCACTTCTTCCAGCATATACTGGGCTCACTTCCAACCATTAGATTCAATATTGATCAAATGGTTTATATTCATTACAGGGGATATTTGTGTCTTTTCCTTATTAACATGAATTTAAATAATATGAAATATAAATAATATAAAATTAGAACTGAATCATGAACCATAATGATCTCGTTTCTGAATACGCAATTTTTTTTTGAAAGTCGAAACACAATGAACATGTTGCAAAACATAGTTTTAGTAAAGTCGAAACAGAATAATATTTAAGGTAAAACAGAATAGTAAGTAATGCATAACATAATGTAAAGTAATTTTGAACATAAGTATATACAAGCGAAAATAGAATGTTAAGTAGTTCATAGTAGAATTTTATGTAATTCGAAACAGAATGTTATGTTTGTTAAAATAGAATGTTAAACAAATGAAAATAGAATGTTAATGAAATCAAAACAGAATGTTAAGCACATGAAAACAGAATGTTGATGAAATTAGAACATAATGTTAAGCAAATGAAAACAGAATGTTGGTGAAACATAATGTTAAGCAAATGAAAACAGAATGTTAAACAAATGAAAACAGAATGTTAATGAAATCATAACAGAATGTTACCAATATAAGATAGAAGACATCATGATTACCAATACAATACATAATCTTTGATTGAGGAAGACAAAATGATATATCTATAAACACAAATACAATTCCTTTGCTGATACACCTATACACAATATTTTATTTGAATGGGAAAAGTCACCGTTTCCTTCTTCAATAGCTTTTTTATCTTCTGTGATGATTAACTGATGCCATCATTGCCATCATTACTGATAAAGTTTTTTTTTTTTTTGCATAACCATTACTGATAAAGTTGACAACATCATCAGATACAACTTACAATAAAATAATAAAGTATTATTATTTTATGAAATTACATAATTATCCTTATTATATCTAAACCATTGATCTAATATAAATAATGTCCAATGCCTATAATTAAATACACAGTACTGCCCAGCATGGGAACTATTTCGATGTAGTATGTGCAGTCTTCAGAAGCAAGGTCAGATTCAAGAAGATGATGATGAAACAAGAAGCAATGGTAGTAACTTACCCAAATTTCTTATAGGGTACCTAGCTAGTGATATTATCCTACTATATAGATATGGAAAAAAAGGCCAATATAGTCCTTTTTTTACAAAAAAGTCAAATCAGTCATTTTTTTATTTTTTGGTCCAATTGGTCCACTACATATACTAATTACGTCCCAATCGGTCCTTCACCCACTAATTATGCCCTAATTACATATTTTAGGCCAAATCGGTCCTTTTTTTTTCAAAAATCTAAATTGGTCATTTATTAATTTTTGCCCCCTTCATTAAGTCCAATGCACATTTCAAACCACTAATAACTCAAATTCGATATAAGTAAAAATTCTAAAATTTCGATATTTACTCCCTCTGTCCCACTTGTATTGTCCCATTTTGACTTTTGATACTGTTCATTGATCAACTTTGACCTAATGTTATCACAATTATATCAACAAAAAATTTTGGTCAAGTTTAGTCTTGTTGGATTCGTCTAATCGTGTAGTTTTAAAATATATATATATATATTTTTTTTTATAATTTTTACTTTTCTACATTTTAAGATATTAACAGTTAAACAAAGGCATTGGACTGTGTGTCAAAAAGTTTTGAGACATTTCAAATGGGACAGAGGGAGTATAAACTACACGACGAGACAAATCTAACAAGATTCTACTTGGCTCATTTTAATTTGTATATCTAGGTCCGTGTCGTCGTGTTAATAATGGACCTAGATATACAAGTTAAAATGAGCCAAGTTGGATCTTGTTAGATTAGTCTCGTCGTGTAGTTTATAAATATCGAAATTTTAGAATTTTTACGTATATCAAATTTGAGTTGTTAGTGATTTGAAATGTGCATTGGACTGCATTAAACGGGGCAATAATTAATAACGGACCAATTTAGATTTTTGAAAAAAAAGGACTGATTTGGCAAAAAATATGTAATTAGGGCATAATTAGTGGGTGGAGGACCAATTGAGACGTAATTAGTATATGTAGCGGACCAATTGGGCCAAAAAATAAAAAATGACTAATTTAGCTTTTTTGTAAAAAAAGGACTATATTGGCATTTTTTTCCATATATATATCAACTGAATTTGATTTGAATGAGCAAGAAATATGATATGAGTGCAAGCTCCTCTACAAGGTCTATAGAAAGCTTTAGCTTTGTATCTAAGGCATTTGCAGGTAAACATATACTTAGGGCCGTTTGGATTGGCTTTTGAGAAAGCAGAAGAATGAATGAAAGCCAAAAGCAGAATTAGGTAACTTTTGTGTTTGGATAGAATGTTTGAAAAGCAGTTTTTTTTCAAAAGTGTGTTAGGATGTGTAAAAGTGAAAAATACTTTTGAAATGTTTAAATTACCAAAAAGGACATGCTACTTATTATGATAATAAGATATATTTGTAATGTAATTTATTTTAAGTAATGAGGATATTTAAGTCTTTGCACATTTTACGAAGTACTTTTGGCTTCTGCTTTTCGGAGAAGCACCCCTGGACTGCTTCTCCCAGAAGCACTTTTGCAACTTTTCGAGGTGCTTCTACTTTTTTAAAAAAGCAAAACCAAACGTTTCTTTTTTTTTTCCAAAAATACTTTTGGCAGAAGCAAAAGCCAAAAATACTTTGGTAGAAGCCAATCCAAACACCCTCTTAGAGCATCCACATCGCACAAGCATTTTCCAATTAATAACTGTGCATATCTGACAATGAATTGAACTGCAGCGTTGCGGCAATTACTTTCATGCAGGGCCCACCAATTCAGTTCAAAACTTTGAACTGAATTAATAGCAGTAAAGTGATCAAATTCTCAGCTGCTTTTGCAACCGTACCTATTTTTAATTTAAAATTAATGTATTAAATAATCGTAGGTGTCCTAGTATTATTTGTTTAAAACTCATTGTTTTTTTCATTCTAATGTAATTTTTTATATAAAATTAATTGTTATTAAATTTTGTAACCAAATAAATTACTCAATATTTTTTCAAAAATTATAAATTAAATTATAGTACATATAAATACTTAATTTGTGTAATTACATTTTAATTCTATAAAATAATAATACTCTAATATTTTTAATATAATTGAAAATATTAAAAAAATTATAATATTAAATTTTTTTAAATTATATCAGATAAAAATAGATTTACTATACAATAATAATGTTTTTAATTTTAAAAAATCAAATATATTATATTTTAAATGTTTTTAAATGATTAGATGTGGGGTCCATAAAGAAATTATTAATTGGTAGAGGGATGTGAGAGTTAATTGAAATGAATTAAAAGAGTGCGGTCCGGTTACTGTCCTGACCTAGGACAGTCAGGAGATCCAGACCGTGCTATATCCATCATGAATGTATGCTGTTAAGATGTATCAAATCTTTATTACCATTTTCTTGATCATTCATTATTTGGAAACCAAATATGCAGCATCCCCATTAATTGCATAATTGAAGGGTGATTAAGAACTTCCTAAAATGGTGTAGTGGGGCAAGTCGGCAACTATTGTGTGAGTAATAGGTGGTCTGAAACATCCAAGAGTCCAAGACCATCATCAGACCAAAAACCATGAAAAATAAGCAGCAAGATCATCAATCCTTCCCAGAGTCCAAGACCATCATCAGACCAAAAACCATGAAAAATAAGCAGCAAGATCATCAAACCTTCCCATCGCGAACATGTTGGATTTAAATGCCTTCTCGATGATGACACCACCGATGACGTCTTTGCAATAGGGAATTGTTGATGATTGGAGTATCTCACAATAGGGAATTGTAATGATTGGAACGATGGAGATACGACATTTATTCAATAGCCCACACAAATGAATGAGGATGATGAAACCATCAGTGCCGATGTCATCTGAGGTGATGGAGACGAAGAATACTCCGGTGGCGATGGCTCGAAGGTATATATTCGTATATATATATGTATAATATAAATTCCCATCCCAATTACTGAATCTTTGACCTGGTTATTTTTTATTTATACAATCATCTCTAGCAGAGAACCGTTTCTTCTTATGCAAAATCACTCCCTGCTTCCGTAAGAGTGATTCTTGGCTGGTGCATGTTTCCTACTATTCATCAGGCGGTGGGTTGGACGATTGCCCATCATTTCTCGGCCCTGAATCAGTTGGTGGAACGGCCCTGAATGACACCCCTATTTAATTTTTTAAATTCATGGTCATTAGATATACCTAAAAAAAAAAAATTACACCAGCTAATAAGTTCTTAATTTTCTCACGGTGTCATTAGCCATGTGCAGATATGTTGTGTTATAACTATATGTGTTGCGTGCTATCATCGTCGCCTACGTGTGTGCCCGCCGGCTCCATATGCTATGCTATATTACCAGCGACATTGTGTTGTTTATGTGGCCATTCATGTTGTTCTGTATTCCTTCAGTTTTTTGGCCACTGTGTTGTTCTCACTATAGCATAGATAACTGTGGACATCATGTGTATCCCATGGCAATATTACATGCGGCTAGTTGATTGGTGAAACTGTTAGAATTATAATTATTTGTATGTCATTCTGTAGAAATTTGAATGTTGCATGAAATGCTATAAAATTTAGCATTTTTGATGCCTTATGCAGCAGTAACTTTAATTAATTAAACATTCATTATATAGGATGAACTAAAGATATATATATCTCAATAAAATGGGTGTGTGCTCGAGACGGTATGCAACGCATCCAACGCACATTCCCAAAGTCTCAACTCATACCAGTATCAATAGTATTGGGATAGTAAAAATATTCAGCCTAAATCCCGCATTGCATTTGAGAAGTACCCAACATTGCATCTCAAATCCACATGTGCTTACAAAAATTCAACACACTTTACCTTTAAATCATCATTGCATATGATTACACCTATTCAGCATATTGCAGGGTTAAATCCAACATTGCATGATCGTACTAGATTGAACATATATTATATTTGATTATAGCATTGCATATGATTCCAACTACTCAGCATATTGTACCTTCAAATCTAGCATTGCATGTTGCATATGGCAACACGCTATGGTGGGGAAACACAACAAGGGAAAAACACGGTATTCAAATGGACATTCCTAGTATTTGCAACCATATCATTAACAATAGAAACCCAAAATCCAATATGCTTCATTAAAAATCCAACATGGTTGGGGCATGCAAAAATTCAACATGTTTTACCCATAAAACTATCATTGCATATGATGAAGCCTATTTAGCATAATGTAGCTGCACACCCAGCATTGCATAACATACGTAATAGCATGTTTATGCCCATAATTATAAAGTATGAATCTAATTCCCGGTTTTTAAAACATATAAAACACAATAGAATAAAATAAAATTTTATGACTACAATGGATAAATCTTGGAAAATCTATGATAGAAGAATTATATAAGGTGTTCGCGATGAACTAAAGTCATTAAAGGATTAATGAGGTCCATTAGTTTTAAGTTTTTTTTTTTTAGTAAGAGAAGAACCACAAAAAATAAAATAAAATAAAATAAAAACTTGGTTTTGAAATAGGACTAGCGATGGTGGGGAAATGTTGGGGAAGCTAGAATAAAAATGGGATTTGCGGTGACTGGGGGGAGGCCAGTGCAGATGAGTGATGGGATGCAGGAGGTCGATGAATAATTTTTGTTCTTGGGATGATGAAGGGATTTTTTTTTTTAATAAAAAAATGTATTTGAGGGCTTAACACTTTTGGGGTGTGAGAAAAGAACTTCACCATCAAAATTTATTTAATATTTTTAAAATATATCTAGAATACTTATCGGAAGAAAATCATACCTTAAACAACTATGTGGAGATCCGGAAGCAATACTCATTCATTTGTATCCCAAATTTACGGAATATATTAATAGAAAGATTATATCTAATTGATTAATTAGTACCAATTTACCAACATAATAAAGGAAATTAAATCATATCACCAGCTTGTTAGATTTCTACCAGCATTTCATATACAAATTTAGTATGGAAGGATATCCTGAGTCAGGACATGAACTTGTCCCAAAAGAGTGTTGGATATAATGGAAAGCTGATGTGGCAGTGAGAGAATGATAAAAGTGAGTTATTAATTGGGGAGGGATGTCGCTGCGTTTACTGACTATATGTTTGGTGACTATGAGCCCGTTTGGATTGGCTTCTAGGGAGGTGCTTTTGGCTTTTGCTTCTGCCAAAAGCACTTCTAGTAGAAATTAGGTGTTTGTTTTGGCTTTTAAGAAAAAGCAAAAGGACCTCGAAAAGCGAAAAAAGTGCTTCTGGAAGAACCAACCCAGGGTGCTTCTCCCAAAAGCAGAAGCCAAAAGCACCTCGTAAAATGTGCAAGGACTTAAATACCCCCACTATTTAATATAAATTACACTATAAATATATCTTATTATCATATTAAGTAGCATGTCCTTTTTGGTAATTACCACACTCTAAAAGCACTTTTGATTTTTATTCATCCAAACATATTTTTTAGAAAAAGCCGCTTTTCAAACATTCCATCCAAACACAAAAGTGACATGCTTTTGCTTTTGACTTCTGTTTCTGCTTCTACTTTTGGCTTCTGCTTTTTTCAAAAACCAATCTAAACGGGCCATATGAGACTGACAGTGAATCATGACAGTGAATATGATTGTTTCAATGAAAATTTAGGAAAATATATGAAGAAATTTATAAAACACGATTATACTGTGTGAATTTTAGTTAATTTGGCAAAAGTAATGGATGTATATTAGTTTTGATTTTAAATCTTAAAAAAGTTATATTTTAATATATATATATATATATACTACTTCGTATAACATTGTCAAATAGTGACGGCGCAATAAGGACATGAAGATGGTGTTTGGATTGACTCCTAACAAGGTGTTTTTGGCTTTTGTTTCAGCCAAAAGTACATTTGGGGAAAAAGAAACGTTTGGTTTGGTTTTTTTAAAAAAGCAGAAGCACCTCGAAAAGCTACATTAGTGCTTTTGGGAGAAGCAGCCCAGGGGTGCTTAGCCAAAAGCATTTCGTAAAATATGCAAAGATTTAAATACCCTTATTACTTAAAATAAATTACATTACAAATATATTTTATTATCATAATAAGTATCATGTCCTTTTTAATAATTTATACATTTCAAAAATACTTTTCACTTTTACACATTCAAACACATTTTTGGAAAAAAACTGCTTTTCAAATATTCTATCCAAACACAAAAGTTACCTATTTCTGTTTTTGACTTTCACTTCTACTTTTGCTTTTCTCAAAAGCCAATCCAAATGGGCCCGAAATGATTTGGCCTGGCTAAGATGATTGGTGAATGGGAAGTGGGAGTTGGGACTAGTTGCAACTTGCAAGTAATAATTTATTTTTTTTAAAGCCGAAGTAATAATTTGTTTAATACAGAGTATACTTTATTATTATTTAATTATATTATTTGTATGGGCTAGTCGTCAATCCAGAATTACTGTGTGAACAATGAAAATTTGAAAGAGCACAGATCACCACCTCTGCTTGCAGCCGCCGGCGCCGGCGCCGGCGCCTCTTCTGATCAGTCAATTGTGGTTGACATTATCCACAAGACCACAACCAAAATCAGATCCAAGAATGTCGAATTTGCCATGAAACCACTGGTAATCAACTCCTCTCATCCCCCTTGTTTTTACTATTTCTTTCATTTTAGTTTTTGGTAGGAAAAGAAAACAAATTAAAGCAATCTTCTTTCTGTAAATTATATACTACTACTATGCACCAGTTCTGCATTTCACGTCGTCCAAGACATATTTTTAAAGATTAATAACTCAAATTGTACCTATATAAAAATTATAAAAATTTGATATTTTAAAACTACGTGATTAGACGAATCTAACAAGATCTCACTTGACTATGCTTTTTTTTATATAACTATGTTAAAAAAAATTAATCAAAGTTACTCAATGAATAGTGACTACTATGCAAATGAATCACTTATTTGAGAACGGAGGTAGATGCACCAAATTGAACCGTCCTGGAAATTGGAGGAGGCTTGGCTCTTAGGTTCCCAACACACGCAAGTAGTATTCTTTATGTAGTGTTCAACAGAATGAGTTCAAACTACCACAATGAACACACAAATTAAACACACCAGATAACATGCACAGCGGAATAGATAAGCAGATAACCAATCAAGCATAAAGAATAAAAGAGACACAAACGAGTTGTTGACCTAGTTCGGCCTTCGGCCTACGTCTGGGGGATACCAATCCACGAGGATATTTTACTACGTGTTTTAGCAATGGTATACAACTACACACATAAACAAAATAAGAAAAATGCCTGACTCCGAACTCCAAGTGGACAGTTGTGATGACAAAAAACCTCCAGTCTTTCGTGTAGAATGTCCCCTTCTACTTCAACTCCCAAAACTTCTCTGCTTTGAGTTCCACTTGTAGCAACCTGTGAAGGACTCCCTCCAATCCTTGAAGATTTGATCTTTGAAGAGTGATCTTCTGGTAAAGCCTTGAACTTTCTCTTTAAGTGTTTTACCGAATCACTTAAAGAGTTCTGAACACAATCCCTACAGAGGCGTGTCCAAGGTACTTCGATCTAGCAGCAACGAATCGAGATCTTTGAACAAGAGGTGCTAATCGAAGATCTTTCAACTCACGATGAACACTTAGAGCTTGAGAGAGTTTTCAGAACGTTAGCTAGTTGATAATTGAATCTCTCCTTCAACTCTTCTGAAATCTCCACTTTTAAACCAAAATCCCACAGACAGATTTGAATTATTTTACCAATTAAGGAGCCGTTGGGGAAATTATATAATTGAAGGAATCTAACAAGACCAAATTGAAATATTTTTTTTTTCAATTATATACTTACAATAATATTGAGTTAAAATTAAATAATGAATAGTATCAAAAATTCAAGCATCACATCTAAGACAGAGGGATGGAGTACTAGTTTGTTTGTCTGTACACCAAAAGAAGAAAGTCTACTGACTACTAGTATCAATATTCAACAATCTTATACTATTGAAGTAGATCGCTATTGATGTTATTCAGGTAGGGATTTTATTACTCCCTGCAACTGCTCTGGAACCTCAAAGTTTGTCCACCGAGAATGCCTCGATTCTTGGCGGGCTGGGAAGGTATACATACATAATAGTACATACATGGATAAGCCATACTACTTGCCTAGATTGGTTTCATTTAGTAAAATTTGGAAGTTAATCGTCTACTTAAATGGTGTTTTACATGTATGAGAACCATGGACTGGTCTCATATTCTTTTTACTTCCTTATCTGCAGGAAGGGTTTGCCTTTGCAAATTCCACCACCTGCAAGGCTGCTTAGTATTTAACTGCTCATGATGCCGGGAAATGGCAAACGTTCAAGTTCCTTTGAATTTGGACCCGTATTTTTGTTGTCAACTGAGAGCAGATATTGGCACTAATCAAGAGCCAAAATCTCACCTACTCCTCATTTGTTATTTCTAATCTCTTAATTAGTTATTAATGGGGTTTGAATTTCCTGTTGAATATATATATATAATGGGGGTTTGAATGAATCATTTCCTTGGGAGCGACGACTTTGATTAGCTTTGGACTGGCAGGCAGCTACTTGAGATGTGAAATGACGCCCAAATGCCATCATCCCGCCGCGCCGGATCCATCCATATAATTAAGGTGACTGATTGGTGAATGTGAACTGAGAATTGAGACTAGTTGGAAGTAATTTAATGGAGAGTAGACTTTATTATTATCGTCGTATAAATAATGTATCATTTGTATTGGGTTTTAGTCAATTTGTAGACTTTGTGATTTGAACAATGGAAAATTTGAAAGAGCAATGCTCATCTCCTCTGCTAGCAGTAGCAGCCGCCGGCTCCGGCTCCGGCTCCGGCTCCGGCGCCTCTTCCAATCAGTCCTTTGTGGTTGACATTATCGACGACCATAATCAGATCCAAGAATGTCGAATTTGCCTTGAAACCACTGGTAATAATCAACCCCTGATCTCATCCCCCTACCTTGTTTTTTTTATTTCTTTCATTTTAATTAGTTTTGGTAGGCACAAAACAAGAATTAAAGCAATCTTCTTTTTGCAAATTATATATATGTATGATGCACCCGTCCTTGAATTGAATTGGAGACTTGGCTCCCTATTCATGCATTTATTTATGTGCAGTTTATTACTCCGTACTAGTTTGTTTGTCTGTAGACCAAAAAGAACAAAGTCAACTACTAGTATCCATCAATATTCAACACTTATTAGATTGAAGTAGAGATGTTGATGTTTGTTGTTCAGGTAGGGATTTTATTGCTCCCTGCAACTGCTCTGGAACCTCAAAGTTTGTTCACCGAGAATGCCTCGATTCTTGGCGGGCCGAGAAGGTATACACCACTATACATAAATACATAGTACATGGATAAGCCACACTACTCACCTAGATGAAGTATGTTTTATTTAGTAAAATTTGGAAATTAATTGATCGTCTACTTCAATGGCATTTACATGTATGAGAACCATGGTTTCATATTCTTTTAACTTCCTTTCTGCAGGAAGGGTTTGCCTTTGCTCATTGCACCACCTGCCAGGCTGCTTATTATTTAACTGCTCATGATGCCAAGAAATGGCAAATATTCAAGTTCCGATTTTTTGTTGCCAGGGATATTTTACTCGTGCTCTTGGCTGTGGAGCTGGTGAGTTATGCCACTTCAGAACTGCTTTTTATCCAACAATACGACGTATAAACCAATTAAGCATTACCTTTGTGATTCTGCTTGAGCATGTATAGGTTATTTTTGCATTGGCTGCTTTGGTGTATGGTCTTGATGCTCTTTGCAAGTTTAGGCTTCATCACATTCTGCATTTTGCTGGTGCCACCATTTTCTACTACATTTGTGGTGAAGTTTCAGAGCTTAATTCACTTCGTTATCCACCCCTTTATATTTTTAATTTGCTTTGTATGCTAATAATAATACACACAAGCTTTGTACAGGAGTAGTGCTATTCTTGGCTGCGTTGGGCTTAGGTGGATGCTGTGTAACCATATTCAGGTAATTGTATACTTTCTCGTCTCATCCGGTTACAAATTTCGAATCATGGCACGATGTCTAGCTAGAAGAATGAATACCTTAAATTTTTGGATAAGCAACAGCATAGATGTAGGGGGACAAAGCTCGCGAAGTGATGGTTTATATGGGACAAATACGATGCTGTACGTGGGCGACTGCAATTGCTGTCCGAGAGGGGCTTCATGTTGTGATGGAGGCGCGGGCGGCTGCATTTGCTGTCCGGGTGGGACTACTACATGTTGTGATGGAAGTGCGGGCGACTGCAATAATTGCTGTCCGAGTGGGGCTTTATGTTGTTGCAATGGAGGTGGTAATAGCAGCAGTGATGATGGAGCTGTGCCTGCAGCCTTAGTATGTTGTCTGGTATTGGTGGTAGTTTTTGCTGTGATTGGTTTATTCTACGGCGCGATGATGGCGACCATGATTGGTTGGAGGATTTGGGAACGCCACCAGCACATACTGGTTAAACGAATAGTGCTGACAAAAGTGAGATTCCAGATCTTGAATGAGTACTACTTATTATGTTTACTGGATCTGGTGAATAAAAGTAATTGGTATTGTTTGTGTGTTGTGCTTGTGTTGATAGGAATACGTCGTCGAGGATGCTGCTGCTGCGAGGATGAAACTGGGAGAGAACACGGCAGCGCCAGGCTTACCGGCAGAGCATGTAGAGCGCCTCAAATTGCTAGGACTGTTGTCGTCACCTGATACTTCTTCAACTGATACAACTACTAGTGTTCCTACTACTACTGGTAGTGTGATTTATAAGCCCTTGGAACCACAAATAATGAGTTGAAACTTGTTGAGGGAACACCAAAGTTAGTTAGTTACTACTACTACTACCTGAGTTATAAACCCAACAAACTGAACTGAAGTTACTACTACTATACATTTGTGGCTTGAACAAATAAATCCTTTTAATCTTGAATACGAAGTAACAGTTCATAAAATGTGGTGGTTCTTGTTTTCAAAGAAAATTCCAAAGCTCCATGTTCGAATAAAAGTAGAATCATATATTCTCTGAAACATAATGCAGTACTCATCTATACATCTCGAGGTACAATTTCGGGATAGGGCAAGGCACTCTGATAATGTAGCGGAAGATGAGGGAACACGAGTGTTTAGCCACATTTCTCAAATACATCGTACCACACAAAATATTGTGTATGTTTGCATATTCTTGAGCAACTTAAAATTAAACAAGAAACGAGACATCAGAACCAAAGAAAATCGAAGTACCCACACACCTTTGCCGACGTACGAGTGTCAATTTTGAGTGTCAATTTTTACCATAAAGAAAGTCAAGGTTGAAGGGAGCAGGGGAAGTCGTGTGGTTAAGGTTGAAATGTCCATTTTAAGGAATGACAAAGTAGACTAACACATCTGTTACTCTTACCCTTTTTATTTGATCTCTAATTTAATCAAAAACCAACTAAACATAATAAGACACAAATAGAGTTGGACCAAGTTTCGACTAACAATACATGGAACAAAGTTCCAATTTAAGCAACACAGCAACAAAGATCACACACTACAATAAATCTTTCAGATTACAGTGCTTGAAGTTCCCCCATGCCCTGTAGCAAGAGTTTTATTCACAGTCCACAGCACGAAAATGTTGAACATTAAACTGGATATGAGTACCCACGGAGGTACTTTGAATCAACACCCGACTCCCGTACCAATGCTATTCTGCCAGTTCGGGCCACCTGCAAAACATAATTTCAAGATTTTATGTTGACATTTAACACCCCACTTTTGAAAAATACATTAGCTTTGGACATGCATAAGTTCTCCCAGCATGTAACTAGATAAAGAGAAGATTTTTATGCTATCTGGCAGAAGACTGTTATGGCAATGGCACAGGAGACACAAGCCCATCCCCTTGTAAACAAAAATGTAGTTTTTGATTATTCCACACTGGGGTAGCAACAAAATAAACCAGCAAGAGCTATACTGTATTCAAGGATTTGAAGGGATCCTCAAACATAAAATATAAAGAGTATACCTCACAAATACCATAAGGTTCCAATAACCTCTGCAAGGCAACCATCTTGTCTAAATCACCAGTGAGCTGGACATGGCGGTAACAAGAAATCCATAACAAAATGGTCAGAAGGAAATTATTACACAGGCAATAAATAAGCATCTGGTAACAGCCACTATATAGTATATTCCCCTAAATAAAATTGCATCTAAGTGAGGAAACCAAAGATAGCCCTATTGTTAATTTCGTGTATCATTTGTTGCTACTCTACAGAATGCACACCTTGGACTGGACATAAAATCTCAAACTGAGTATATTTTTGACAATGTAATTTTAGTTGGTGAAAAGTCGCGCTCCAACTGCTCAATGCAATCCTTATTTCATCTCACATTCAGTTCCATAGCTATGCAAATAATAATGATTATAACCTCATCTATGGATCAAGTTATTGACAAGCAAGAAACAGAACATATATTTGTAAATCTATTCAAAACAGCGCAACAGATTTCCTCATTCATAGAAGCAGCATTGTCATGGATTAATAAAACGTACAATTTTTTTTGGTGCTTTAGTTAACTATTAAACTAGAATTGATGCACAGGTATTTAAGGAAAAGCGTGCCCATGGTGACCATGGATCTGCTCCAGTTTAGATGTCATGCCAGATATCCAATAAAGTTATATAAGCAATAGTGTCAGTCTGGACAGATCACTACTGACAAGTTTCTTCAAAATGATTCATGCAGATAATTAATAAGGATTTGACAATCTCACAATCTTTTTCAATCATTTTTTCACATGCAAATGAAAGCTCTTACACTAATTTTCAATATCTCATTTTGCCTAACACGAAATAAATTAATTCATACTACAATTTTTGAGCGACAGAAAGTCAAGAGCCAAATACAATGATGATAGAAAAAAAAAACTTCACCAAATGTAGCACTGCTACACCTTGTCTATACATGACCCACAAACTTCCAAACTAAACGATTTACAATTAGTGGGATGGCTTCCAGTAGTATGTCAATGGGATACAAATTTTACCTCAAGGGTGATAGTGTGATCAGAAACATCAACAGCTTTTGCTCTAAATATACTGGCAATATCAAGAACACTGCGACGGGCAGTAGCATTAACAGCAATCTTTATCAACATCAATTCTCTCTCAGCAAAAGGCATGTGTGTGAAATCCTGTACCTGAAGATTACAAAGCTCATAGTCATGTCGTATGTGCAGTATTCAGAAGCAAGGTCAGATTCAAGAAGATGATGAAACAAGAAGTAATGGTAGTAACTTACCCAAATTTCTTATAGTGTGCTAGTGATATTATCCTACTATATCAACTGAGTTTGATTGAATGAGCAAAAAACATGATATGAGTGCAAGCTCTCTTATGCTGGATAGATTTTGAAGGGCCACAAACTTTTTGGCACAATAGAATTCAAACAGCACAATGATTAATAATCACAAAATTGAGGTTAGGATTTGAGTAGGTGACAAGCATCTAAGATCATTATTCATAGATTTGTATTGGGAACATCTATTAAACTACTTAAAAAAGCTGCTAAGTAGGGTAATTTGGGAACGAGGCAGTGTTGGCACTACACCAACTACCAATATTAATTCAAGAATATGAAGTTACATGTTTTCCAAGCTCAACTCGGAAGACACACAAACGTCTTATGCTCTCACCTCATGAACATCTACCAATTTATAGAGTTGCCGAACCAACTTGCTAATTGATTCATCTGTACCAGGAACGACAGTGGTAATGCGGGAAAGCCCCTCAACTTCAGCATGACCAACAGCCAAACTCTTAAGAACAAGAAGAAACACAGAAATGACTTAAAGGCCATCAATTAACAAAGCACAGGCATAAGATAGCCAAACTCTGATAATACCTGAATATTATATCCTCTACGAGCAAAAACCCCTGTGACAAGGTTAAGGACTCCAGGAACATCATTAACAACCATTGAAAGTGTGTGAGAACGAAGCCCACTAGTCTGCAAGATTAAGCAAGAACATGAGGAAGCACGAAGATGTCAATGACAAAGGACAATATCATTTCGGACTTAACATTAAGGACATGGTTTTGTTTCTTAATTAAATATGAACTCATAAACTGCCAAATGATTTAACATATAATATCTATATCCATAGCTATATATAATACGTGGGAATCTTAGATGTTTGTATCTCGACTTTACTTGACAGCCACCTTCATATAAAGCTTTATCCTCCCTTGGTTTTAAGGAATGAATTATAACCTAATACAGTATTACCCTCCTTAGCATTTATGGAATGAATGTTAAACAAAACCAAGTTATAAAATAACACTTACTAGCCTAAGAGACATGATATGTTTCTTAGTTAAATATAAATTGTAAAATGATTTAACTTTTTAAAATATTTAAAGATCTTAAGTAAATGTAACCTGACACAGTAATCAAGGATAAAAGTGAATAATATCAAGAAGCACATTGTAAGGAGCAAAAGACAACATGAACTTACATCTTCATCATTCAGCACTCCCCAATGAGCATCAAGAACTTGATTTACAGAAAAATCATAATCAGACTCCACGGGGTAAACATCTCCCTTCACACAATAAACGTCTTATCAACAATAGAAATATAAGGAAATTCAATCATCCAAATTACTCGATCTTGGAGGAATCAATATAAATATAATATAATGTCTCTCCATATTAGCATAGGTTTTTAGCAACATAAAGAAATTCAATCATCCGCACAAGTAAACGTGGGAGGAAATATATAAATAATGCCTCTCACTATTAGGTTTAGCTTTTAGGTGATATAATAATTAACATGGTATCTAAGTGAGGAGGCCCATGTTTGAACCCAACGGCCACCCATTTGAAAGAAGAGTCACTTGCGAGGCTTTAGCAACAAAAAAATAAATAAATAAATAAAAGAGATAAAAAAAAAAATTGTGTGCATCTGAGGGGCTTGTTGGAGGAATTAATATCAATAATTTTAATACTTCCTCCGTCTCAGTGTAATTGTTACACACCCTTTCGACACGCATGCCGATGCACATTTTTAACAGTTAATAACTTAAATTTTGTATAACGAAAAGTTATAAAAAGTTGATTGTCTAAAACTACAAGATTAGATGAATCTAACAAGATCTCACTTGACTATGTTTTTTCTTACATTACTATGATAAAAATTTGAATCAAAGTTAAACAGTGAATAGTGTCAAAAAATGATTTGTAACAAAAGGAGCGAGACGGAGGAAGTATAAAATATTGCATCCTCCTATTAGTTTAAGCTCTTAGGTGAGATGGTAATTATTAGTGAACACAAATGTATAGTCTCAGTGAGTGGAAAATAGTCTTCTGTCTTTATCAATCTAAACCAAGAAACATGAAGGTTCCAAGATACAGGTGAGGTCTAATTTCAAACAAATCATCAATAATCACAGGTCCCAAGAGAATTTCAAGAACTTTTTATAATTATATTTCACATCAAAAAAGCAACTAATCAATATACAGATAAACCACCTCATTGTTTATAAGCATAAACCTAGGTTGGTTCCTTGTACTATTGTTTGTTTCTGTAACTCTAATATTATAGTATTAGAATTTCAAGTGAAATGTATGTCAGGTATCTGATACTCCCTCTGTCCCATTATTTATGTCTCAAAACTTTTGGACACTTCGTCCAATGCACTTATTTAACACTTAATATCTTAAAATGTACATATATGATTATGATTAGACGAATCTAACAAGATCGAACTTGACTATATTTTTTTCGTATATAATTACGATAGCATTACGTTAAAGTTGATCAATAAACAGTGTCAAAAGTCAAAGCGAGACACTCTGAGTGGGACGGAGGGAGTATTTAATAGTTTTATCATGGGTGTTACCCATTTGTTTAATTCAAATTCACTCTTCTCCTAAAGATTTTAGAAATCGAGATGGCACACCATTTTGTAAATCCAGAAATCAATGTACAAGCAGCAACAAAAAAGTTAAGCAAAACACACACATAATTAGTTTAAATGCTTTCCCATGTTGGCCCGTGTTGAGATCCCACATCGCTTAAGGTGTGGACCTCACCTTGGTTTAAATGAGACAAAAGCCACTCCACCCATTGCCAATTGGTTTCAGGTTGAAACCTCTGAGTCTTGTCCCATCCTTACATGGTATCAAAGCCATGGGTATCCTAATGAGGGATTCGATTTCAAGATGAAATCATTTCGAGAGGGTGTGCTGAGATCCCACATCGATAAAGGGGTGGACTTCCCTTGGTTTATATGAGACAAGGCCCACTCCACTCGTTGCCAATTGGTTTTGGGTTGGAAACAGCCCATAATGCCAAGTGCATAATTGAGATTCAGAATGAAATTTCTATGAGCGTAATGTGAACAAAGTTGGATTAAAGGTTCTTATATATCATGCTTTAGGACTCTTATTTATCGTACCTCAACAGATGTGGACTCTTCACCAGGAGTCTTAGATATCGTCTTTAAAATAGAATTCATTGGCCTTGCTTCTCCAAGATCTGGATATGAAGCAGCTGAGAACCGCCAAAAGGGAGCATCTTCACCCATCTTTTCTCTTCTCAAAGCAATCTAGTCGAGTCATAAAACAACACTATAATTAGAATAAACATGAACATCTTGAGATGGTAATGATTCAAAAAATAAATAAATAAAACCATTATCTTCAATGTTTATTTACTTTTCCAGTCCTGGCAATCTCTCTTATCCCAAATTTACTTAAATTCCTCTGTACCGCAACCATCTTCCCAGGATCCCCTGTTACCTACATCCACAATATTTGACACTCAGGTAACGTAAATCAATGATCAATAATATTTGATTTCCTTCAAGAAGTGCTTCAAAACTATAAGTCAGATTTGGTCGAATGGTCCATCATAGCCTTGTTGAGCATAACATTCATTTCCTTCTCGTCAGAATGTCAGATTTGTTTCAATCGTGTATTATAGTCTTGTTGAACATAGAAAACATAATCTCACTACTCAAGATTGCTTGCAAGTCTTTGGAAAACAAATTTGAACAAAACAATAACAGGAAAATCATTTTTATGTGAAGATGTTGTTGCAACCATCCTAGAGTGAAGGCAGCTTTTTTTCCTTAGTAATTACTTATTTTTATTGTATATAACTTGTAAAAGCCTTTCATTTGCTTGCATGGAATTCTTAATAACAGTGGCATAGCCCTGAAAAAGATTATTGTTCTTCCAAAAAAAAGTCATCCATGGAAGAGCAATTAAAAGTATATGTCCTACGTAGTCCAACATTATTAATACATATGGCAATTCTGTGCATGATCATCAAGATAGAAGGATTAAATATGAGCGTAAAACGAAAATATATAACACATTCCAGATTTGAGCATTATAAATGGCCAGTAATAGTCTCCATAGCTACATTTAACACTGCCCTCATTCTGAAATGAAAGGTAGGTAAAGAAGCCACAAGCAACATCCAAACACTACAGCTGATCATGTATGCAGAATCAGATTATGATGTTCTTTATAAGGGGAAAAAGAATATAATAAATAAACGAATAAATAAAAAGCTGTGGCAGTTGTACACATCATTAATAAGAAAACTTGTAACAGAAAAACCATTAGGAACACATTAACAATCCTAATTTATTATTTATTTCAAATTATGATTTGTGTAGTTTATCATCACCTCAATTGTTAGCGAGAAATCAGAGATATCCACAACTTTTGCCCGAAAAATATCCACTAGCCATCTGACCTGAGGAATAAAGGCATATGTGTATTTAGAAGGAGAAAGGAAATTTATTAAGATCTTATACTACAAGAGATCAAACTAGGAGCTTCAATAGCACCCACGTGCATGCAACATAGATCAAAGACATATCTCAAAATATGCACCCTAAAAGGATATATCTCCAAATTTGCCCCCATGCCAACCCATGGGAGCCACATTGAGAATCCTGAATACCAACCACCCCCAATCCCCCAGCTTTGATAAAACCATTAAAAAAAATTAAAATAATTAATATCAAACGGATCAAGCATGGCTACCTCAGCATGATGCTTCGGATCTGTATTGATTTTGATGAGCATTAATTCGCGTTCCACCTGTGGCTCCTTTGAGATGTCTTCAACCTGGTTTTCAAATATTGACAAACATAAGCAATTCAGGAACATAGGAGTACAAGCAGATGCATTATGGATGACAACTGTCAAGAAGCCAAACAGCTGAAACTAACCCAGTACTTAAAACATTAAACTCAATGATAATATTTAAGATTACGACCTTTAATACATTCACAAGCTTCTGGAGCTGCTTCATTACTTGTTCTAAAACCTTTTCAGTTCCAGATACAACTATTGTAAAAAGAGCTTTATCCTTGTTCAGTCCCACAGCAAGAGATTCAATATTATATCCCCTCCGAGCAAAAACTCCCGCAATTCGATTGATCATTCCACTTTCATCACCAACAAAAACTGAAATAGTATGAATCCTAGTCCTGCCATTATATTAAATAAATGAAAATAACAAAAGTTATGTATGTCCTCAAATCCTCATTTCAAGGAAGAATGAAGAAATGCAAATTATACAACTTTTTATTTCAAATCTTCATTCTTTTTTGGTACTTGTAACTGACCGGTTGGTTTGTCCAAAGAACATTCTTCCTAAACCGCCTGAATCTCGAGGCGTTCTTCGAACCAATCATAGAATTTATTGAGATAGGTGGTATCTCAGAACAACCCAAATATTGAAATTTAAAAGGACAAAAGTAATATATTTTTTTAAGTGATTATTACTCGTCTGATATAATTATAAGAAAATTAAAACACAACTATATCCTATATTTTTTAAAGAAAGAATGCCCTCTTATTATTTCGAGATAACTATTTTATGTATGTAGTTCTCTAGGGCAGCCTCTGTCACCACTCCTAATTCCAAAATGTTATTGGCTCTATTTTTGTTCATTTATTCTCATTATCAATTATGTTTTTATATATTGAATAAGTTTTCTCACCTTACTTATACAACCAATATACCAAAATTCATTTTTTTTTCTCAGTACCTTATACTTCTATTAAACAATTTTTAATCAATAATTCGCCAAATATATCTTTATAAAATTATTTCAAGTACCTTCAATTTATTTTTGTTATGATTAATAAAGAATAATGTATGTGTGAGCATTTTTTTAATTAAATAAGTCAACACAGATTTCTTAAGAATTCAGGAATGAATGACTATTTCACACATTTACTTCTGAAGCTGACCAGGAAGTATTTAAATATATATTGTTACCCCAAACCCAAATAAGGATGACGCAATCTGCTTCTAGCATGTGAGCCGGATGACCCCAAATCGTATCGAGCACATAGAATTGCTTTTTTTAAAAAAAAAATATTTTTAACATGTAAGATATTACACAATGACTGAATTATAATTTTTTTCAAAAATAAAAAAATAAAAATAAAATAACCAAATCATGTCTATTTTTACATATCGATGAAACTATTCCGTATGTTGTTGGAATGCTTAAATCAAGCACAAAATGATGATTCGATAATTATTAATGTGGGATCACTTGTCTACAAAGAAGACATGTTAAAACTTCTGAGCTGATTATAGGATCATACATCTCAAATGTACCACAACAATTATTTGATCAGCTAGGGCGCAGCTGCTGTTGTAATCATATAGCCAGTGTTAAGATCACAATTTTCAATCACATTAAAACAACTCTTATCATTCCAAGACATTTGTCTATCCCCTGAATTAATAATTCAATGGAGTGAGTTCCTTCATAAGATAATCTTGTACCAAACGAACTACGGTGAGCATAATAAGTGGCATGATTAAAGAGTTTGTTAGCAGCAAAGTTAATTAATTCGCTAATGCAGCATATCGGACTATCAAAAAACCAAAATAAGTAATAAAAAAGATGTGTACTTGGCTCCAGCGGGAGAACTGGGGGCGGGTGCGACGAGAGGAGAAGCGGCAACGGAGGGAAGGTCTTTTGGGGCATTGTTATCGGCATTTGGCGCAGCTCGAGCAGAAATGGTAAGAGGTGCTTTGGTGTTTGTAAAAGATTTGAAGGGGAAAAGTGAATAGCGAGTTTGGGAGTTGGAGACGAGGGGGTTCGACGAATGATATGGTGTAATGTGGGCGGCAGGTGCGGCGGCCATTGAAAGATGGAAGCTTGCGTAGCTGCAGCGGTGAGAGACTGATTAGGGTATAAGTCGGGCGGCGGTGCGTAGCAACTGTGTTTTAAGGTTGGAGATTAACGGTTGAATTGGATGTTTTTCACTGAGGGGAGCCGAGTGTTAAGGCCTTCTCCAATAGTAATACCTCTACTCCAGGTATTTAGGTGCCACATCACCGCCACCTCAAAATTTAAATACCTTTACCTAAATACCCAACTCTTCTCCCAACAATAATACCCAAAAAGTAAGTATTTAGGGGACCCACTTACTATTATATTTATTATATCATTTATATTTTAATTATTAATTATAGAAAATAATGTAATTTTAAATAAATAATAATTAATATTTTTCAATTACTTTAATTATTTAAAATTTTAAATTATTCAAAAAAATATTTTTAAATATTTATATTACAAAAAATACAAATTCAAGCCAAACATAATAAGGAAAAAATATAAATGCAATGATAAATAGTTCACAAAGTCTAATTAATAATAATTAATTATAACTAATTAAAATCACAAGATAATTAAAAAATTTAACAAAATATGAAATATTTAATTTTTATATTTTTTGAGGAAAACAAAAATAAAGATAATTAAAATAAGACAAACATCTCAAATAATAAAAAAAAACCCAAAAAATACCAAAAATCAAAACAAAATAAAAACAAAAAAAAAAGAAAAAACCTGCTGCACCTAAAAAGATGTGCCAAAAACCTGGGTAGTAAATTTACTACCTCTTCCAAATTCCTTCTTTCTTCCCAATGGTTAAATACCCACATTTTAGGTATTTGATTGTGCCATGTCAACACCTTCCCCACCATTGGGGAAGGCCTAAGCTCACTTCAGAGTAAGCCATACTATTACTATACTGCTGTCTGCTGGGCCCCACAGCTACAGCGGAGAGAATAGGGCTGGCATAGAATCACAATATTTATAGAGCTGTAAACGAGTCGAGCTCGGTTCGTTAAGCATTCGAGCTCGGCTCGTATTCGTTCGTTAAGGAAGTCGGGCTCGTGTTCGTGTTTGAATTCGGCTCGTGAAAAAAGTTCGTGACCTCGAGCTCGAATTCGGCTCGGCTCGTTTAGTTCAAACGAGCCAACTTACTCTTTTATTCAACTCGGCTCATTTGAGCTCTTTCGGCTCAATTAAAAATTTACCAAAAAATTAGGAATTATTCATCCAATCAAAGGTTAAATTTTTTCTCCCACAATGTTGAAATTGTCAAACAAACATATACGGACATATAAAATTATAAAATTACATTGTTAACGAACATGTACGAACACTTTCGAACTGTTCGCGAACAAAGATCATGTTCGTTCGTTAAGCAAACCAGCTCGTGTTCGTGTTCAATCTCGGGTCGTTAAACTTTACAAACGAACAAACGAACGAACACGAATCGAACTGAGCTTTGTTCGCGAACTGTTTGTTTGTTTTACACTCTACATGCACTAAATGGTTTTTTTTTTAATTTTTTTTGCAGACATATGAAGTATAGTGTATTATCCCTCACAAAACAAGGATATGTCCCTATGTACAGTAATGAAATGGAAGTGTCCGTATCTCGCTTCTACTCAAGAATAGTACTACCTCTGTTCTCTTTTAAATGCACCATTCCTGCATTTCACGCCGTCCAAGACACATTTTTAAAGGTTAATAACTCAAGTTGTATATAAGTAAAAATTATAAAAAATTGATATTATAAAACTACGTGATTTGACGAATCTAACAAGATCTCACATGACTATGTTTTTTCTTATACAACTATGTTAAAAAAATTGATCAAAGTTACTCAATAAATAGTAATTACTATGCAAATGTCTCACTTAAATGAGAACGGAGGTAGTAGTATATATGAGGCAAGTCCTATGCGAGTTAATATGTCGATTATCATGGTGTGTGGAAGCTCAAGCTATACAAATTACAAATGAGATAAATGGGAGGGATAAAGGTCGGGTGGGAATTAAACCCCAACATATGGTTAGAAGACAGAAAACATTACCACATGGATCAAGTCTGAGTAAAGTCTAATTGGGGCCCTTTAATAATTGTAATGAATGTAATGCAAATCGCAATAATTATTTCAAACATTTAATTTATTTTTCCTCAAAAAGGTTGCATCTTTCTCTACTGCCTCTTCGACCACCTAGACATCCGGGCCATTCTATTTCCTAGTACACACTAAAGTTCTCTATTCTAGTATTCAGCGAAACTGCAAAAGGTTAGTTAGACCTATTTGTTCTGTATTATGGGCCGGATGTAATCTTTGTCTACTGGTAAACTTTTACTTATTAGATATCACTTCGCTTCTTCACCCTTCACTCTAGTTCTTTTTATTATTTTATTTCATGTACCCAAAAATATATATATATATATATATTATTAGAAATGCTTAAAATAATTGAATTAAAATCTAAAATAGCATGTGTCGCACTTTATTGACGAGTGAAAGTATCACATATTTTTACGATATACTGTAGTACTTGTTTTTATAGTATAGATAGATAGAAAATACTTCCATGATAGATAATTACGCATATCTTATAGATGATGCTGTATAACTAATTGTCACATCCTTGGAAGGCTTTGTAATGTATACTGCCCTTCAACATACTCGATGATCGATCACTCATTTTTGCTGATTACTGATGTGTCGATGTGGCTTGAGAAATGTAATTATGCCAAAAAAATTCTCCAACTATAGTTGGGCACGTTTGCCCATTGTAAACGTGTGTAGAAATTTATGGATGGGAGGCTCACACCTAAAACCTAAAACCAATTGATGATAGGTAGAGTTGTTCTCAATCCATATAAGGTAGTTTTAGGGACACATCATAACCGATGTGGGATATCAACAACGTGCCATTGCCGCATGGATCATTACGTATTTTGTTAGTGAACCAACTCTTCTAAAAAAAAAAGGCTCGCGCTGTGAAACTCATTCAAATCACATGCCGTTGATATATGCCATATAACTCTCAATATAACATGCTCTATATATATATATATATATATATATATATTCTATTGATTTTTTAGATATATGTAGAAGCCATGGAAGCCTGGTTCATTATAACTGTCAGTCATAACACTTTCCATCATTAACTAGAAACCCGCAGGGAATCCACCCTTGCGGGGATCACTTACACCAATAAGCTGCCCTGCATTAGTCCCGCTCAGTTCTTGAACTATGAACTGGCATATCGTCCCACCAGCGAGGCGTTTCAGAACATGTCCCTTATTCTCCAACGAATCCCTTGTTTCCCTACTTACTTCAAAGTGCTGGCCTGTCGGAACTGTCCAGTCCTCGTATTGCACGATATTTGGAATCAGCTGCGATCACAGAGAAGTACGAAGTAATTGATAGCAGCAAAGGAGATTGGATTATTATATGTGTGATGTACGCGTATTTTACCTGATGATAGAGGCGCGGAGCTAAAACAGAAGAGAGTGGATCCTTCCCTCTTAGTAAATGAGCAAAGAGCACTTGTGATGTACCTGCAATTATCATTATTCCTCCACTTGCACCCACCACGCCTTCTAGTTTCCCGTCCTGAAATGTTCGAACTACCAGTTAATTCGAATGGTGAAATGTTCATACAATGTAGTACCAGTTTAAAAGTATGTTTTCAATTGAATTAGTTAATTACCTTGAGGATGATTGTAGGAGTCATTGATGACAGTGGCCTTTTCCCAGGGTGGATGAAGTTGGGAGGTGCTGCTGGCTTGTTCGAATTCGCAGAAGAAACCTTCATGGGAATTGAGAAATCGTCCATTTCATTGTTCAAGACTATACCTGTGGTTGGCGAGAGGAACTTGCACCCAAAGTACGCGTTGATGGTGGTGGTCATCGAGACAGCATTGCGCTCTTCATCCACAACGGATAAATGGCTTGTCCCGTGATCATATATTTGGTTCCACCTATTTGGTGATCAGTTAGCGACTCGTATATATGTCTGAATGAACTAAAACCAACCCGAGGGATTGAGTACTTACCTCCCACCATAGTGACTCGGATCAAACGTTGTGTTGTCCAAAATTTTCGCCTTCATCTGGGCAGCGAAAGTTTTGGACAACATATCTTTTAGGACATCCTTGACATCGATGTAGTCTGGATCACCGAGATTCATCCTTAGAGCAAATGCATGCTTTAGGCATTCAATTTCGCGGTGAGTCATTAGGGGATCGGAAATGTTGGACAAATCTTTGTACTGAGATAGTATGTTTAGCATCTGAGATAAAAATTGTAAGAATGGTTTAGAAGCTGGTTTGGAGACAAAATAACATCGGAATCATTTAATTTAGAGACTAACAAAAAAAACCCTTTAGTCTTGTAATTGCCAATTAAGGCATCGGTTTCTACGATAATTAGAAAAGTACTGATGCCTTAATTAGCAACATACATGAATGAGATTTGAAAACCACATAAATAGAGGACTAATTTCGCAAACAAGCCAAGTTATGGTACCAAATCGAAAAATTTGAAAGCGGGCAAGCTACTTACGAGTGCTAGCGCGGCTCCTCCAGCTGACGGTGGAGGCATGCTTAATATTTCCACGCCCATAACCTTCATTGATATCGGTTCTCTAACTTTAACACGGTAATTTTTCAAGTCGTCTAGAGTTATTATCCCTCCGATGCTCTTGATATCCTTAACTAGGCCAATCCCAACCGAACCATTATAGAATGCTTTTGCTCCTTCCTTTGAAATGATCCTCAATGTTTCCGCGAGTTTTTTGTTTTGGCAAAGATCTCCCGGTTTCAATAAACTACCATTTGATGTGAAAACATCGCGGAGGCCCTTGTCTGCAAGAATGCTCGACTTTGTTGCCACCATCTGCATGTGGAGATACGGAGAAATTTGAAATCCATCCTCCGCAATTTGAGCAGCAGGTCTAACAAGCCTCTCCCAGGGCATGCGCCCGTATTTCTTCCACGCAGTTTCTAGGCCAATGACTTCCCCTGGAACCGCGATTGAGAGGGCGCCACTTTCTTTTCGACTTGGATTTCCTGCATACATGTCCTGTAATACAAATTTAATGTCAAAAGTGCCTTCGGCATAGCATGATATCAATTGATCTAATGGATCATATCAACTTGTGCAGAAAGAATATACGATGATACCAAAAGGGGATTTTTTCGAGGTTAATGTTACCTTGGAAGCCGAAAGAGGGGCAGTTTCTCTCATATCGTAGGCTTCTGTCTCGCCATGGCACGTACGTATCAACATAAAGGCGCCGCCACCAATGCCACTAGACGCAGGGTGGACTGCGCCTAGGCAGAAGGCGGCAGCCACAGCTGCATCCACGGCATGGCCTCCTTCCCGAAGGACCTCCTTGCCTATTTCCGAGCATTCGCCACTATCGGTTGCCACAACGCCATGGCGTGCAGTTACAGATTCAGATTTCTGATCACTCAGCCTTATACACTGAAATGACAACACAGCAAACATCCATAGAGAGACTATTCGACGCGGCATTGGGACAACAACTACAACATGTAAGAATTCCAATCACAAATTCACACTTAATCAGAATGACTTGTAATTTGTTACTATATATGCTGGGAGTTTCCATAGCATGTACCCATTCTATAATAAATTAAATCTGTGGACATGAGGATAATGTAGGCTTTAATTATTGAGTAAAATCTCCATCAATAACGCATCCCCCATGAATCATAAGATTGCTATAGATTTTGAAATCATTAATTACGTTGGTAAGCGACCGTTTAATTATTAGGAAAGAAAACCCATTTAGAGCCTATTCTCCTGAACTTATTTCCAAAACTTATTATTTATTCTTATTAAAATCAGATCATATCAAATTAGATCAGACCAGATCCATTCAGATCAGATCAAACCAGACCATATCAGACCACACTATATATATAGGTGTAATTAGATCAGATAAGATCAACCCAGACCAGATCCAATCAGATCAGAATAGAAACATTTAGACCGGACCATAGACCAAATCTTATAAAATTCAAATCAGAACACCTTATTTCAGACGAAGAGAACAGGGCCCTAGTCTCATAACTTTGTTCGATCTCCAATTCACTTCCATACTTCTTGAATGCCATAACTTTTTAAATTGTGTCCAATTATTAAATCCCATGCATCTTAATCATCCTCAACCCTGAAATAGCATTGTAATTAGGCATATATTATGATTAAGGCGAAGTAGGACTTAATTGGACACAATTAAGGATTTCGTGACATTTTTTTTTTTTTGGAAAAAATCAATAAATATGAAACTGAATTGAAGATGGACAAAGAGACTACTAAATAAGCTAAGGATCATTATTTTTTTTTTCAAGGCAAGGTATATAATTACATAGCCTATATATTGCGAGAATCTTAATTATTCTACCTTTTGATTATTATATATAAATATGTATTTTTGAAAATTGGTTATTAGAAATTCAATGATGAATCTTCAAATTGCCATAATATATCCAGATAAAATTTAAGTTGAATGAGTAAAATATGTATTATTGTTAAATGATAATAGTATTAAATATAATATAAACATTTATAAATTACAATTTGACCTCCTTTGAATCATACTCTCAAATGAGACTGATTAAATGTTTAAGAAGCATGATTTATAAGATTCGTTAATAATTAATTAATTAATTTCCCAATATTTAAATGTAAAAATGTACTACTTTATATTTTAGTTAGGTCGCCATAATCTGGTCGAAATTAATCCAGCGCATGCAATTCAAACTACCAGAAAGTGTACAAAATTCTGTCATTCGGCTTAATGGTATAATTCAGTAGGTTTCTACAAGCCTAATTTACAAATATATACTACTATTTTTTTTTTTTTTGTGAGAAAGAATCGAAAGAAGTTAGTTTTACGATAAAATTGTTTGTTACAAATAAATTAAAAGAGCATCTTATCACTCAGGAGTATTTTTTTTTTTCTTATCTAATCAGATTTAAAACATCATCCGATCCTTAATAATAACTCATTATTTGACTGACTCTTATTTGGTGAGTGGTGAAATATGTGATAAGAGGCTCAACCTCTTATTCTATCCAACACCATCTTAGTTTCTGGTAATGCGCAATAAAAATGTTACAAAAAGCAGCACAAACTACATGTAGTTTTATTCATCAATTATATATACTTTCGCCTAATTTAAAATGTCTCATTTGACTTTAGTACTGGAATTCAAATAGTGTGTGGAGGATAGTTGATAACAATTGTGGAGTACAGTGGCGGACGCAGAGTGTGAGAACCGGGGCGAGTTATGAATTTTTTTTCCTCAAAATATATAAAATAAGTAGAAAGATATTATACAGAAAATTCATTATAAATATTTTATTTTTACATTATGTACAACAATTGTAAATTACGAGTCGATATTTTTTTGAAAACACTATAAAATCTTTTAATTTTCAATGTAACATACTAAGGAGTCATTAAAAAAATCATCTCCTATTGTGTTATGCAAATCCCTCTTAATAAACTTCAATCCAGAAAAAGATCTTTAACAATCTTTGAACCGTATCAGTCGTAATAGATAGGATTAATGCCAATATGATAAGCGGGTAAGACATGCTCTCCTTAGTGTAGTTACAACTTTATACAATGGGCGAAGTTTATTCTACTATAGCTAAAATTAACGAAACCATATAAAAAATTAATGGCGATGTTTGAGCTCGATACTTTCTACCAAAACTAAAATGCGCATAACTATATAAAAAATTAATGACAAACTTTGAACTCGGGGGGACGGCGGCCCCCCCAAGCCCCTCTTTGTGTCCGCCACTGGTAGAGTAGGTACCTAATCGGAGTAATGATATACTCCCTCCATTTTTTTAAGTGTTACGTTTTGATTTTTTTTATTGTTCATTGTAATACTTTGATTTTCTATTTTTGTTATAGTTATAGAAGGTAAAATATATCCAAGTGAAATCTTATTGGATTCGTCTCATCTTGTAGTTTTTAAAGATCAAATTTTTAGATTTTTTATTTAATTTGTACCGAATTTGAGTTATTAATCGTTGAAATGTGCATTAACATACTTGCAAATGAGAAGTGTAAGATTTTAAAAAAAATGGAGGAAGTATAATTTATTAGTATTATTCATTATTCAACTTTAACCAATCTTTTTTTTTATCGCGGATTACGTGTCCTGTTGGAATGAAATACTCACTTATTAAGTGGGTAAATTTGACCAATTATGTACTCAGCTCCTAGCTTTATTTTCTCTACCAAAATAAAAAAGCCCCGCTCTTATATAAGTTTTGGAAGATTGTCACTGCGAAAAGAGAAACTTTCCAAACAAAAACCCCGTTATTATATTGATTTATCTAGGGTTTATTTATTTCTAAATATATGAGTTATGTTGCAAATTGGGATACAATTTTAACATTGGGGTAAGTTGGGGATGAGGACTTCCAAATGACATGGACTCCCACCACCCCTTTCATAGTCTATATAGGCTGTTCAGAAAAGACGAGAACAAAAAAAAAAAAAAAAAAAAAAAACATTGGGGTAAGTTATTTGGATGGTGGGGCAATATGAAACAAATTTTTGGTGCTCGCACATTTGCTGATTATTTTGTCCCAAACAGCACCTGATAACCATTGCGGGAGGGTATAAAAGTATAAAACTACAAACTATAAAAAGGCCCAGTTGTGTCCGGATAACAGGTCAATATTGAGTCAGGCCCCCCCATGCTCTGACTGATTCAACTTTTCAATCAGAAACAATGACTCACGACCCCATTCCATCATAAATACGCTACCAAAATATTCCAAAAAAATTTAAATAAAATAGACATACCCTACCAGCAAGACATCACATTTAATTGCAGAAATAAGAAACATATGAGCATACAAATGATAAATCCAATGGTCAGTCAATGCACACAATCTAAAATGGGCAACCGAATCTCTCATTTTAATCACATCAGAGAACAACAGACAGCATCAACAATTAGCAGCAGTTGCTAGAAAATCTGAAAATCAGACTGGGATTTATGTCAATTAATCAAATATGGATCAACATCCCTTTACGCCAACCAAAACAAAAAAAAAAATGATATCAAGGGGATAGCAACTACTAAACTAAACATATTTCAGGATTAGAATATGCAATAGAATCAATATCAGGAGGGGGGAGAAAAAAATATAATGAGCCCTGTCACAAGAAAGAATTAATTCCCACCAAGACACACATTTACAAAGATGAGGGTCTTATGCAGATATGGCTGAAAGATCATCAAGAACTTGCCTCATGTTGGGCCGTTCATTTATGGGAAGAATGCACCTCAGCGATGCAGCCAGCAGGTCATCCATGGCTTTCGAATATTGTTCTCCGCCAGCAATGTCTCTGTCGATGCAATCCATTCCCCGCCCTTCTCGATCACACAGACGCACCCAATCTGTAAGATCGACAGCTCCTGAATGGCCTGATATAATGTCGCCAGCGCTTCTTCGAGTTAACAATTCCATTAGGATTACACCAAATGCATACACATCAGCCTTAAATGTTGGCACTGGCTTTCCGGCTACAGCGAGTTCTGGGGCACGGTAGCCCAGAGCACCCAGGTTCAGGATCTGTTCGGCAATGCCTGAAGGCGTCATCAAGCGATGGAGACCATAATCAGTGAGTTGAACACTGTAATCGTTCCCTGCCAAGATCACATTTGTTGGCTTCAGACTTCCATGAGCCAAACCTCTCTCATGGAGGAACAGAAGGCACCGAGCAACATCAACGCCAATTTTCAACCTTTGGTTGAACGATAAGGGGGAATGTCTCCGAGGCGTTGTCTCTGCATGGAATATACAAAATGGTAAATGTAGAAGCATTGAAGAAACTTAGAAAGATTTGCTGTTATAGCCATATTGTTTATCATGTCGAACACTTATAAGAAGTCATTATCCTCCTATAGCTGTGCAAGGATAGCAACTGGAACTTCAATTGAATTGCGGCAGGAATAGAAACCAAACCTTCTCATAACGAGATTGAGAATTAGTCACAACATGAAAATTCATTCATGAAGTATTGAGTCCCAATAGAAGGAAAAACTACCATTGTAGCAGTAATCATTAAGTAGAACAAGAAATATATATTAAACTCCAAAGGCACCATATTAATAATGTCGCATGTGCATACCATAAAGATGCAAAGCCAGGCTATCTCCCACCACATAGTCTGATAAAATAAGCCTCTCCTGTTCTCTTGGTCCCCAGTAATAAGCACGAATAGGAACTACATTTGGATGACTAACGGAAGCTATCTTTTTAATTTCCTTAGCAAAATCTTTCTTGTTTTTGACCAATCCAACTCTCATCCATTTCACAGTAAGCATATGCCCAGTATCTAGGGTAGCTTTGTACAAAGTACCATGGCTACTTCTGCCAAGTACTTCAGCTGGAGCTCGAGATAACTCCTCAGCTGTAAATTTGAGTGTTGTATCCAAGAAAAACAGTTCCCCAGCCAAGCGATCAGGTGAATACACATCAAGTCTAACAGGAGGCTCTATTGTGTCAATAAAATTGGATGAGGATGCAATTGGAGACCCTGGGGAGGATCTCCTTCCAGATGTTGTTGGATGATCATCTTTCTGGTGGGGACCAGCTGCAACTCCCTCTGGCGATATGTGCTCGATAGATACAGTACCAGACTCAATCTGTCCTGACAGTGTTCTTGAGTTTGACGTCAACAAATGGTCATTAGAAAAACTTAGTGAAGTTGGAGGTGCCTCGGTGCTGCCATGGAAATATCGACTAAGTCTTCCTACTTTGCCATCACTACTGGCAGTCTGGCCACAGAACCCTCGTTGCACATGGAAGTCATTGTGCCGTGCACGGTAATATGCTAAAAGAATAAATGCAATCATCACAGCAGCAACAACAGATGACACAATAATAGCTATTTTGATACGAGGCTGGTGATGCTTTCCTCCACCAGAGTTGGAACCTGTGAAACCATTATCGGGATGGTGTCCGAGTCCATCATTCCCAGGTGTAAATGAAAAATGAGGAATATTATTCAAATTGACAGGAATTTTCCCAGATAAATCGTTGTAAGACACATCCAAAACCTTCAGACTTGATGGTAGCCCGACAGGAATAGAACCACTGAACTGGTTATGAGACAAATCAAGGTACTCCATAAGAGTGAGTTTGCTTAACTCATTTGGTAGATGCCCAGACAAATTGTTCCTTGAAACATTCAGAAATGCAAGTCTCCCCCAGTTACCTATATCAGAAGGTAATTCTCCTATCAAAGCATTACTAGAAAGATCCAAAGACTCCATTGGTGGAATTGAAGGTAGAACCAACAACTCGCTAGTATGTGAGCCTTCAAGAGGAATTGGTCCAGTCAGATGATTGCTTGACAAGTTCAAATTTGTTATGGTCATCGAAGTAAAGAAGCTATATGGGATTCCACCATCAAATCTGTTCGCACTCAGATCAACTTTACTGAGCTTTGGGAAGGAGCCCAATGTTGTGGGCAATGCACCCACCAAGGAATTGTTTCTAATACTGAGAAAAGTCATCTTTTGGAACTGCGTCAAATTTGGAATGATTCCTTTCAAGCCATTATAGCTCAAATCTATAATTTCCAGATTGCCAGTCCATTTTGCCAGAACAGAGATGTCATCTTGCAGAAGATTTCTGCTAAGATCAACAATCAGACAATTTCCCAATGATGTTGGCAATAAGCCTGATATTAAGTTTGACGACACATTAAGGCTTGCTAAAGTTGTCGAGTTGATTTCTGGAATGGAACCTGAAAAATATTGCATAAATGAAAATTCTCAGCATAAATAAGAAGTGCAAATCCATGCAAGCAAAGAAGTACTTAAGAGAAGGATTGATTTTCTAGGCCATCTTTGCGTGATTGCAATTCCCATGGTCCTCCATATGCACACAAGCAATAATTACCTATATCCTTTAAAGATAACAAATAGGCACCATGTTCTCACCAGAGTTCCATCTTTCATGCTAAAACAGAAATTGAACATAATAACGATTCAATATATTAATTAATTTAAACATAAGAGGTAGTTACTATAATACTATAGACCGTAGTTTCAAAAAGTGCACTATCAAAATTGTCTCTGTTAATATGCAGGGAGGCAAATAAAGTCAAGTTTAAAGATATAGCATAGAACTAACTTAAGATATCGTCAGATTCTTCCAGATTTTCCAGTGGAAAAAGTCAGGTAATAAAACAAGAAATTCTCACCAAGGAAATTAATTGAGACGTGTAACTGTTTAACCTAATTCAAAGGACTAATACCCCAGTTTCATTGACCATTATAATATTTAAATGATCATAAAACAATTTCTGGGGCTGCGTTATGCATCCAAACCCCCTTCATGTCCATGCAGTACCGCGACAAAAACACGAACAATGCAAAAGGGAATGCTTCCATATGATTTCTTCCACTGATATCATTGAAAATATTCCAACATAACCAAAGCGCTCGGATCAAACAAATAACTTGATCCATGGAACTCAAAATAATTTCACCAATAGCATGAAGCCTCAATAGGAAACACAAAGTAAATTCAAGCTTTATTCTAAAGAATTTTCACTAATTAGAATACGTAACAAGGAACATTATCTTTATTCTATTTGCAACTTAATCTGTCCTAACTAGAATATGAATTGTCGTGGCACATCACCATTTGATGAGCTTCATCGTCCAAATATCTTAATTAGAACTTTCCAAAAAAAAAAAAAAATTCAAAATTTTAGCAAGATTCTTGCACCAGGACAACCAAAGTATAAGTCTAATTTAATGAGCTAAGACAACGATCGATTCGGACAATTATAGACAATAAATGTGCTTTCCACGATGTCTCTAGTAGCATTAATACCACGGATATATAATTAAAATCACTCATACAGTGTGTGATTGCACATTAATGTAACTCAGGCCAGTAACCGACAAATGATCCCGTGTAATCGCGAAAAAGATGAGGCATGACTTCATCATTGCAAAATATAGTAATAGATTCAGCATAATTTAGTCATATCCAGATATAACATTAAATATTCCAAAAAGACAAATTTACCACATGAATGGAAAGCCACATAATAACTTGCAATGATATAGTAACCTAAAAGTGAGCAAACGAATCGAATGCACAGTAAATATCGACAGCTTACCTGAAAATCCATTAACACTAAGATCTAGGTCCACCAGTGGAACTGCCCCCTGCAAGAGTCCCCTGGGTATTGACCCAAAAAGCTGATTATTTCCAAGTCTTAGCACCTGAAGACTTGGCAACTGCTCAAAATCCGGCAGCTCACCACCAATGCCAGTACTACTCAAATCTAAAACTTTCAAGTTTCGAAACAATCTGACTACATTGCTCTCCCAAAACCTACCCGCTAAGTGATTACCACTCATATTTACATACTTTACAGTATTAGCCAAACTAGAAATGTTCTCCACACTGAATTCCATTGACCCATAAAATTCATTCCCGCTCAAATCTAAGTATTCCACATTCCTCAACTCAGGAATCAACTCTTGTATATCCCCATACAATTGATTGGAATGCAAATCCAACACTTTCAGCTGCTGCAAGTTATGAATTCCGGGAGGAAATCCACCAGAGAAATTATTATTCGATAAATTCAGAAACCGCAAATCCCAAAGAGTATTCAATTTAGCCGGAATAGGACCGTAAAACTGATTCCCAGAAAGATCAATTACTTGGAGAGAGACCATTTCACCTAGAGTCGGCACAAGGCGGCCCGTCAGCGAATTCCCGGAGAGGGTTAGGTTCCGCAAGGAGTCGAGTTGAAGCAGAGTGCTGAATTTCAAGTCTCCAACAAGGCCAAGACGGTCAAGCGCAATGGCGACCACAAAGGACCCGCCGGGGTCACAAAGAACACCATGAAAAGCAGCGGGGCAGGCGGAGACATCCTCAGGGGCAACCCAAGTGGAGAACACGCGATTGGTGGGGTCAGATTTGATTCCCTTCCGGAATTCAAGCAGTGATCGGACTTCATCTTCAGAAGCGGAGCCATGGCGGAGCAGGAGCTGAAGCAGCAAGGGCAGAAACGCGACGACAGTTAACCTCATTTTCCGAGGGAATGGCGGCGGCGGTGAAGGTGGCGGTGGTGGCTAAGGGAGAGGCATCTGGTGGGGTGGAAATTGAGGGAATTAGGGTTTATAATAATAGGAGAAATTGGGGGAAGATGAGTTGGTGTGTGTATATTATATGTAAGGTGTGTGCTGTATTCTCTGAGTGAAGGGGAGAAGAAAGCCAGAAAAAGGGTTTTTATATATGGAAAAATGAGCTGTAGGACTGAATTTTTGGAGCAAAAAGATTTGAGGAAATGGAAGTTCTCTTGCTCAACATGGGCCCGCTTTAATTATTTCTTCCTCCTTTGTTTGCTTTCATTATTTTATTTTATTTTAATGATTAAAATGTTCTACTTATTACTTTGTTCCATTTGAAATGTCCTAAAACTTTTGGACACGCAGTCCAATGCATTTGTTTAACAGTATAAATGTATAATATCTTAAAATGTAGAAAAGTAAAAATTATAAAAAAAAAATATACTACTATATTTTAAAACTACTAGATTAGATGAATCCAACAAGACCAAACTTAATTATTTTTTTTGTTTATATGATTGTGATAACATTAGGTCAAAGTTGATCAATGAACAATGTCAAAAGTCAAAATATGACAATACAAATGGGACGGAGGAGTACTTTTGAATGTCTCATCATAAATATTTTTTATAAATATAAATAATTTTCCTCTCTAATAATTATGTGAACCTTATAATATACTTACAAATTAATTCTACCATAATTCTCGTCCCTAAGAATAACAAGATATTATAAATGAGACAGATATAGGTATTTTAAATTTGACTATGTAAGAATTTTGGTATTGAAATGATGTTAATTTCCAAAAAGATAATATGATTGTTTAATGTTTAGGAGCCAACTCACATATGCATTATGTGGCTTTAGATATTTCTTTGCCAGTTCCAAATTAACTCTCTGATTCATGCTGAAAATGATTTTGAGAATGTAATAACTTTGGTAATTTAATTAAGCTAATCTAATTTAGCACTCGATTGTTCATATTCTTAAGAAAGGTAATTCGATTGCAAATTGTTTAGCTAAGCTTGGAGCCAGAGAAGAGGAGTTTTATACTATTTTGATTTTTCCACCTGATGAAGTGCGATCGTTATTGGCCGCGGATCTAGCGGGGAACGTTACCCTAGTGTCTAGTTTACTTGTCATTTGATTTTTTCCTCCTTTTCTCCTTTCCGTAGAGTTTTTAGTTTTTTTACCTTTGCCGAGCCTTTTGTGCCATGTTCACTGAAACAAATATATATATATATATACTAGTACTCGCCATCGCGCGCTACGCCGCGCAGGATTCGATGGATGCAATATTTTGACATTTCAAATATTCTAGATTTAAGATAATAGTTCTAATCTTAGGTTGAAAGTAGATGGTTCACAAAGCCTGACATGAAAGTCAAAGTAAAGTAATCGATTGTAAAGTTAAAGGGAAAAATGTCGTGTAAGCATATTTAATTTTGACTAATTAATGCAGTACATTAAGTAGGACAATAATATTCTCAGTTCTGTTAAAATGTGCAATGATTTAGGCAGCAAATCAAAAGAGGCAAATTGCTAAAAGTGTAGCATGGCGTTGGATGTAAGTGGAAAAATCATGTAGCAGGCATCTCCAGAGTACGACCAGTAAAAATTTGGGCGTCACTTCTTGTATTAAAGTGACATGTTAATTGCATAAATAGATAAATCAGCATAAACAAAAATCATCAGTACTTGATTCTGTGCCTGGTGCTGAAAATAAGATAATAGTAGGATAATGAGAATTATAAATAGATTAAAGGAGAAAAGTTGAAATACATGTCATTTGCGCCAAATGTTTTTTTTTTGAAAGAGCCGAAGCCGGGAAATAAGGGAAAAAATAAGAAAAACCGAAAAACAAAGAGAATAAAAGACTAAAAAGAAACAATCAGTAACGAGGGATGCGTCCGCCGTATGCATTTGCGCCAATTGTTAGACTATCTTTCATGATCTATTATACAGCTGTCTAATTCTAAAATACATGTTATAGCTAACTATTTTCAACAAAATCCATGGTGCAGTTTGAGCTGATGGAAAATGCAATTCCAGAACAAGGCTGAAACAAAATGAAATACAAACTGAATAATAATAAAGTGCCAGACATTCTATCAAATTGCGAAAAGAAAATCTGAAAACTGCAGTTTAAGCGAAACCAATTCCATATAAAGAATTGTGCAAAATCTGATGTTTTCAGACTATCGAGCCGTTTCGCCATTTCTATATTCTCCCACCATCTTTGAAAAATTGTTACGTTTGAAAATTGAATATTGTTCACACACGCACTTTAACTTCAAGTTTTATAATAATTATACAAGTTAAAATATAGTCAAATTGAATCTTATTAGATTCGTCTTGTTGAATAGTTTTTAAATATATATAACTTTTAGAATTTTTACTTGTACCGAACATGAGTTATTAATGATTTAAAATGTGCATTTGATTGCGTGTACTGTTGGTCCGTTTTAATTTTTTGAAAACGGAGGGAGTATAATCTATAGGGATAGTTAAATATGATATGCCTCTCCAATTGAATCACAGTATCATAAATCAAATAGACATTGATCATTTTCAACTTCCAAATTAAAGAGAATTAAGGATGACTCAAAAGAAATGCTGAAAAGTAATTTCACTAAACAATTTAGCTAATAAAGGAAAATACGACAGAAAGAAAAAATGAATAAACAATTAAATAAATAAAATATAACGCCAAATAGTAAAAAATACCTAATTTAGAAAAAAAAAATTCCAATTCAGTAGCATACACGATCGGATAGAACACCCTATATCGATCACATAAATTTAGCTAATCCCCAGGCGGAAAAAAGTCCCAATTAAATCTAAAAGCCCCAAAAGTTGACAAAAAAGACAAACAAAAGGGAGAAGTTACTTCTTCAAGCTCTGGAGAATTGAGGGACCATAAAAAAATGGAGAAAGCCATGAACAGGGCAGTTACGTAATAAAAGAGAAATATGGTCTCTGTGCTATTCATATTAATGTGAAATAAAAAATTATCTATAAAACAACTCCCCATATAAATAGAGCAATTTTAATTCGATGCATAAAACCAGTTTTAGGTTCAAAAATCAATTAATTTTCTGGCAACGAGATTCACTTGAAATTCATTTGAATAACCCCAACTCGATAAGGGGATCCCTGCCAACAATAGAAAAATTTCTTCTCCAAGTTTCTTGATGACTCTAGCTCGGGAATCATACATCTTGTATACCTGTGGCCAACACCAGACATTTCGCTACCTACAAATTATATAAATTTTAATCTTCAGGGGAACATGATTGAGCAATTGAGTTGAGAGTCACATATACAGCGCAAGGCATGAAATTAAAGCCATGGAAAGAGTTGAACCTGTTATTTACTCCTTTAATAAATCATTTATATTGCCAATGCTACTTCCAATCTCAATCTCATTTAACATCATAAGCACAACATATAGAATACATAAGAAAAGAGCACATTGAAATACTAAAACTAATATCAACTTTTGTTGAGGTTAGCAAGCACTTAGTTAACCCTGCTGTAATACAACTATACAATAATCTCCATGCAAAGCTTTATAGGCACTAAAAAAATGTACCTCAATAGATCCACTTGAAGTGGGCATTCTAGGCTCCAACCAAACCAAACCAGCAAGGGCAGTAAATACATGTATACCACTGCATGGGATTAGAATTAGCTACAGACCGAAGAAATTAATTTTCCGCATTCACAAACAAAATAAGATAATAACCTTAAGGAAATGCGTCGTACAGCATTGTGGAGAATTTCATCACATGTTCTGTATGCAATATTTAACATATCATACTAAACCTAAGTTCAGTCAACAGTATCATTCAGTACATGTGCTACTTTCCTTTATGAACATTGACAAACAAAATAGCAAATAGAGCAAACCATTTCCCCAAAGTAAATACAATTTAATCATTGGAAACTACACAGATGGAAAACCAAAAAGGGGGAATGGAACAATAAGAATGACCATAAGTAAAATGGGAAACTACAAAAAAACGGAATCATAAATTGCAGGGAATAGTGAAATTAGGGCATTATAGCAGCTACATACATTACGTAGAAATGTCCAAATTATAAGTTACATGAAAGGGGAAATTCAAACAAGCAAGAGGAAAATGGAATGGTTTATTGATGTTCTTCAAGAATGGATCCTAAACACAATATGAATCCTAAACAAGTTTATGGAGAAAGGAGTAATCAGAAAAGAGCACTTAGGAAGTAAAAAATCAGAAAACAGGAGGAAAATAAGCAGGGTTCCAGAAGCAGTCAAAATATGTATCCTAAACAAGTTTATGGAGAAAAGAGTAATCACCCATTAACTGAATCGTGAGTACAATCGAATTCCCAAGTAATTCTTTAACTTCTCTGAACACAATATAAAAGGGCAAACTTGAGTCAATGAGACACTTCGAAAATAAAAATCAAAATCAGAAAACCAATTAAAGGAGGAAAAAATAAAATTTAAACTTTCAACTCAAGTCGTTTAAATTCTGTCGAATGCAAACTCCCCAGTCGAAACAACACAAAGGAAAACCCCAAATACTGTAATCCGTTCAATTGAACGACAGGAAAAAAAATAACAATGAATTAGATTGACGATCAATAAGTTGTACAAGGGTGAAAGAAACTGAACAAAAGGCCGTAACATGTCACGGATTTCTTGTTCATTTTTGTGGAGGTGGCAGCTCTCGCGGAAGGGCAGCGGCAGTGATGGACACTGATAGGCGTCGTGGAGCGGGCGGGAGGCAGCAAGGCACAGGGCCAACACCAGCCGCTTGTTGGAGACTAAGGCCTGTCGGGGACGAGTCCAAAGAGAGCGACGGAACTAGGATTACGCAACAGGGAATGACCTGATAGCCCATATTTACATTTATAAGACAAATATTAATTAAACACCTCTACCCTAGTCAAAATTCAAATCATATATACCTCATCAATTCACAACAAACCTGAACACCAATAGAAATAAATAATGTAAAAGATTGAAAAGATTAAAGATTGAAGAGGAATATAATGAACATACCTATAACTGAGAAGCAACACATTGTAGCTTTCCGCACATAGTGAACAATATTCCTGCAAGCAGTAAATGTGGAAAGATTAAAGGACATGTGGGAAAAAGAAAGAAAGAAAAAAGCTATTTGAAGGGACTGCAGTATGAATTTCATATTACTAATAGAAAATACATATCACCGAATAATGAATGTCATTGTGCAAACTAAAAGTAACAATACAAGGTGAATCAAAACGCAGACCCAAACCACAATGAAGAGCAAAATGTTGTGCGGCAAATTGTTGTAGCCAACTGCAGGTAGATGATAAAAAGCATCTTACCATCCAACAATGGAAAATGGAGATCTATAAGGAAAGAAATATTGAAGGAATATAGAAATTGTAAGCAATTGACAAAGCATCCAAATATACATCGAGAGTACCAGATTAATTTAAAATAGCAACGCAACCAGTTTGTTGTGCAAGATACTCCTTCCGATTATCTTCCAAATCTAAAATGATGAGGTGATTTTCCCGCTACAAGGAAATAAAGGAAAAAATAAGTAGAAACCAGAATTTGAGTAAATCATTTAACACATAAGTACAAATGAAAAAAACTTCTAAAAAATATAATTGAAGAAACTTCTTATTAAAATAAACAAATATAGATAAAGAAGATATTTTCTAAACTGGACAGACCAATATTCATGTGAAGCTTTAATTCTTCGAGACAAGAAAAGACACATACAGCCACTCGTACACAATTATGTTTTATAACCCTAAAAGGGTCAAATAATAACACAAGTAACAGACCTCCACATTTAAAAATTGTTCGATAGGCAATGTTAAGGGGCGGGATTGTTTATTTAAAACATAAGTATTATAAAGTTTTGAGTGAAGAGAAATCCTGAGCCATGGACAGTAAATGATTCATCCAAGTTTGTAAACAGCTAAATAGTTGGAGTATCACAAACAGACAAGATCCATTCCAAACAAAATTTTATAGAAGAAAAATGCACATTGTAGAAGATAAATTAACATATCAAAAGATTTTCCTTTGGCCTACAACAGATATTTACCTGTGCTTTTCTTCAATGCAAATGGTCGGTCCTGTGTTCTGCACTCAATCCCCTAAAACATAAGCTTGTCATTTGTCAAATGGTCTGTATTGTGCTTTGCAGCAGATTGAATCCGGAATCCCTTTTCCCCACAGCTATTCCAGAATCGTACAGGAAGTCCAATGCTTCCCGAAAATCAAAATAAATACACTCTAATAATCATAAATATTGGAATAAAGAACCAGGGACACATTCAGCCACAACAAAGCAGAAGGGACCTAAAAGTAAATATTCTGAAAACTTGAGCTTTATGCATTATGGATGTCCAAAAGGAAGGGTCAACCTCAATCGAAGCACATGAAAACATTAATCGAAACATTAATCGATGTTTTAAACCTAAATCTGCTGGAACAATAAAAATATATCGCAGAAATGGGAGCATACCCGAAGCTAAAATGAAGGAAAATTGTGTGATTAAAGAGTTAAGCAAAACCGAGGTCGGAGAAGCAAGCAAGGAATTACCCGTGGAGGCGATTACGGCCTCGAGTGAGGCAGCGGTGGCAGGGGTACCAAAATAGAGGAATAAGGGCGGGGAAGGAGCGGCGAGCGGAGCAGAGGGATAGGCCCGGCGGTGCAGGCAGGGCTGCGGCAGGGGGTAGACAGGGGAGGGAGATGCCCGCGGGCGTTGTGGAACAATCGCTGAACGGCGTTGGATAATCGAGGGCGGAATGAACGTGAAGGGCAGCGGAGAACAGTTGTTCTCGTTGGAAAGAGTACAGAGTAAGGCGGCGCGCCAGGCTTCGAGGATTCGCACACAAAAGCGAAGCATATTTTGAGCCTGGAAGAACGGTCGGTTGAGGAACCTTCAATTTGGGAATGGAATTAGGGTTATTCGGGATGAGGGAGACGAAGGCTGGAGAGAAAGGGGGTGTCTGGTGAGGCATCAGACAAAGCGAAAGATGAAAATTGTACTCCGTAGTAGTATTGGTTTTACTTTCATACGAAGGAATCAGACAAAAACACACTAATGGACAAAAGAGGTCACCCTGCCAACACTGTAAATAGGTGTCTTGAATGAGGGTGTTTTGGTAAAATTAGGTTACCATGAACAGTAGATTCGTGTATATATATTTAGATATATATATATAATTAGAGTTTAGAGTTTGAAAATTGAAATTATAGTGAAAAATAGTTTTGAACAATAATGTTTGATGTTTGAATTTAAAATTACAGTTTAGATATTGGAGTTTGGAAAGTTTAAAAGCTGGTGAGTGGTACGTGTTAGAGTTTAGTGGTGAAATTTAGAGTTCACTTAGAAAATATTTATTATTTATAGTAAATTTTAAAGATAGTATTTTTTTTACCAAACGCAACCTTTATAACCTTATGAAAGAACGCAAAAAAAATTCTCTCCTAAACTAAACTTAAATTATCTAGAGAACGAACAAATTGAAAAATACTCCCAAAAGGCCACCTCACACCATCATCGCCCAAGTGATTTGATCGGCGGCTTGATTCTCTTCCCAAAAGGAATGAGATTACCAAATGTCATACAGAACAAGCAAAAAAAAAGTTGAAATGTTTGGCAATCAATGAAACATGACGATGAAATTATGAAATTCAGGGACCAGGCTCAATTGCATTACTGTACGAAAAATTGTGAAACAATTCATGCCAACGGACATAGCAAAACTCATTCCCCACCACATAGCATCATTGCTAAACGAATCGCCCACCAAAAAAAAAAAAAAAACTTTGAATCAAACTCCCATCAAGACGCCGAATAACAACCCCAACCCGCTCATTTTGCTCATCCCATGCCACAGATATATTGAGGCACCTTGCACTAACTTGCTTGCATTGGCCTGTTTCATGCAATACTTTTGCTCCCTTTACAAGTAAAATTTCTAGTGAGAGGACAAGCCAAGCCCAGTTGTTCATTTGAGGGAAAAAAAAAAAAAAAAAAAAATCATTTCGAGCCACCCACAAATAGGCTAAACTAAAGCGACAGCCACATGGTCTGCCACAACCATCTTATTAGTATTAGTAATCCACCCAAACAAATCCTCCCAAATTGTTCTGCCCTCTTAATTGGGAAACGATTATCGATTTCAAACTTTAATTAAAATCTAGTAATTTTTTACCTCAAAAAATTATTTATTAAAATTATTATCGTGATATACTACTAAAAATTAACCTATCATTTCTGGAATCTATAAATACCATTGTTTTTCTTACAAGTTTTTGGGTTTTCATACATGATAATTACTTCCATTTTGCAAAGTTGGCCCCACAGATCTTTCAATTTCTCGAGGACGATAGAATATTGAATCTAAGTCAACAATCAAGAACTATATTGACTGAAATTAAAGTTTGGGAATTTAATCCGGATTTGTAAGAGTTTTAAAAAACCATGAGGTATCCAATACATATTTTTAAAAAAAAAAATCTAAAAAATCTTAGGTATTCAACGGAATATAGATTTTAATGTTATGTGGATTTTTGTTTGATTCTCTTCAGAAAATATAAATAGATTTCACTTTTCAAAATATTTTCTAACAACCGGAGATTTCTACATTCTTTCATAGAAGACGAAATGTCAGAATATGGCCGCACGCTGTCGCTCAACATCTTTCTAAATTGGAAATAAAATCGAGCACGCAAGAATATGACAGCTAACATGTAGCGATGATTCTTGGTAGCTGAAACATTCGACGAATAATGGAACTTTTGAAACCTATATATGAATAGAAGACGATCAGTTGTAGCTTTAATTTTAAGAGTTGTTTCCCTACCATTAAATCATTTATTATCTCCTTTCGATTTTCATTTGAGGGTTGGCTTGAAGCCTTTCTCATTGTAGAAAATGATTTTTGGGACTGCGACCGCCACCCTAACTCCGACATTAGTATGATATTGTCCGCTTTGGGCCAAGCCCGCACGGTTTTGTTTTTGGGCTCTTCCCAAAAGGCCTCGTACTAATGGAGTTTGGTGGACTCTTATATTTAGGGATATATTTTCCCTATTTTTCCGATGTGGGACTTGAGTTTGTACTCGAACATAGAATAGTTCATATTTATCAATTCGCTTGCTATGTTGAATCTGTGCAGAATGTTGAATTATTGCCACTTAAAAGTGTTGAATCTATATTTCTAAGATCAATTCGTTAATGTTGCAAATATTTATTTGTCAAATCAACACTTCTAAGTAGAATTTTCGCACATATGCAGAAAACATACGGCGTAAAAATTGACGATATATGTAAGAGTCTCAATCGTTTTCCAGTTGTATGATAGTCAATATATGCAATAATGTCGTCGACATCTTTATGGGCTAAACTTGGGATTCGATTACTCTAATTCTTCAACTAAATTTGGGACATTTAAATGAATTTATGAAAACATTAAAATAATAATCTAGATTTTATTCATGTGCAGTGATATTAAGCTCCTGTTTGAATTATTTTTCATCCATAGCTTATCTAAACTTTTAGGGATCTTTTGGACATGTTCTTACTTCTTAGGGCACTTTCTGGAAAATATGGTTGTTTAAAGAAGAGAATATGATCTTCAGGACTGTGAGAAAAAAAAATATCAAGATTAATTTGATTTTAGATCTCGAAAAAAAAAAATTGTCAGTATCTTCATTTTATTTTTGAAAGTATATTTTTTAGATAATTTAATTTAAATATTAAATTGTTTAAAAATATTGGTCAATAAGATGTCGCCATGTGGTGGAACGTTTACTAAGGAATAAAATGAAAAGATAAAAAATGAGTAGTAATTTGAAATCTCAATATACCATTGGAAGTTAGGAGACTAAGGCCCTTTCTCTAAGCTTTAAATAAGCTGTTCTGATCTAAATTTTATAAGATCTGATCTGAATTTGTCTGATCTAGTCTAATCTGGTCTGGTCCGATCTTATTTAATCTGGTCTGATCTTAATATTTCTTATCCGATTTGGTCTGATTTGATTTTTAAAAAATAAGTAACAAGTCCTGCAAATAAGTACTAGAGAATGAGGCCTTGATCACTAAGTCAAACCCTATCTCCATTTCGGTGTAATCTTTCAAGCCACACAATCATATTACATTCTAATCTAATTTCACTTAAAAATGTGTTTTTCGGTCAATACATAAATGCAAAAATTTAACCCCCGAATGAACATAAAATATATAATCAAGTATTTTGCTTTTGAAATTTACTTTACACTAGTAAGTAACCCGTCGAGACTCGACGGGTATAATTATATACTCTCTCCGTTTTTTAAAAATTGTAACATTCCTGCGTTTCACGTTATCCAATGCATATTTTTAACGCTTAATATATCAAATTGTGTAAAAGTAAAAATTATAAAAATTTGATATTCTAAAACTACACGATTAGACGAATCTAACAAGATCCCACTTGACTATGTTTTATCTTGTATAACTATGTTAAAAATTTGAATCAAAGTTATTCAGTGAATAGTAACAACTATGCAAATGTTAAAATTATTTCCAAACGGATGGAGTATTTTATATATAATATATATACTTATATCATATGAAACTAATAGAAAATATATGATAATTATAATTTAATTATTTTTAAAATAATAGAGAAATTATATTAAATCGTCTTCTTGTGGTTTGTCCTGTACAAACCTAGCAGATCAATATAAATAAATAATAAATTATATTTTAATTAATTTGAAATTTTATTTAAAATTAAATAAATTTAAATAAGTATTAAGCATAATATAAAATTTTTCCTTGCAATTTGCTAAAAATTTCACTGTAAACAATGTTTCTTGTAGTACCTTGAATTAATCCATCTTAACTAAATGTTAATACTCTGAGTGTCATCTTGCTGGTGATACGATATATTGCAACATATAATTGCTTATTGCTAAAAACTGGTTTTGGAAGATAGAGTTCAACCTTCCTTAATGATTTACATTGACTTTTCTTTATAATCATAGCAAAACAAACTGCGAATGAGAATTGTCTCATCTGAAATCGAATGGAGAATTTGGTTAAATCAAATAGGTTCATAATCATTCTACCAATCAAGAATTTTCTACTTTCATGGTTTCCCAAAATTAGTTTAACATCAATTATATGGTTTCGCATCTTTGTTCCTATCAACCTGCTTCCATTGCATAATTTATTTGATGGATCTATGTACTTAAAAAGAATGACAATACAACTCTCATTCAACTTTATTTTATGATTCAATAGTCTAGAACACTTGATCGTATTTAGATATTCTGATGAAAATATTTCATTGTATCCATGCTTTCATCCTCTTGACAAATATTTTTAGAACTGAGATATACATTTTTATTTGAAGACAGACATTCCATGATGCAATCATTAATTGTATCAACCAATCTCATCGGAAGGGACTAGTATAGCACATATCTTTAAAAATATCTATATTTGAAGTGATGCAGTTTATATTTGTATATGTACACTAAAATAAACTTATATAGGATCACCCGTAAAGTTTATAAGAATATTATCTGGAAATATCACATCTGACTACATCTTCAAAATCAATACCGGTTTTACCATAACCTATATCAAGTATCCATATTGCAAATTTTATATATATATATATATATAAATTTCATTATAAACAATATTTCTTGTAGTATCTTGAGTTAATCCATCTTAATTAAATATTAACTTTGATTCCTCTCTGACACGAGATATCACAACATATAATTGTTTAAAGCTAAAAATTGGTTTTGAAAAATAGAGTTCAACATTCTTTAAAGATTGACATTGACTTTTGTTTATAATCATAGTAAAACAAAGTGGGAATTTTCTCCTTTAAAATCGAACAAGAATTTAGTTAAATCCAATAGGCTTATAATCATTCTATCAAGAATTTTATACTTTCATGGTTTTCCAAAATTATTTAGCCTTAATTGTATAGTTCCGCATCTTGTGTACTATTTATTTGATGAATCTATATTCCTAAGAAGTATGACTATATATGCAGTCCTCCTTCAACTTTATTTCATGATTCGGTAATCATGAAAGCTTGATCATTATATTTACTTTCATCATCTTGACAAATATTGTTAGAATTGAGATATATATTTTCATTTGCAGACATATGTTCAATGATGTAATCATTGATCGTATCAATATCTCATTTGTAGGAGTCAGTCTACCAACATCTTAAAAAATGTCTGGATTTGAAGTGGTACAATTTATATTTATATATATATATTGTTGGAAAAAGGGGGTTTTGAGCTCCTTTTTGCGTAATGACGATATTTAATAGCGTATACGAATTCTACGTTTCGCGTAGATTGTCGTAGTGCATTTATTTTCTCAAAACCGTTGTTGGGTGAGTGAGAAATAAGTGGTCGAAATGGGTCATTGAATGCGGCTAGTTGAAACGCTTGTATTTAAATGGTTGTTAAAGGGTAGGTTAAAGTGGCGCGTCCCACATCGCTTAAGCAGTGGGAGTTAAATTAGTTTATATTGTTCTGCGTGTTAGAAACAATTAAACTAATACAGATTGATCAAGTGTGGGGGAAGCCCACACGCGCGCGCCCGTCCCGTCCCGTCCCGTCCCGAGCCGAGCCGCGCCGCGCCGTCGCCGTCGCCGTCGCCGTCGCCCGCGCCCGTGCCCGTGCCCGTGGACTTGGACTTGGATCTTGGATCTTGGTAATTGGGCTTTGGGTGGGCTTTGGGCCTGTCTAATTTTTTAGACAAAGTTTATTTGTCGAGCCCATGCGCCAAGCCCAGTCCTGGAAGCCCACTTTGATTTCAACAGTTGTTGAATACCATTTCAGCTGTTGAAAACCATTTGAATTCGAGTTGAAACCGCCCCATCAATACCGTCGGCGGTTTCGTATTCGAGTTGAAACCGCCCCATCAATACCGTCGGCGGTTTCGTCTCGTCCAACGCCTATAAATGGCAGCTCCAGCCTTGGGGAAAATCACACCACCTTCTGCATTCTTCTTCTTCTGCATAAGCTTCCTCCTCCCGACTCCCTCATCTTCTGTTCTGTTCGCCGGCCGTCGACGTTTGCGGTGCTGCTACGTCGAGGCGTTTCGTCGTTTTACCTTTGGGGACGTTCTGCCATTGCCGAAGCACTACCGGGGCATAAACGTCTTGCGGGAAGAGTTCCAAACTCGACTCGACGTTCATTCTGTGTTGCTGCATCCGTCCATTTTTCTTACAAGCGCAAGACGTTTAAAATGGACGGTTCCACTGCTGCCGCCACCGCCTCCGCTGACGTCTCATCCGTCGCTGCTGCCGCCGCCTCCGTTCCCATGCCTGGGTCTGTCCAGGCGTTCGCTGCCGTTACCCCAACCGCAGCGGTGCCGTCAGTGCTGACCACTGCCACTGTCCTTCCTCCACCCGTGACGCTGCCGCTGCCGTTGCCGCTGCCGACGGCAGACCCAAACGCCTCTATCGATCAATACTTGATTGATCCCACGGCGGCCTTCCTGCCCCCGTCGCTGACGCCCAACTCTGGCGGGTTCGTTCTGCCCAATTCTGGACAGTTTGTTTCTGGACACTCTTTTGGAACTGTTTCGTTCCAGCCCAACGCTTCCGTTGGGGCGTCTTTGCCATTTTCTGGACAAACAGTCGGGGTTACACCCGCAGGACTTAATAATATGAACACCGGTTTGCAACCGGGCGTTGGGCCGCTGAACACTAGTTTGCCAACTTATGTTCAGTCGGAGCCGGCCTTCGTGCCGGGCGTTGGGCCATCAACGGGTTCTGTCCCTATGGCGCTGCCTAGGTCATTTGGAGTGGCCGAGAAGCCGTCAAAGTTTGACGGGCGTGATTTCAAGACGTGGCAACAGAAGATGCTGTTCTATCTGACCACTCTTGGTTTGGCCGGGTTTTTGAGGAGCAGCCGGCCGTCCGTGTCTGAGATGGAGACCGATCCTCAGAAGCTCTTCGCCAAAGAACAATGGGTTCACGGTGATTTCATGTGTAAGAACTTCATTCTGAGTGCTCTCACGGATCCTTTGTACGCTGTGTACTCTGCTGTAAAAGGTGCAAAGGAACTGTGGATTCAGTTGGAACGGAAGTACAAAACGGAGGATGCTGGTACTAAAAAGCATGCCGTTTCCAAATATCTGGGTTTTCAGATGGTTGACGGGCGTTCAGTGGTTGAACAAGTTCAAGAGTTTCAATTACTGATACATAGCGTTCACGCTGAGGGAATGCAATTGCCCGATGCGTTTAACGCTGCGGTTGTGATCGAGAAGCTGCCTCCTTCGTGGAAAGACTTCAAGAATTACTTGATGCACAAGCAAAAAGAAATGTCTCTTGAAGATCTTGTTACACGGATTAGAATCGAGGAGGATAACCGCAAGGCCGTGTCAAAGAGCCATTCCATGGAGGCTAAGGCGAACTTGACTGAAACCGGTAAACGCAAGCAGCCGACCGCTGCGGGCAAAGGAAAAGCGGTTGCCGATGGCCAAAAGAGGAAGAAGTTCTCCGGGAATTGCTACAACTGTGGCAAGGTTGGGCACTTTGCCAATCAGTGCCCAAAGCCGAAGAATAAGAAGCCTGCTAAGCCTGCCTCTCATATGGTACAGGCTGAACCTGAAGGTTGGGAAGACAACCTTTGTGCAGTGGTGTCTGAAGCAGTATTGCATATTGATGATGCTAAAGGTTGGTTTGTTGATACCGGGGCTTCGTGTCATGTGGCTGCCAACAGGGAGTTTTTTACTTCATACCGGACTATTGAAGGCAGAAAGCTGCACATGGGAAACCAAGCATCATCTGATGTGGTTGGCGTTGGAAATGTGATACTGAGGCTGACTAGTGGCAAAAACTTGACTCTGAAGGATGTGCTGCATGTCCCTGATATCCGGAAGAATTTGGTTTCTGGTTCGCTGCTAGTTAGTAGTGGTTTCAAACTTGTTTTTGAGTCTGATAAGTTTATCATGACTAAGTTTGGAAAATTCCTTGGTAGAGGCTATCTCACCAATGGTCTTTTCAAGTTTAATGTAATGGCTAAACGCCAAGTTGTTGAGCAAGCTTCTGGTAATAAAATTGAAGGTTCTTCTTACTTGCTTGAGTGTTTTAATTTATGGCATTGTAGACTTGGACATGCAAATAAAAATGCTATAAAGAGATTGGTAAATTTAAATTTACTAAAGGAAATGGAATTCAACGATAAAAACAAATGTGAAATTTGTGTTGAAGCGAAAATGACAAAACCTCCATTTCCAAGTGTTGAAAGAAATACTAAACCCCTGGATTTAATTCATACTGATGTATGTGATTTTAGATCTTTGCAAACTCGGGGTGGTAAAAAGTATTTTATTACTTTTATTGATGATAGCACTCGTTATTGCTATCTTTATTTGTTGAGAAGCAAAGATGAAGCTATTGAAGCTTTTAGAAACTTCAAGCTTGAGGCTGAAACTCAATTGAATAGCCGAATTAAGGTTATTCGGAGTGATCGAGGAGGAGAATATGTTGCTCCATTTGCTGAATTGTGTGCCGAATCCGGAATAATTCATCAAACTACAGCGCCATATTCACCACAGTCCAATGGTGTTGCGGAACGAAAGAACCGTACGCTAAAGGATATGATGAATGCCTTGTTGATTAGTTCAGGGTTACCCCAGAACTTGTGGGGGGAAGCTGTTTTAACAGCTAATTATATTTTAAATAAAATACCTCACAAAGGTAAGGAAGTAACACCTTACGAGTTATGGAAAGGTAGAAAACCTTCTTTCAAATACCTCAAAGTGTGGGGGTGTTTGGCGAAAGTTGAGGTGCCACCGCCTAAACAAGTTACAATCGGCCCTAAAACAGTTGATTGTATCTTTATAGGGTATGCCCTCAACAGTAGCGCGTATCGTTTCCTGGTACATAAGTCAGAAATATCTGGTATAAGTGAAGGAACGATAATTGAATCAAGAAACGCCGTGTTTTTTGAAGACATATATCCTTACAAGGATAGAGTGGAATGTTCAAATAAAAGAACGTTTGATGAAGCTACGAGTTCTGATCAGCCGAAGCAAACTGACAAGGGAAGTGTTTCTCCTGAACCAGTTGAACTTCGTCGTAGCCATAGGGCCAAAGTGGCTAAAACTTTTGGTCCAGATTTCGTCACTTTTATGTTAGATAATGAGCCAAGAACTGTGAGTGAAGCTCTGGCTCGACCAGATGCTGCGTTATGGCAAGAAGCCATAAACAGTGAGTTAGAATCCATTATGCAGAATCGCACTTGGGTTCTTACTGATCTACCGAAAGGTTGTAAACCCTTAGGATGTCGTTGGGTCTTTAAAAGAAAGTATAAAGCCGATGGATCAATCGATAAATACAAGGCTCGCCTTGTAGTTCAGGGCTTTAGACAAAAGGAAGGAGATAATTATTTCGATACTTATTCTCCGGTGTCTAGAATCACCTCCATTCGAGTGTTTCTCTCGATTGCTGCACTTTACAATCTTGAGATACATCAAATGGATGTTAAGACTGCGTTCTTAAATGGTGATCTAGATGAAGAGATTTATATGAATCAACCAGAAGGCTTTGTTGTTCAAGGACAAGAGCATAAAGTTTGCAAACTGGTTAAATCTCTGTATGGTCTGAAACAAGCGCCTAAGCAGTGGCACTTGAAGTTTGATAATGTGATGTTGTCAAACGGGTTCAAGTATAATGAATGTGATAAATGCGTTTACTACAAGGGAATAACAGACAAATTTGTTATAGTTTGCTTGTATGTAGATGACATGTTGATCATGGGCAGTGACTTGAATATGATTAATCAGACCAAGAACATGTTAAAAAGGAATTTTGACATGAAAGACATGGGTGTAGCCGATGTCATATTAGGGATCAAAATCATAAGACATCCCGAAGGGATTGTTCTTTCTCAGTCTCATTACATTGAGAAAGTGTTAAGTAAATTCAACGCTTATGATAGTCGTCCGGCAAAGACGCCTATGGATCCCAGTGAAAAGTTGAAAGTAAACAGGGGTGAACCTGTTGCTCAAGAAGAGTATGCAAGAATCATTGGTAGTCTAATGTACTTGACTAACTGTACTCGCCCGGATCTTGCATATTCGGTTAACAAACTGAGTAGATATACTAGCAATCCAAGTCGTGAGCATTGGAAGGCTATTATGAGAGTCTTGAGATATCTGAAATATACTCAAGAGTTGGGGTTACATTACACGAGATATCCTCCTGTTCTTGAAGGATACTCTGATGCCGATTGGATATCAGAGAAAAGTGATTCATTATCCACAAGTGGTTATGTATTCATGATTGCGGGAGGGGTTGTGTCTTGGAAGTCACAAAAACAAACGTGTATAGCCCGATCCACCATGGAATCTGAATTCATAGCTTTAGATAAAGCTGGTGAAGAAGCCGAATGGCTTCGAAATTTCCTCGAGGAAATTCCATGTTGGAAGAAACCTGTGCCAACAGTAATGATACACTGTGATAGTCAAGCAGCTATTGGCAGGGCACAAAATGAGATGTATAATGGTAAGTCGAGACATATCCGTCGTCGACATCATACCGTTAAGCAATTGATCTCTAGTGGGGTGATTTCTCTAACTTATGTGAAGTCTGGAGATAACCTAGTAGATCCGTTAACAAAAGCTATCAACAGAGATCAATTTTGCAAATTGCGAGAGGGAATGGGATTAAAACCCACACCTAAAGAATGATTACATTGGTAACCCAACCATGATGCGTGGAGATCCCACAAACTTGGTTCAAAGGGACAACTAAGATGTATGATTTCAAATGTGAAAACACTTTTGAAGAATAATCTTCATCCTTTCCCTCAGAAGCAATGATAAAGTGTTTGATGCCTGTCTGTGGTAGAGGTTGAGTTTAATAACTCTTAATGATTCTGGAACTGTGTGTTCATATAAGTATGACAGGATACTTGGTTGAATCACCTATATAAGTAGAAGTGTGGCCGCTTCAGTAGAGACTTATGAATCCAAAGGGGGTTTCCATGGCCTGGAATGGAACCAAACGTGAGAACGGACAAAGAGTCTGAAAAGTTACTGATTCTTTATTATTGGACTAGTATACGTTGTGGGGGATAGTTCAAGAGTAAAATCACTACGCCGCCTGTATACTCGATAATATTGATATGGTTTAAGTTCAAAGCCAAAAACTACTTAAACCTGTGCAGTAACCTTTCTTTAAGAAGGAGTCGGGGCATTTGCATCTGCATTGCATTCACTGCTGCTGTTATTTCCACTCATGTGGGGGATTGTTGGAAAAAAGGGGTTTTGAGCTCCTTTTTGCGTAATGACGATATTTAATAGCGTATACGAATTCTACGTTTCGCGTAGATTGTCGTAGTGCATTTATTTTCTCAAAACCGTTGTTGGGTGAGTGAGAAATAAGTGGTCGAAATGGGTCATTGAATGCGGCTAGTTGAAACGCTTGTATTTAAATGGTTGTTAAAGGGTAGGTTAAAGTGGCGCGTCCCACATCGCTTAAGCAGTGGGAGTTAAATTAGTTTATATTGTTCTGCGTGTTAGAAACAATTAAACTAATACAGATTGATCAAGTGTGGGGGAAGCCCACACGCGCGCGCCCGTCCCGTCCCGTCCCGTCCCGAGCCGAGCCGCGCCGCGCCGTCGCCGTCGCCGTCGCCGTCGCCCGCGCCCGTGCCCGTGCCCGTGGACTTGGACTTGGATCTTGGATCTTGGTAATTGGGCTTTGGGTGGGCTTTGGGCCTGTCTAATTTTTTAGACAAAGTTTATTTGTCGAGCCCATGCGCCAAGCCCAGTCCTGGAAGCCCACTTTGATTTCAACAGTTGTTGAATACCATTTCAGCTGTTGAAAACCATTTGAATTCGAGTTGAAACCGCCCCATCAATACCGTCGGCGGTTTCGTATTCGAGTTGAAACCGCCCCATCAATACCGTCGGCGGTTTCGTCTCGTCCAACGCCTATAAATGGCAGCTCCAGCCTTGGGGAAAATCACACCACCTTCTGCATTCTTCTTCTTCTGCATAAGCTTCCTCCTCCCGACTCCCTCATCTTCTGTTCTGTTCGCCGGCCGTCGACGTTTGCGGTGCTGCTACGTCGAGGCGTTTCGTCGTTTTACCTTTGGGGACGTTCTGCCATTGCCGGAGCACTACCGGGGCATAAACGTCTTGCGGGAAGAGTTCCAAACTCGACTCGACGTTCATTCTGTGTTGCTGCATCCGTCCATTTTTCTTACATATATATATATATATTCTCAACAATTGTCGACTCGTAGGTTTCATAAGAAAATCATCTTGAAATGTTACACCTGATTGTACATCTCCAGATCAATACCAGTTTTACCAATTACCATCACCTGCATGAAGTATTCATTTTGCAATTTTTTTGGCATATATGAATTTCATTGTAGACAATATTTATTATTGTATATCTTGAGTTTTTTTTTTTTTTGAGAAATAAATTTTATTGCCAACCTCAAACACATTACAAACAGCAGTATCCAATTACAAAGACATGGCAACTAACTAATCATCAAGAAGTACACCCGACCAATTGACAGACTCAATTTTGAATATATTTCATTGAGTTAATCCATCTTAATTGTTTATTAATGCTTCGAGTCCCCCTCTAAAAACCGGTTCTGGAAGATAGAGTCCAACATTTTTTAAAGATTGAAAATGACTTCTATTTATAGTCATAGCAAAACAAACTGCGAGTGAGAATTTTTTCCTCTGAAATCGAATGGGAAATTTGGTTAAATTAGATGGGCTCATAATCATTATACCAATCAAGAATTTTCATCCCAAATAATGAGCTTTATTTTAATTAGAATACACTACAAGAAAATCGTCCATAGGCGACGAACGGGGGCGAGGAAACAATTTTTCGTCGCCTAGAGGCGAGGACACAGGCGACGAAATCTCAATTTCGTCGCCTTAGAAAAATTTGATTTTTTAATTAGTTTTTTTTTTTGGCTTAGCGACGAAGGGGGCGAGGACTTGTTGATTCGTCGCCACAGGCGCGAGGGTTAGGGCGAGGAAATGTGTTTGTCGCCTTGTTTTTGGATTAAAATAACCCTAGCAGCCCGCGCCTTATACAGATTCTTCAATTCGATTCACACCACGCACGACTCCCTCTCTCTCCCACCCTTCCCTCCAAAGCCGAACCAGTCGCACCAAGGCGTCCAGCCCTCGACCACCGGCGGCTCCTGCTTCCGGCGACGGACGGTCAAGTTCCGGCTTGCTCCGCCCTCCTTCTCTTCGTCTCCAGGTAACTGTTCGATACCTTCTTCTTGCTATAACTTTGTCTAATACACCATGCCGGGAGATTACTCAGGGTTTTGGATTAGTGTTGGTTATTTGGCCCAGTATTACTATCAATATTGTTTTGGATGGTTGCATTGTCAATTTTTTGTATATTGAGAATTACTACGGAAGTAATGTTGTTTTCTTTACTTTTGCCTGCTGTCAGTTGTTCGAGTTTTGTTCTTGATTTTCTCGGTTGTGCTGTTTGTACTAGTAGAGTTGTGAAATGGTGTTGCTCTTGCAAAATAGGATCGGTGGGGTACCCTTGATTGTTAGTCCTATGGTGGATTAACATGGAGTTCAAAGCATTTGATTTGATCTTTCAATAACATGGAGTTTGATGAGTTCAAATGTTTGTCTCATATCAATGCTTTAAAGTTTTACAAAGCTGTCATTTAAAGTTTTGCCTCATATTAGTGATTAAAGCTCCTTATGGTCATTTTTTTTCCCTTGATCATTGGTATTCTCTCTTTGAAAATTGGCAAATGCGGCTTTTGTCCAATTTTCTGTATTTTTTTGTTGGGACAAAGGGTAGAATAAGCACGTTTTGAAGGCAGGATTTGAGGGGTGATCGCTGCATGAATGAACCTTCAAGATTAGTGGTGGCAACTGGGTCAGCCTAAACCTTCACGAATCCAAAAATTATGTGTATCAATTTACTCAACTCATAACATATCTAGAACAAACCAGGAAAGTTAATGCAAAAGGAATAAAATAGCATTAACCCTTTCAAGCTTGATAAACTTCAATAATGAGACCCCATCCTCCCCTATGGAACAAGTGTAAAACATGAAAGAAAACAGGAGACTAAAATGAGGCAATCAACCAAAACCAAAACCATAGAATAAAATTAGGACAAAGAAAAAGGGGGGTGGAACAGGGCCATAGGTAAAACACATGTTCAAATTGCTGAAAGTTACGAAATACATTTGGAGTGGCCTGGGGTATCAGGATTGACTGGTTAAGCATAGATACAAACTGAAATAAAGACTTTTACAATACCACCTTTAATTTTTGTTTCATACATTAAATAATGCACCTGAATAAAGTACAAAAAAAAACCACAGTGTATTACCAATAGGTGTTAACAGCTTAATGCCACAAATTAAAAGAAGCATATCTTTCTTTAGGGTACTTCCTTGCTGCTTCAAAATTATGAAGTTTCATTTTTTCAAAAGTATCCAGATGCATAGTGTTGAGATGCAAGTATTGACATCTGCACAGTGAACAAAATCATTAAACCTAATTGCAGTATAAGACAGAAAAATATAGATAAACTTCTGCTAAATCTTATTGAACCACCTTTTCGCTCAGTGGCCTACGGTTATATGGTTGTTCATGTTCCAAAAACTGGAACAAAAGTGTGTGAGCTGAATTAGCAACAGCAGCAGCAGAACTAGACGAACTTATGACAGATTGATCTCCCAATGAGAGCCGGTTCAGTTGTTGCATATTCAAATTCAAAAAGGATTTTGCTTTCCTATCTCCTTTAGCATTGGCGCTATCCATGACATTTTCCAACGAATATGACTTGGAACCACTCTCCTGATTGAGTCCTCTGAAAATGTCATAAAATTGCTATTACCACAACAGTAGTCAGAGAAAAAAATAAGCAGTTTCCACATTGACTATCTAGCCTTTTCTTGTTAGTCATTTACAAAAAAAGAAAAACGCACATAATTTCCTCAAGTGTGAAAGCTCATAAATAGGGAGTATTGTCTACCTTCTCCAAACTATTCCTCTCTTTCCTTCTCTGATATCTATCGATAAAGGAAGCATGGAGACAGGGGTGCAATGAAGTTAAGTGCTATATAGAACTGATTCTTACCACTAATTAGGAATATATGTGTGACATTTTCTTTTTAAAAGTAAGTGTAATAAGAAATCCTTACATCTCACATTTCAGCCCTTTGTTTCTTAACAGCATTCTATTCATCATGCAAAACTTTAAACACAGTTAAGTGATTAATACTATCCTGGCACACACTATCCTGGCAAGCTCACACCTCATCTCTTTTTTTATTGTTTCTTCTTCCAAAAAGTCAGCCCCCTGTAGATATGAAAGCATATAACTGAGGAATCGAATCCTAACAGTAAAAATGTGGCATTGTTCTACCCTTTTTTTGTTTGGCTTTGAAGTTAGGCAAGTACAATAAAAGAAAAAAATAAATTGCCTGATTGAATTATCAAGAAGAAGGAAATATAGTAGGCCCACTAGGCAAACTGCAACGAGATCTGTTCAATGGATGATTTGGAAAAAGCTTGATTACCACACTTAAAGATTGGAGCCTAATAAAGTTAAATAAATAATGAAAATTTATAAAACTAACTTAAAACTTGCTATTGAAAATGGGTTTAGATAACTAGCAACTTGTGATCATATTTTGTAGAGCATAAGGTTTTTATATTATTAGCATGCACCATTATATTATATCATGTCAGTCACTTAGAGATTAATATGTTTACTTTTCCATTTCAGGCTCGAACAAAGGTTATAGAAGTCCATCTTCACCTCGACACGCTTGAAGGAGGAATTAGTGCTGTATTTAGAGTAAAAAGGTGATTTTTTTTTTTTACTCGCAATTGAATAAGATGATGACGTCTGGAAAATAAATGATGCAATTGAAAGGATTGAATGGTTGGACTAGATTTTAGACAGATTAAAAATGAAAGTTGATGCTAGAATTCGAAGAATGCACTGATAAGTTGTTATGTTACTTGTGTTATGTATCCTATTTTTGTTTATATTCTTATCAACATGGTTCTTATAAAAAAAAAAAAAAAAAAAAAACATCATAGCTTACTCAACATTCTGTGTGACTCATTACTCCTGTTTTGTGAACCTGACCAACACAACACTTGAATTTTGTTTCCATTACTGCTTGCTATTTTCTACACTTTATCTGGATTGTGATGTGTATTCCTGGTCCTTTTCTTTTTCTTGCATCAATATGCCATCGGCAAAAAGTTAAGCTATATTATTGGTGATTAACACATGGCTTATCTATATTATTAATTTGAGGTTATGTGATGTTTAACATAAATATAGGCATTCAGAAATTCTTCCTAGATTAACCTAAAATGATGGGGCCTGAAGATCGAAGCTGGATGTATGCACCTAGGTGGCCTTGAACTTGGGTTCCTCCATGGTTTGAGGAGGGAGTGGACCAGTTCATTGAATTTTGCAAAAAACATCCTGATAAGATGAGGGGTCCCGACAAAGTGAAATGCCAATGCGTAAAATGTCACAATACAAAGTTCCAAACAATAGATATGTGTAAGGTGCACCTCTACAAAAAAGGTTTTGTCGATGGCTACCACTCTTGGATACATCATGGGGAGTCCTCCGAACCGTTGTCGGGTGACAACAGTGATCCATCACCTGTGGATCCTTATAGCCATATGGTAATGGATGCCTTCGCACAGGGTCCCACTACCTTGGAAAAGGAATCAGATGGTCCATCGCAGGAGAACGAAAATTTTTTCGATCTTCTCGATGCCTGTACGAAAAAGGCATGGTCTGGTTGTACAGAGATGTCCCTGTTAGAGTTTGTATCCCGTATGCTAAACGTAAAGTCAGACTATAATCTGTCGGACAGATGCTTTGACACATTGATGCAGATAATTCATGATTTATTGCCAAGCGAGGATAACAATCTTCCTAAGAACTTCTACGAGACAAAGAAGATGATGTCCAAGTTAGGATTAACACAGGAGAAGATAGATTGTTGCGAGAATAACTGCATGTTGTTTCGGGGCCCTCATTTAAATGAACTGAATTGTTTGTATTGTGGTGCATCAAGATACGATACAAAGAAACTAGGAAAGGTGCCACGCAAGTACATGTTCCATTTCCCACTGAAAGACAGGTTAAAACGTCTATACTTATCTCGTGCAACTGCGTCGAACATGACATGGCATGTGGGACACAAACATGATATAGAAGGCGAGATGTGTCACCCATGTGATTCACGCGCATGGCAACATTTCAGTACAATTCATCCTACGTTTGCAGCGGAAGGTAGAAATATCATGTTGGGTCTTTGCACTGATGGATTCAATCCACATGGTCAATACGGGTCACAATATTCATGCTGGCCTGTGCTTGTGATGCCGTATAACCTGCCGCCACACATGTGTATGAAAGAGGAGACCATGTTCTTGTCGTGTTTAGTCCCAGGCCCAAGAAGTCCATCACAGCGGATCGATGTTTTCTTACAACCACTAATAGATGAATTGTTAGAGTTGTGGACGGACGGGGTGTCGGCGTATGACGTATACTCTAATGAGAATTTTACATTAAGAGCAGCTCTGTTGTGGACAATAAGTGATCTTCCAGCTTATTCAATGTTGTCGGGGTGGAGTACTTATGGTGGTTTCACTGCTTGTCCAGTTTGTATGGAGGATACGGTGGCCATTAGGCTTGCAAATGGGGGCAAACAGTCATGGTTTGATGCACATAGACGTTTCTTACCAATGGATCATTTGTTTCGTGGCGATAGGGTGAACTTTACATCAGGTAGAGCTGAGGTTCGGCCACCACCTAGGCAGCGTACTGGATCAGAGGTTTTTGGTGATATTGAGCGTTACGGGTTACTGAAAGTGACTGAGCCAGGATCAGAAGAAGTGAATGCAGTAGTGAGCCAGAAATGTGGGTGGAAAAAAAGGAGTATCTTTTGGGATTTGCCTTATTGGGAGACCAATTTGATCCGTCATTGTCTAGATCCAATGCATTGCGAGAAAAATATATTTGACAACTTCTTCTTCACTATTCTGGATGTGCCGGGTAAAACTAAGGACAATGTAAAGTCACGTATGGACTTGAAACTTTTGTGTGATCGGCCTAAATTAGATAAAAACCCTAGGAATGGGAAGTACCCCAAGGCAAGCTATACACTCAGCAAACAACAACGTACTGAATTGCTCAATTGGGTATCGGATCTAAAATTCCCTGATGGATATGCCTCAGAACTTAGACGATGTGTAGACATAAAGCACGGGAGGTTATTTGGAATGAAAAGTCATGACTGTCATATATTTATGCAGCTATTACTACCAGTTGCTTTCAAAGAATTACTGCCTAAGCATGTCTGGGAGGCATTATCTGAGTTGAGCTACTACTTTCGATGCCTTATGACCAGGGTAATACACAAGGATGCAATGTTACAACTAGATAGAGACATTGTTGTCATACTATGCAAATTAGAACGAATATTTCCTCCAAGTGTATTTGATGTGATGGAGCACTTGGCAGTTCACCTAGCTCAGGAGGCCTTGATTGCTGGTCCAGTACAATACAGGTGGATGTATCCACCAGAGAGGTAAATAATTCAATTATTTATATTATGGGCAGGCACTGAGGTTTGCAAACTGTTCACAAGTTTCATAATATAGGGCATTACGTCGCTTAAAAAAGACTGTAAAGAGTGAGGTAAAAGCGAAAATGGATGGTGAGTTCACCTATATTACCTTAACCTCATGCAGGTAATTTTTTACTTGCTTGAATAATCACCAAGGCACTTGGAAATAGGGTTATGATCCAGAATTTGTTGGAATAGTTGTTGCTGGTATAAGGAGTATCAAGGTAATTAGATCATTAGATCTGTCAGGTTCACATACATTGCATCTTTTGAATTGATTCTAAAATTGATTCTAAAACAGGCTTTGAACCCCACTACCATGTCTTATACAGGATGCTGCATCTATGAATTGGCTGCACAACGACCTGCGTTTAAAGCCTTCGTAAGCCTAATTCTGTTATCCCTTTAATGTTTGATTGTTGAATTTACATCATGGAAATAGAGGCATACATTTGGTTCATTAGATTTGGTAGTCTGCAATTTTTATTTTCTGCTATGTTTTTCTGTTGATGTTGTGATTTGCTTCATGAATAGGATATTCAAGGATTGATCCACAAAATAAATAAATCACTTGTGTCTCCACTCCCAACCCTGTATTCTGGTTCATTGTGAGTCCACTTACTTGCTTATTTCTTGAAAATAATTGTGCTGTTTGCTTTCATTGACATGATTTATAACTGTTCAGCGGTGGGCTTATCAAAACCATGCTTCGGAAAAATCATGAGCTTAGGCCCAGTGTATGTACTTTTCCAACACTCAAGCTCCACTATTTGTACACTCCTAATAATGTTGTGCCTGCTAATTAGTGATTTTGTATTGCTTGATGTCAGAAATGCTTTCTTTTTTTCACGTCCAGGCTGCAGATTTGCTCAGGCATCTGCATCTTCGACCCTATGCTCTGAATCTTCGGCTTGAGTTGAACAACCCCAGACGACAAACTCTTCCCTCTCTAACCTCTGATATTGATTATGTCAAGAAAACAAGATTTCTTCACTCTAAAGGTTTTAAAACTGAGAAGAGGTGGTCTTTTGGCAACAACAGGGCCTTGAACCCAAGTATATCTGGTACTGGAATGGATTCTCTTTCCTGTTCAAAACTGAGAAGAGGTGGTCATTTACACATTACGTGTGATAGCAATTGATTAACTTTTGCAAGCTATCTTGCAGGGGACAGCCCTCCGTATATGGTTATTGTTGCTGGATGTTTCATTACGTTCTCATCGTGCATCAAAATCCGCGGTAAGTTCTTGTTGGTTTTGGAAGCTATTATCAGGATCAGAAGCTAGTGAGTAATAGAAAATTCTTTATGTTAGCTTCCGAAATTTCTGGTTTGTGTAATTATTATTTAAAACCTAAATATGCTGGATCATTTTTATTGAAAATGGATGTTTCTACAGTTTCTTTGCTTTCTTTTGTTTTTTGTTTTTTTTAAATGGATTTACCATATGGTTTCTCTCTCTATATGTCTGCTTTTTGTTTGCTAGGCTTTGAACTGAATGATTCAGATCAGGCATAAAATTGCCTCTGGACCATATTAAGAGGAAAAGAAACAGGCTTTTCTTTTGAATTGATTATAAAATTGAGTGTAAATCTAAAATTGATTCTAAACCTGAACAGTCTTTGAATTGTTGGAAGATGAAATGAGTGAAATGAAAAATAATTTCTCCAAATGATTTTCCTTTACTTTTTAATTGTCATCTGTTTTGCATCATGAAAAACTATGGAAATATAAATGCTAGATATTGCTAACTCAAGTCATGTAATGATGTTTCCCTAAAAATCGAAAGGATAACTGAGTGAGTATATTCTTTCACAGCGTTTCCTGGCTGAAGTAATAAATGAGGTTCTTTCTGATCTGGAAGCAATTCGATAGATACCAGATATGGTTTTAATTATAAGGTTATTAGCATTGATAGTATGTTTCTGGACTATAAGCCATTGTATGATATGACAATAATTGTTTCCTTTTTACCTGGTTAGCTTATTGATCATGTCGTTTCTTGAAATAGTACCAGTTTTTCTGGAATCCTAGTTTAAGTTTGATAAAATATTTTCCTCTTTCAGAGAACGGATATTTATGGTGATTGGGAGCAGTTTATTGGGGCTAGAACACTCGGATACTACTCCTAAGCGGTCATAGGCTGCAGCCTTTTCATTAGTGGAGTCTTTTCGTCGTTCATATAAGAAACCATTGGGCTATTGAAGTGCTGCTGCATTCGATCACCATCTCAAGAAGGTTTCGGCTTTGATTGTAGTTGAATATGACTTTATAGTACTTATATATATATGAACTATGTTTTATCTTTGAGTACTGAATATATAGTATACTGATCAATTTCTTTCCGGAATTATTATGTTTTATCTTAATTGATTGTAGTTGTTTATAAAAAACTAGAATTCTTGTTGAATGGAAAATTGCTTACTGGAATAGTATACTCAATTTCTTTCCCTAATTGCTTTATTAATTCTAGTTTTTATGTTTTAATCTTGTTGCAATAGTATTAATTCCAAATGGGTAAAATGGAAAATTGCACTTCATTCGTATTCAGCAGCTTGCAGGGCAGGAGGAATATAGAAAACTAAAAAAAAAAAAAAAAAACATGGGAGGCGAGGACATGGACGAGGAAACCATGTCGTCGCCTACGTGCTTAAAAATATGGCATCTGGATTCCTCGCCAATGTCCTCAACCAAGTCCTCGCCCACTTTGTCGCCCATTTCCTCACCTGAGTCCTCACCATTTTCCTCGCCCCTTCCGTCGCCCATTTCCTCGCGTATATCGTCGCCTTATTCCTCGCGCGCGCCCTCGCCCACAGGCGAGGAAATGGTCGACTAACGTCGGAACCCGACGATGCCGTAGGCGAGGACCATGTTTCCTCGCCTGTTTCCTCGCCTATAGCCCTAGGCGAGGACTTGGGCGAGGAAAGGCTGTCCTCGCCTGCCTCCGATTTTTTTGTAGTGATAGTGGTTAAATAATTTTCTGGGGTAATTTTTTTGTAGGTAGAATTCTCATTACAATCGGGTGGAATACCAAATCAAGAATGTACAGTCCTACCTCTAGGAAGAAGTAGTGATGCTATTTCACTGGCTAAACATAATGGTTTCCAGATAAATATATTGCCAGTTCCATCACGTAAAGAAAAAAGAATCCACTATATTTCTTGGAAGAAGTAGTGATGCTATTATCTTATTATAAATATTCTTTGTTCATCAATTAATAAAAGTAATAGCTTAATATGATCTGTCATCATTTTTTCTTATTATAATATGACTCTTCTAGTATTAGTAGATTCTTTGTTTCAGACGTTAAAACTTCATCCGGTACAGGCATTCCAGAGAAAATTTTGATACTTATAGAATATGCAGCAATTAGCTTTTCAACTTTTAACAAAGCTAGATTTTTTTTATTTGTTCTTCTGTCAGTTGCAAATCTGTTAGAACATAGATTAATAAATTCTTCCTTAAAAAATAGATAAAATAAATTTGATTTTCCTTCTTTATTTAATAATGGATATATTCGCACTCCAGTAACTCTTCATACACCTCATTATTTTATTTATAATTTTTATGAAAATAGTTAATTTATTGAAAACCAATTATTTACATAATATGAATTTTCACAATTTCCTTAATAATTATAAATATTTTGTATATTTTTTAATATAATAAAATATATTCATATTACTACCTCCGTATTAAAATATTGTTGACATTTCTAAATGTGCTACTATTCACATACAGACTTTCACTTAAAGTTTTATCATAGTTATATAAGTTAAAATATAGCCAAGTGAGATCTGATTAGATTCGTCTCGTCGTGTAGTTTTTAAATATCGAACTTTTAGAATTTCTAATTGTACTGGACTTGAGTTATTCATGATTTATAATGTACATTGAACTGTGTGAAAAGTGAGTCCGTAAAAAATATTTGAATATAGAAGAAGTATTTATACTCCCTCCGTATCAAAAAAATTTTGACATTGGAATAGTTGACACTATTCATACACAGGCTTTCACTTAAAGTTTTATCATAGTTATATAAGTTAAAATGTAGCCAATTGAGATCTTATTAGATTCGTCTCGTCGTGTAGTTTTTAAAAATTAAACTTTTAGAATTTTTACTTGTACCAAACTTAAGTTATTAATGGTTCAAAATGTGCATTGGATTGCGTGAAAAGTGGGAATGTAAAAATCTTTTTGATACGGAGGGAGTATACAAATAGAATGATATATGTACATATTAATTATATATATAATATATAAATTGAAATTTGAAATTCTATATAAATTTAAAATTCAAAATCTTTCAAATATTTTTAAATTTTAAATCTTTCAAATATTTTTAAAAGTGAACAATGTGGGATTCCATATAAATTGAAAATTCCATATATTTCAAAAATTAGAAAATCTATAATGAAAAAAAATAGATAAATGAGAAACTATAAAATTAATAAATAAAAAATGCAAAATCTATAAAAATTAGAAATTTGAAATGGAGACACCACATTAAATATAGGATAAATTGTTCACTAATGGTTTTATTAATATATAAATGATAAAGTAATAATTAGATAATCGTATTTGGAATAATGAGGCTACAATTAGTGCCGATTAAGGGGCTGTGCAAGCAGCCCTTTGCACAGGCCCCAAATTTTGGGGCCTATTTTTTTTTTTTTTTTCAATTTATGTATTTTTATTTTTTATTTTTGTATTTATTATTTTTTATATTCCTTTTTTTTCAAAACTTTGAGTTTGAGATATCTTTTTTTATTTTTTTTTTTACTTTTTATAAATAACTATGTAGGTTGTTAATCTTTTTGGTATAGAGACAGTATGTTTTTTGAGTGCAAGACTTAAAAATGATAAAAATTATTTTTTTTTTAAAAAAATTGTATTATGGTGTTATGTTTTACAAAAAAAATTAAAAATTTATAATTTTTTAATATTATAAGTGAGCCTCATTTTGTATGCAAAAAACTGCTTTGGGAGAGGCGCCTTTAATTGCCCTTGCAGATCCTCGAGGGATTAGTCTTAGGTCCAATGTGGTCTGGGAATAACCGGTTTCACCATAAGTGAGCCTCATTTTTAGTATATGACAGGGCCTGATATGATTAGACGGTCCTAGCTATAATAAACGGAAAAAGCCAAAAATAAAAAATAAAAATTCTTTGATACGAGGCTATTACAAGCCTCTGATAAGACTAATCAAACGGAATCTTAGTCACTATATTGTATAGTATTTGCATATGGAAGCAATAATCATAATATAAGCAAAACACATACTGTATATGAACATGCTCAGAGCGTCACTACATAATGAGCAATAAAAACTTGAAAAATAATCATGATCGATTTCAAGTTTTTAGATGATGTTTGTTTTGCCTTCTTTTTTTTTTTTTTTTTTTTTCCTTCCTTTTGACTTTTGCTTCTCCAAAAAGTCCTTTTTTATTTTTTCTAGCTGTTTGTTTTGCATTTTTTAAAAAGTTAAAGGAGAAGTCATTTTAGTTATAAAATACAAAAATATCCCTATTTAATAAGGAAATAAAATAAATGATAAATATCCTTATAAGATTTTTGTCAATTTTAGTAATTTTAATATATAAAAGTCCACAATTCATCCAAACATTTTCCGTTGAAAAACAACTTTAATAATATCCATCCAAACAATTATTTTTGTTGCTTTTGCTTTTGAATTCTCCTTCTCTCTCCTTCTCATTTTTCTACTGACTTCTCCTTTTTTTTTCAAAAGCCAAAACAAACCGCCCTAACATACCCGTAGACTTTAATTTAAGCTCATAGAGCATGCTAGAAGCCACTTTGAACAAGTGTTTTCATATTTCAATTGCATACTGGATTATTATTCTAACTTACTTTATTGGTCATTTCATATCATGAAATTCTCAATAAAACGAACAAAGGACAACTTAAGAGAAAAAAGCAATTTGTTCAAGCATGACCATAAAGCCACAGCCCAAATGATAATTAATAAGCCCAAATACATTGCCATCAACATTCCAACAACAGTGATGGCAAATTCAACAACGTCAAATTGACCTTATCCCGTTCCGGAAGATTTCTCACTCGAAGGTGGCTTTTACTTAGACTTAGATATGGCTTTGTCCTAATCACCATTTGGCACTGAGATGATAAAGCCCTCTCTCAAGCTTTTTCTATCTTATTTTAGGGTTCTGGTCTTCTTACTTATGAGTTATTGGAAATAAGGGATGTTTGGATGTTGGTAGATTGAGGAGCGGACAGCGGATTGAAAGAGCATATTGTCTCACAGTTCTCTCTCCGAATCTGCTATCTGCTAGCGGATCTGCTGACTCCCAAACATCCCCATAGTTCTCTCTCCTACGCTCGCCTATTCTTTTCAAGGAGTGCGGACTTTCGTCTTGAGCAGCTGACCAAGTCACCGAAGGTAGAAGGCTATTTGAGTTCGCAATTAAGGAAGTTGGTAAGTAAGTTTGATCGGTTCGATAATAATTATTTGTTCGACACACTATCCAATATGCCGTTTTATTTAAATGTGGAAAGTGGGAAATAGACGAGTGAATATCCGTCAGAAACCTGACGGATATCCACCCTTCCTTGGGTCGCTTATTCCGACAAGCTGCCCTGCATTCGGCCCGTTTAGTTCTTGAACTATAAGCTGGCACACTGTCCCCCCGGCAAGCCCTTCCATGACATGCCCCTTCTTTTCTAGATCCACCCTCACTTGCTTCCCGACTTCGAAGTGATCTCCCGTTGGCACTGTCCAATTCTCGTACTGCAATACATTCGGGATGAACTGTGTAACATATAAAACAACCATTCAATTAAAACTTAAAAACAATGTTAATCAAGGGACAGATCAAAAGTTCTAACTCAAAATTAATTGACAATGAATCGCGTATAAACCAAGGGGAATCGAATATAAACTACTCAAATGTCTAGGCATACGTTAAAGAAGATGATTGAAGATGAGCATGAGCACCTTGTGGTACAATCTTGGACTCAAAATCGAAGACAGCGGATCCTTTCCTCTCGCGAAATGATTCACGATGACTTCTGCAACGGCTCCAATTATCATGGATCCTCCGCTTGCACCCACCACAGCTTTTAGTTGTCCTCCCTTTATGTGCACGTAACAAATACCAAACTCGATTATTTTTTTTTTTTTTGTGTTTTCTTTTAGGTAAACAGGAAAAGTAATATTGCGAAAAGGCGACTGTTATACATACCTTCAAGATGATTGTAGGAGTCACGGATGACAATGGCCTTTTCTGGGGGTAGACGAAATTGGGAGGCGCCGGAGGCAGGACATTTTCGGTGGCTTTTGCAGGCATGGAGAAATCATCCATTTCGTTGTTTAGAACTATCCCCGTGCTCGGTGAGAGGATCTTAGAGCCAAAATAAGAATTAATCGTGGTGGTCATCGACACAGCATTTCGCTCCTTGTCGACTATTGAAAGGTGGGTTGTCCCATGGTCGTGTATCGGGTTCCATCTGTTGGCAACACATTAATCACAACATGTTTGGGAAAAAAACAGAACATCAAACGATGCCTAAAGTTTTTATGAGACGTTGCAAGAAATCAAAACGAATGTTAGGCTTCTTACTTCGCGCCGTAATGGTTAGGACCAAATGTGGCATTATCAAGAATGTTCTTCCTCAAACTAGCTGCAAATTCTGTTGACAGCATATCCTTAAGAACACCTCTGATGTCAACAAAGTCGGGATCCCCAAGATTCATCCTCACCGCGAAAACATTTTTCAGAGCCTCAATTTCGCGGTGAGCTAAAAGGGAATCCGATATGCTTGACAAGTCCTTGTATTGAGCTAATATGTTCAACATCTGTGTTCGTAAAAAACAGTAAGAAAAGACCATATGAAGACAAGAGAAGGATTGTTAAGAAAACTCGCAGCTGAAATAAAATGTCGTCGTACTTACAAGTGCCATGGATGCGCCTCCAGAAGACGGCGGAGGCATGCTAATTACATCTAGCCCCATCACATTGACCGATATAGGTTCTCTGAGTTTAACACGGTAATTTTTCAAGTCGTTCACGGTTAATATTCCGCCAGCCTTCTTGACATCCCGAACCAGACTGAACCCAATCGGTCCGTTGTAGAATGCTTTCGCTCCGTACTTTGAGATCAACCTCAGTGTTTGCGCGAGCTTCCTGTTTCGACAAATTTCCCCTAATTTCAACAATGTACCATTCGATGTGAAAACTCCACGAAGCCCTTCATCATCCATGATAGCCTGTTTTGTCGAAATCAATTGCATATCAAGATAAGGCGAGACTTGGAATCCAGCCTCAGCCAATCGAGCAGACGGTCCAACCAGCCTACCCCAAGGAAGCCTCCCGTGTTTCTTCCACGCGTTTTCCAGCCCCATTACTTCTCCCGGAACTGCAATCGACAACGGACCCTTTGCTTTCAGGGTGCCATTTCCTCCATACATATCCTGCGATCGAAAACTTGTCAAGACTATCAAGCCAACGACGTATCCAGAAAATTTTGTAGCGGTGTCACAAATTTTATGTTGAAATTTATGATAGTGGTGTCACCACAAAAATTGAGTGGTTGCACCAGTAAATAATTAAAGGTCCTATAAGTTCGACTCGTGTGTCGTATACCTTGGAGGCTTGAAAGGGGGCAGTTTCGCGCATGTCAAAGGCTTCGGTGGTGCCATTAGACAAGCGTATGAGCATGAAAGCGCCGCCGCCAATGCCACTAGATGCCGGGCTGACTACTCCGAGGCAAAAGGCCGTGGCCACAGCGGCGTCGACTGCATTGCCGCCATCCCTGAGGACATTCTTGCCTATTCTCGAGCAGTGGCCGTGGTCGGCCGCCACAATCCCGTGCCGTGCAACTACTTCTGGTTCATGAGCAGTTACAACATCGATCAGAGCCAAGCGCCAGAATGAACACGACAGCAATAGGAACACCACCCGTACGGATACAGCAGCAGACGGCGCCATAATATCCCCAAACCTGCAGACAGAGAGCAAATTCAAGTCGAAAGTGTTGGAACGCTAGAATGAATCTAGGAACTGGAAATTAATTAATACTACAACATCTTTGTGTAAGCATATTCAGATTTCAGCACATGTTAGAAAGCACATTAAAGCCATATATGTGAATGTATCAATGAATTGAATGGTAATTGGCAAGCACCAAGCAGGTTTCTCACATAGAAAAAATCAAACAACTGAGAAATGGGATTCCCAATTACCTAGCTAGATAGGATGCTGCTGTTCATTGGCCAAATTGAAAACAGCTAAATAGGAACACCGGGATTGGATCACGTGTTCATTTGAATTTTAACTATTGGATAAAAATTCTGTCTTCTTGTACAGAAGCAAAATTATGTAAAAGTAATCAGAATTTTAGTTTTGTACTTACCTTTGTTCTTTTTAAACCCAAATTTCACGCCATCCAATACACATTTTTAGTCTCCAATAAATCAAATTGCATACAAGTAAAAATTATGAAAATTTGATATTCTAAATCTATGCGAATAGACGAATCCAACAAGATCTCACTTTACTATATTTTATCTTATATAATTGTATTAAAAATTCGAATCAAAGTTTACTTAATGAACAGTGACAAAACACTCTCTGTGTCCACGTATAAACGAAGTATACATTACTAGTTTCTTATATTAACATCGGATTCTTTACTAGGAAAACCCTTTATTTATCTATTTATGTACTTGGAAATTTATAATCAAGGTGATCTTTCATGTTCTGTCATGTTCGTATTAAAGAAGGAACTGTACAGTATGATAGGTCCACGGAGTAGCAAGATACACACTTTATGCAGAGGTTCACTGAATATTATGAACTCAAACACCCAACACAGATTAATGTACTAATATAAATATCAAGCACAGCGGAATAATAAACAAGCATAAAGTAAATCAATGAGACACGAAATTGTTTACCCAGTTCGGCCTTCGGCCTACGTCTGGGGGATACCAATCCAGGAGTTATTTTACTATGTGTTTTAAGATGGTAAACAACCACACACACTAGCAAAATAAAGAGAATGACTTCACCATAAACTCCAAGCAGATAGTTGTTGGAACCAGACACTCTCCAAGTTCTGGTATAGGATCTCCACCTATTTCAACTCCCCAAAGCTCCTGCCTTGAGTTTCCCTTGGAGTAGTCCTTGAATCACTTCTCTCGAACAGGATGAAATTGATCGATGTAGCTTATCTCCTGTGAAGCCTTTGGACAATCTCCTCAAGTAGTTTAATCGACTCGCAATCAATCAAGGAGGAAGTCCAAGGCTTAGTCGATTTAGCAGCAATAGATAGAATCTAGGAACAGGGGGCTGCAAATCGAATGAGGCTTCTCACAAAGTATTTCCGAACGCTTAGAGAGAATTCAGAGTGTTTCCAAAGATTGTAAGAGTGAGAGGTTGGCTTCCATCCCTCTGAAGTCTCTTTTAACCAAGAAGGCGCAATTCTGGAACGGTCACCTGCAACTAGCCGTTACTCACACAGTGTCCGTTACTCACACATCGTTCAAACTCAAATCACTAATCTGAGGGAGGGTTCCTGCAAAATAAACATTAGAGAATAATCTCCCCAGATTAGGAATAGAGTCGTTGGGCTGGAGCAAGTCTTTCAAAAATATTCCACGTCATACAGAAGACTGCCGCTCAGGAGGTTCATCCGAGGAGTTCGATCATCGACTTTGAACTTCCAACAAAACCTTGACTCAACAATCTCCCCCTTTTTGGCAGGAAGTGAGCCAGTACAAAATACCAACCGATGATGAACTATTACAAGAAAAACAGTTAACCTACTAGCATCCAAATCCCAACCACCAAATTACATCCCAGAAAAAACTCTTCATAAGATGACTCAGTCAACACATAGAGCTTACATTAAAATCAAAACGGGGGACCAGTACACAACTATTACAAGCATTCATCAAAACATTGACCATAAACAGTTCAGAGTATCCATCAGCAATCATAATCAACATCAAACCAACATAAGATAGTTCAAAACAAACAACCACAGAAAATATCAGAGTATCTTGATCAAAGATCTCAACAGAATTTAAAAAGTTGTAGGGTTAGAAAGATGTTACCAAACTTCCAGAGAGCAGCTTCATCAGGTGTTGGAATTTTTGAAAAATTTTTTGAAAGTTTCTACTCCCCCTCTGGATCAGCTTGCATGGCAAAAAAACATCACTCTTCAGCTTCATCAGCATCTTCAGAGTCCCTTTCATCCCCATCACTCTCCTGAGGAATATGTAGGATAGCACCTTCATCATCTGACCAGACCTCAGGCAGAAGAGCTAAGGCTTGATCAAGCGTTTCTTCTATCCGAGTCTGTCTTTCCCTTAATTCCCTTAACTCTTGAACAGCAGCAGAGATGACAGTCTTGGCATGATCTAGAGCATTCTGATTAGGCAAGGATCCATCAGGACCAGGAAGATCAGGAGTCTTCTTCAGAAGTCTCTGAGAGATAGCAAACTCCACAATGGGATTGGTTGCCACCTTCTTCCCACCAAGAATGTTTTCTCCTTCTAGATATGCTGTAATCAGGGCTGGATAAGGAAGCAGCACTTTCCCATCATCTTTGAGACTTTCTGCAATCTTGCTCATGTGGGAGAGAACTAACTGTCCATAGTTGATTGGCTCTTTCATCTCGATGGCATAGATCAGATGGCACATATCCTTTGTAACCAAAGAATGATTGGCTGTGGGAAAAATATTTGAGGCACAGAACTTGTAGATCAGGGAGAACTTCAGAGTTAGATCTCCTGAGCTGACACCATTTCCAGGCATTCTCATAGTCTTCTTCTTGGTCACAGCTTGAGCCACCTTATGACTGTCAAATGAAGTGCCAGGAGCATAAATTGTATCAAATGGAACATCTGGAACACCTAGTAATGCATTGATCTTGGCAGCAGTGAGATCATAGAAAAATCCTTGTGTATAATTCAGGTTGAACCAGGGACGATTTGGAATGACAACATCCTTCTTCAGATTGGCATAAAACTCCTTCACAAATACTGGTTTGTAGCTCTCCCAGCAGGATGCCCATTTGAGCAGAGACCTCTTTTCCAAGTACTTAGTCCAACCTATCTCAATGAACCTCTTCCCTTGATAGGTGTGTTCTGCCCTGAATTTCTTCTTGACCAACACTGTGTCAAAGTAGTACATGTTGTAGTGAGAGTGGAACTGAGTATTGTAGGGCTTCTCGATGGACTGACTGGATTTGCCCTTCTCCTTGGACACTTTCTTCCCTTTTGTATCAAGCTTGGCCTTTGATCTAAGCTCACTGAGTGTCTCTGTATCACTTGACCTTCTAGAACCACCAGTGGGCTGAGGCACTTGATCTTGATCATTTTGTTGTTCCTCTTCTTCTTTTTCTGAGACATCTCCAGACACTTCCTCATCGGATTCTTCATATTCACTATCGGACTTCTCTTTCCTCTGTACCTTTGTGAATGGAACTGGAGCGACCTTGGAACCTGTGGCAACAACTGGTTCTTCATCTTCTTCTCCGGACTCAGACTCTTCTCCTTCAGAACTTGACTCTACTGACACATCATCAACAGCTTCTTCATTTGGTCCAGTGGTGACAACATCTTCAACAGGCTCATCAGTTTGATCCCTGGGAGGATTCACAGCCGTGGCAGAACTCTCTTCAACAATGGTTGATCCAGAAGGTTTCTTAGAAGCAGATGGTTCCTTTGCTAAGGAAAGTTGTTGTGGAGCAGGATCAACTGACTCCTGAGTAGGGCTCTGGATGGATTTCTCAATCATAGAAGGAGTAAGTTCCTTAGGTCCTTGTTGGGTCATCACAGCAGGCCTCAGAAATGAGAGGGGAACAGCATCAATAGGTGGTGAGGCGGCAGCATGCTTCTTGACTCCTGGAAAGAATGGCTTAGGGACCAAGTCGATCTTCCTTTTGGCACGAGTAGACACCATTGGTTTCTCAGCAACAACCACTGGATTGGGTGGAATCGTACTAGCAGCAGCTGGAACCTCTGGAACAGTAGATTTTGTTGCAGGAACACTTGGCTTTTTGAGACTCTTTCCTTTCTTCTTGGAAGCAGTTGAGACTGGTGGGGAGGTGATCGGGGCCTTGCCTTCAGAAATAGCCTTTCCTGTAGACACATTTGCAGAAGTATCAGTGGATTTAGGAACCAATTTTGTACCTTTCTTTGATGTTTCTTCATTTCCAGCAGTTGAAGCAGCATTGGCTAGGGTTCTCAGATTTTTGGGAGACTCCATGATAGAAGCATCCTTCGTTTGAGGAATGTCATGAGAAATAGCCGATTGCGACTTGGTAACTGCCCGAGATGACACGTTCGCAGACGAGGGTTTCTTGGATGTAACCCCCGACGTGGGTAACTCCCCCTGAACCGCCACTCCCGCCTCTTGGAGTTCACTTCTGATGTCCAAAGGGTCCATTACAGCGCCTGATTGAACTTCCCTCAAAAGATTTTCCAGAAGATTGGGGGGCACTTCCCTTCTGGGCTTTCGCTTAGGAACCGCAACCTTCTTTGGAGCAGGAGGTTGTGTTTGGGAAGGAGCGGAACCCTTAGAACTTCGAGTATTCACCATTGTAAAATGCTGTCAACAGAAGTAATCGAACAACTCCACAAGACTAACACCAAATATCAAGAACAGGGGTTAGTCGAAAAGACGAAGAGACAAGAAACGCAAGAGTAGAGAAAAAGATACTCAGAATGAAGAAATAAATTTCTTCCCGCCTTTCAGAGAAACTAATGATGTTTCTTCTGCAGAGATCATCTCGAAAGAATAAGTCTGCAAGATTCCATGAATAGACACATTTGGGCCTCTTTTAGACAAATGGGCCTCTTATAATACTCTCCCCCTAAACCATATAACTCCTGCAACCCAAAATTAATTAGATCAAAAGAAATATAACAAGTATTGGGCTTGAGGAATTAAACCTTTTACACCATGGGGGAAGAGGAGTGATACTTCAGTCAATTATGCAGAGCCCTAGATCACGTCTTAGGGCCTCAAATCGATCATTGTTCAAAGCCTTGGTAAAGATATCTGCATGTTGGAGCTCAGTACCCACATGTTGAATAGTCACAACACCATCTTCAACTAGCTCTCGGATGAAATGATGACGAATATCGATATGCTTGGTTCGACTATGCTGTACAGGATTTTTTGCAATATTGATTGCACTCATGTTATCACATAAGAGAATCAATTCCTTGTGTTCAACACCATAATCCTTCAGCATTTGTTTCATCCATAATAATTGAGAGCAGCAACTTCCAGCAGCTAAGTACTCTGCCTCTGCAGTGGATAATGAGATGGAAGACTGCTTCTTACTGTACCAACTCACAAGGTTTGTTCCTACATAGAAACACCCTCCAGTAGTACTCTTTCTATCATCCGTGCACCCGGCCCAGTCAGCATCACTATAGCCAATTAGCTGCAAGCTGGAATCCTTAGAATACCATATCCCAAGGTTAGCAGTGCCAGCTACATACTTTATGATCCTCTTGGCAGCATGCAAATGAGATTCTTTGGGTCAGCTTGATATCTCGCACAAACTCCAACAGCATAGCTAATATCAGGCCTGCTAGCTGCAAGATAGAGAAGACTGCCAATTATACTACGATATAATTTGCAATCAACACTTTTACCATTTGAATCCTTGCTGAGTTTGTCATTGGTTCCAATTGGAGTTCGAACTGGCTTGCTGGACTCCATGCCGAATTTTTTCACAATGTTCTTGGCATATTTGGCTTGACTAATGAATATCCCTTCCTTCTTTTGAGACACCTGCAAACCTAGGAAATATGTCAGTTCACCAACAAGACTCATCTCAAATTCCTTACTCATAATGTTGACAAATCTGTCTTTGAGAATGTGTGAGGTAGAACCAAACACAATGTCATCAACATAAATTTGTGCAATAAGAAATCCTTTGGCCTCCCTTTTTATGAAAAGGGTCTTGTCAGTACTCCCTCGATCATAACCATTCTCCAGAAGATATGAAGACAGACGGTCATACCAAGCTCGTGGGGCTTGCTTCAACCCATACAGTGCTTTGTTTAACTTGTAGACATGATCTGGATAATGAGGATCCACAAAGCCCTTGGGTTGCTCAACATAGGCTTCTTTCTTCAGCATGCCATTCAAGAAAGCACTCTTGACATCCATCTGATAGAGCTTGAATTCATAGGTACATGCAATGGCAATCAGTAAGCGGACGGCTTCAAGTCTGGCCACTGGAGCGAAGGTCTCACTGAAGTCAACACCTTCCACTTGAGTATATCCTTGAGCAACAAGTCGAGCTTTGTTCCTTGTGATATTGCCATTCTCATCCGACTTGTTCTTGAATATCCACTTTGTCCCGATGACATTGACATCCTCTGGTCTCTCTACTAAGGTCCAAACTTCATTTCTTTTGAATTGTTGAAGTTCTTCTTGCATAGCAGAGATCCAATGCTCATCACAGAGGGCATCCTCCACTTTGCTGGGCTCAATGGTTGATGTAAAACAATGTAGACCAGCTAGCTCTTTGTAGTTGATCCGCTTCTTGATCCTGGTCTTCCTTCCCTCATTGATGTCTCCAATCAGATCCTCTTCATCATGATTCCTGTGAATTCTTCTGATGGGAGTAGAAGGACTAGGAGGGCAGTTCTCCTTGTCAGTTTGAACCACAGACTGTTCAGCACCACCAGAAGGAGGTAGATCCAGATTGCCTTCATCCTCACTCTCAAGATTCTTCCTGATGTCATCATCAAGATAGTTCTGAAACTTGCTTGGCTTGTCCTCAATGACCACATTGACAGATTCTAACACTTTCCTTGTCTTTGGCAAATATACCCTGTAGGCTTTGCTGGATGGGGAGTAACCAACGAACATTCCTTCATCACTTTTTTCTTGGAATTTCCCAAGGTTTTCCCTGTCATTAAGAACAAAGCATTTGCTACCAAAGATATGGAAATAAGAGATAGAAGTCTTTTTACCATTCCAGATCTCAAAGGGAGTTTTCAAGAATTTTGATCTCATGTGGACTCGGTTGATCACATAGCAGACTGTATGCACAGCTTCAACCCAGAGATTTTGAGGAACACCCTTTGAGTTTAGCATGACTCGAGCCATTTCCTGGATAGTCCTGTTCTTTCTTTCCACCACTCCATTCTGTTGGGGGGTGCGAGGAGCAGAGAACTCATGCTTTATTCCAAATTCATTACAGAATTCTTCAAAGGCATGAGTCTCAAACTCTCCACCATGATCACTTCGTATTCTCTTGATCTTGCACTCCTTTTCAGTGATCAGTTGGTTGTAAAGTTTGATGAACACCTTGAGAGCTTCACTCTTTTCCCTGAGGAAATAAACCCAAGTATATCTAGAAAAGTCATCAACACAGACAAAAACATATTGCTTACCCCCAAGACTTTTAACCTCAGTAGGTCCAAACAAGTCCATATGGAGAAGTTCAAGGCACTGAGTTGAACCAGACTGGTCAATTGATCTGTGAGAGGCTCTGTGTTGCTTGTTCTTCATGCAATCATCGCACATCTCAACATCAGCTTTCTTGAGGGATGGTAAGCCCTTGATGGCACCTGTTCTGCTTAGTTTGATCAGGTCCTTGAAATTCAAGTGACCTAGCCTTTCATGCCAAAGGTGAGTCAGATATGAACCTACACCTGCATTCTCAGCAGACAAACAAGATTGACCAAACAAATAACAATTATTACGGGACCTAAGTCCTCTCATAACACATTCCTGTTTAGAATTAAGCACTTCACAGTACTACTTGTCAAAGGATACTTTGAGGTCATCATCACATAGCTGGCTAATACTGATGAGGTTGGCACAGAGACCTTCCACATGGTGAACAACTTCCAGATCAGGTAGTTCAGGACAGGTTAGTGAACCCATACCAACAACCTTGCCTTTCTTCCCATCACCAAAAACAACATATCCTCCATCAATCTTCTTGTAGTTGGACAGGAGATCCTTGTTGCCGGTCATATGGCCTGAACAACCACTGTCGAAGTACCAGGCCAATTTTCTTCCATCCTTGGTAGAAGTTTGAAATGCCATGTGACACACCATAGGATATTTCACACGCCATTCTCTTCTTAGCATTTTTCTTTTCAACTCTTCATTTGGCCATAAGACAGGTCTGCCGGACAAGGCATCTCTGGCAAGAATGTGACACGAGCTTGTTTGATGCCCATAGGTTCTGCAATACTCACACTCCAAGGGTACAGCAGGAGGGACACGACGTCTAGTAATCTTCTTGGAGCCTCTGGCTTGAACCTTCTTCTCTTCAGTGATTCTTTCTGGGGACTCATCTGAGGATGTTCCTTCTTTTACAAAGATTCTTTCTTTAGAGCTGGAACATTCTTTTGAGTAGCCAATCCCACGCCTATCTCCATGAGCCCTGGTAGAAGATAAGATTTCACTAAGAACATCCTTCCCTTTGTTCAGTTTGCTTGTCAGTTCTTCAGCATTGGCAACATTGGTTGTGAGATTTTGAACTTGATCACTCAGATTGGTTACTTGTTGCTGGAATTCTTCCTTTTGCTCCATCAGGGTGGTGACCTTCTCTGTTAGAGTGTCATTAACAATCGAAAGGTTTTGGACTTGCTCACTGAGGTTGATTACTTCTTGCTGAAAGTCATCTCTTTGACTGGATAGGGAAATGACTTGTTCTGATAGGGATCGGTTTGCCACTGTGAGTTCATCAACCTCTACAGCTAGTTCCTCATTCCTGATGGCAAGATCCTCAACACTTGGTTCCAGAGAATGAACCAAATAGTGCATCCTGTCATGATCTCGTTGAATCTCAAGGAGTTCCTCCCTCTGAGTTCGATATTCTGATTTGTAAGCTTCAAGTTCTTGATGAGTCTTTTGAAGTTCTTCCCATTGAACATAAAATCTGGCAACGAGCTCATCAAGATCCTCTCTCAACTCTGAATGATCTCCTCTGACAGCCTCTAGCTCAGAGCAGGCATGCCTTAAGTCCTCCTCAGTCTTTTCCAGTTTCTCATAGGTTTCCTCATAGAGGTTGTTGAGTGCTTCAATAGTTTGATTCTCTTGCCTGTGGGAAGAAGTTGAGGGACCTTCATCAATAGAAAAAGGGGAAATGCAAGTAGGAACGTTACCAACATCAAGTTCAGACTCAGTGTCTGAATCCCAAGATCCAGCAAAGGCCACCCCACTCTCTTCATCACTTTCACTGGAGCTGGACTCTTCTTCCTCACTGATGGTTGCACAATAAGTCTTCTTGTTGCTTGAGGATTTGTTCTTGAGGTTAGCACAATCAGCTCTAACATGACCAAAACCATCACATTCGTAGCACTGAGGACCTCCAGGATCAGTAGAGTCTTTGATCTGCTTCTTGTCAGGTTTAGCTGACTTCTTCTTTTCTGATTTTTTTCTGGGAGGAGCTGTCACCCTTCTTACTCTTAAAGGTTTTAGATTTCTTCTCCCTCAAAAACCTGGCAATACGCTTAGACAAGAATGCAAGATCATCGTTCTCATCCTCTTCAGGGCTGGAATCATCTGCAGCAGGTTCACACTGAACTTTGGACTCAGATTTGAAAGCAACAGCCTTTCCCTTAAAGTTCTTGCAGTGGTCCATTTCCCATGTCTGGAGAATCCCCATAAGTTCATCAACAGAAGTCTTGTCATAATCTTTTTGGAGCTCCAGGGCTGCAATTTTAGGGTTGAATCTCTCTGGAAGAGTACCTACAATTTTCCGAACTATCTCCTGTGAGGAGTAGAATTTACCAAGCTGCTGAGCTTGATTTGTTAGTGTACGAATTCTATTAATATAACTACTAATAGATTCATCCTCCTCCATATGTAATTTATGCATTTGTGCTTCTAAAGAGATAAGTTTAGAGATTCTAACAGGGGCCGAACCTTCATAGGAGTTAACCAGGATCTCCTATGCTTCATTGGCTGTGGTACAGTTGCAGATGAGGTTGTATTGATCTTCAGAGACAGCACTGAAGATAGCATGAAGGGCCTTGGAATTCATCCTTGAGGCAGTCTTATCATCAGCAGTCCAGTCCTTCTTCTCCTTAGGTTTGATAGCATCATCAACTTTGACAGTTGGGGCTTCATATTTGAAGAGAACAACTACCCAAGCTAAGTCATCAATAGACATAAGATACGAACGCGTCTTATTTTTCCAGAAAGCAAAGTTTGTCCCATCGAGCAACGGAGCCTGGTTGAAGGTCCATTTCGGATTCATCTTGCTAAAGAGATCTCTCCCTTAAGAGTGTGGCTCTGATACCAATTGATAGGTCCACGGAGTAGCAAGATACACACTTTATGCAGAGGTTCACTGAATATTATGAACTCAAACACCCAACACAGATTAATGTACCAATATAAATATCAAGCACAGCGGAATAATAAACAAGCATAAAGTAAATCAATGAGACACGAAATTGTTTACCCAGTTCGGCCTTCGGCCTACGTCTGGGGGATACCAATCCAAGAGTTATTTTACTATGTGTTTTAAGATGGTAAACAACCACACACACTAGCAAAATAAAGAGAATGACTTCACCATAAACTCCAAGCAGATAGTTGTTGAAACCAGACACTCTCCAAGTTCTGGTATAGGATCTCCACCTATTTCAACTCCCCAAAGCTCCTGCCTTGAGTTTCCCTTGGAGTAGTCCGTGAATCACTTCTCTCGAACAGGATGAAATTGATCGATGTAGCTTATCTCCTGTGAAGCCTTTGGACAATCTCCTCAAGTAGTTTAATCGACTCGCAATCAATCAAGGAGGAAGTCCAAGGCTTAGTCGATTTAGCAGCAATAGATAGAATCTAGGAACAGGGGGCTGCAAATCGAATGAGGCTTCTCACAAAGTATTTCCGAACGCTTAGAGAGAATTCACAGTGTTTCCAAAGATTGTAAGAGTGAGAGGTTGGCTTCCATCCCTCTGAAGTCTCTTTTAACCAAGAAGCCGCAATTCTGGAACGGTCACCTGCAACTAGCCGTTACTCACACAGTGTCCGTTACTCACACATCGTTCAAACTCAAATCACTAATCTGAGGGAGGGTTCCTGCAAAATAAACATTAGAGAATAATCTCCCCAGATTAGGAATAGAGTCGTTGGGCTGGAGCAAGTCTTTCAAAAATATTCCACGTCATACAGAAGACTGCCGCTCAGGAGGTTCATCCGAGGAGTTCGATCATCGACTTTGAACTTCCAACAAAACCTTGACTCAACACAGTACTCGCTTAAATCAGATCCTTGAGTATGTAAAAATGTGTTTTAACTGCAATAATAAAAAGGTTGAAAGTAGGGGGTGTCAATTTTGGCCACGGCACGAAAAAACGAACCCAGCCGACACGAAAAATTTCAGGTTTGGGTTTAGTCGAAAGATGACCGACAAAAGAGAGAATATTCTTATCCAAAAAAATCACAAAAGAAACTAGTGTAGGTAATTGGTAGATGGAAAGAGGAGCCAAGAAGAGGACCATATGTCGATATCCATGAGTTGGAGTGTAGGACCTTTCATCAAACACCGCGTGCAGCAAGAGAAAAATAGACAAATTAGTTCCTCGCTAGATAGTGAAATCCCCACGTCACAACAAACAAAGACGGCCATGTAAGAAACATGTTTATGCCGCCCCTCAAAATCCAAAATTGACAAATTAAATACATTAAACCAAATAATACCACTTTGTTATTAGAAAATACTACAATAGTATAAGGTATAATAAACCCGTGTTGCCTTCCTCTAGAAACATTGTGAAATAGACCAGCCTATTAATTATTGTGTTTTCAAAACACAAACAATCGGAGTCATATCTTTCATCCAATCACCTTCTAATCCCAATGCCTCGTATTAATCATTCAAACCTGAAAAAACGAAATCATAACGGGATCAGGTTACTGCTAAGCAAGTTAGGTTCCCAATATATCAATACGAGGTTAACTAGCTAGTGGCCAACAATTAGAATAAGGTAAACTTAACGGCAAATAAGTGTAATGCCGACAACCAACTCACCCATCCTATATGATGTGGTTAACAAAATATATAAACAAAATATGCTCGTGATTTCTGGGTCCTAACATAAATCCATCTAACTTGAAATGAATCACATTTGTTAAAAACTAGTATTTCCCTGCCCAATGGGCGGAAATTATGGACAATATATGAATAAAGTTATCCAATTTAACAAATAAAATTGAACACTTCAATTTTATTATGTCGATTAAATTCTCCAACCTCAAACTATTTTAAGCATTGCATGGATACATCTATACATTGCATAGAAATCAACCAACATATGGCATTATCAATATTTATATATATTACAATTTAGTATCTTAAAAAATATGTATACTACAAACAATAGTTGAAAGGACAAAAAAATAAAAATAAAAAATAAAAACATTTCTACTCCCGACTCTAATGTCATACATTGACAAAGAATGTACTCGATAATTGGTTATTCATATTGATTTACCCTAAAGCGCTGAGATATTAAAAATTTCATAAAGATGTAGATATTTCCAAATTAAATTAAAAAATATAAGAAATACTCTTGTAAATGAATCATTAAGAAATTAAAATGACTATAGTTTCATCAACTTATTGTTGTATTTCAATTTATCAAATTTAGTTAATTTATCTAATACAAATATTTTCTATTCATTAATGAATATAATATCAATCTATAAAGTACTTATTAATAATTTACAATATATTCTTTAACTATAATATCAATTAATAGAGTATTGGTTAAGAACAATAACAAATATTAAAATTATATTTAAAGAATAAATACAATATCAATTCATAAAGTTTTTGTTACATCCTTTATTTGGTAGTATTCTTTATTCTTTATCTATAATAATTACTAAAATTAAATTGTCTAATATGAATTTCGCTCAAATATGGTTCTCCTATATTCGAAAGTGTATTATTTTTATTTTTATTTTTAGAATTCCTTATAGTGAAAAGGGATTCATTTTTGCTACTGTTTATTATTCAACTATCAACCCATAAGTTTTTTGTTACTTCTTTTATTTGGTGATATTCTTATCTATAATAAATAATGAAAATAAATCATTTAACGTAAATTTTGCTCAAATTTGGATCTCCTATACTTTGAAAGTGCATTATACTTATACAACATCTATATAAGAAAAACATAGTCGAGTGAGATATCGTTAGATTCGTCTTATCGTGTAGTTTTAAAATATCAAATTTTTAGATTTTTTTCTTGTACACATTTTGAGTTATTATTGAGTTATTAATAATTAGAAATATGTATTGGATTGCGTGCAGAAAGTGAATGTTGATGAAATAGGTATGTTACTGTTCATAAGGGGATTTTTGTGAGAGAGAATTGATAGGTTACTGTTCACAAGAGTAGGTCACTGTTAATAAGAGATATTGTTTTTTATATATTATATTGATATATAGATATAGATATTTAAAAAATAAATATAATATCAACCCATAAAGTTTTTGTTACAACATTTTTTGTTACAACATTATTTAGTAGTATTCTTTATCTATAATAATTAATGAAATTAAATTATCTAATGTGAATTTCGCTCGAATTTGGTTCTCCTATATTTTGAAAGTGCATTATGTTTTTTTTACTCTCAATTCGTTCCTTTCTAAGTGAAAAATGATTGATTTTTGCTACTGTTTATTATTAAACTATCAACCCATAAATTATCAACCCATAAAGTTTTTGTTACATCTTTTATTTGGTAGTATTCTTTATCTATAATAATATGAAAAAAAATTATCTAACGTGAATTTCGCTTAAATTTATTTTTAAAGTCCACTATGTTTTTTTAATTATAATTCTTCATTTTTATAGTGAAAATGAATTGACTTTTGCTACTGTTTATCATTCTACTTTGACTAATGCTTATACAACATCTATATAAGAAAAAATATAGTTAAGTGGGATCTCGTTAGATTCATCAAATAATGTACTTTTACAATATCAAATTTTTAGAATTTTTTCTTGTACACATTTTGAGTTATTGATAATTAGAAATATGTATTGGATTGCGTGCGGAAAGTGAAGGTTGGGGAAATAGGTAGGTTACTATTCATAAGGGGATTTTTGTGAGAGAGAATTGATAGGTTACTGTTATAAGAGTGTTACTGTTCATAAGGGATATTATTTTTATATATTATATAGATAGATATCCCACAACCCTTATATGTTGGAATGCCCCATTGTTTAGGGTCTCTTCTACAGGTAGAATTGTAGTTGCGAGCTGTAGCTGTAGCTGTAGGGAGTTGTAGCTGTTAGAAGCTGTAGCTATCAGTTTTTGCATAAGTGTTTAATAGAAGTAGCTGTAGCTGTCATAAATTATAATTTGAATAGTAAAATTAATTAAATTGGAAAATAGGTTTCGAAAGCTGCCAAAAGCTACTGAACGTAGAGCTTTTCGGAGCTACAATTCACAGCTAAAGCCTTCAAAAGCTAGTGTGCAGAACAAGGCTATTGTTTTCATATAAAAGTTGAAGCTCCTTAAAACTCCCCAAAACTGCGTGCAGAACAGACCCTTAATGGATCTGGCCACTACACCCATTATAAATTGGTTTTGGGTCTTTATTTCCGAAATCTAATACCAAATGGCACCTGATGTACACCCCCACCGACACCATCGGCAAACCCTCGATGGCACATATAATGAGGGATAACAATTCTGGCCTCTTTGCACACCCTATGGCATGACCATTGATAAATGGAAAAAATGTTAAATACGTCCGTTTTCTTTTCCAAAAATTCAAATCAATCCTTTCTTTAATTTTATTACCAAAACAGTCCGCTACAAATGCTAATTATGTACAAATCAGTCAATTTTTCCACTAAGTATGCCCTAATTGCTGATGTGGCAATGGTTTAAATTTAAACTTGATACGTGGCATAATATTAGTCCTTTTTCTTTTATCTTTTGCCAATTCAGTCCTAAATTTTTGTTTTGTTCCATTTAGTCCTCTACCCAAATCAGTCATTTTTATATTAATTGGCCTTCAACCTTTTAAATTATTTCATTTCAGGCACAGAACCTTAAATTTTTATTATTACTAGTTCATGCCCAACATACTTCCGTAAATAAAATTAAACACCAAACCTCATACGTATTGGGTTTGACTGCCTTATTACCGGGTCTTCCAAGCTCCGGGTATGCACTCCCTCCAGCCACCCGACCGCAACCGATGGTTCATTGGTTCTAGATTCCTTTAGCAACAATCAGCACAATCATACTTTGTTTCCTACCTTAAACGTAGCAAAGTTTGAGTAAATTATTTAATTTTAATTTTTGGAAGGTTATGGATGGATGAAGCCTAGACAATAAAATTCAGGCTAATTTTTAATATTTTTTATAATATTTCAATAATATTTTAAATATTTTTTTAATAAAATCAAGGCTTCTTGTATCCATAGCCTTTCAAAAATTAAAACTAAATAGTTTACTCAAACTTTGCTACGTCCTAAGGTATGAAACAAAGTAGGATTGTGCTGATTGTTGCTGAAGGAAACCAGAACCAATAAACTATCAGTTGTGGTTGGAGGGAGTTCGTGAAATCCTGAAGCTAGGGAGACTCAGTAACAAGGCAGTCAAACCCAATGTATGAGGTTTGGTGTTTAATTTTATTTACGAAAGTATGTTGGGCATTTATTTGATACATGAACTAATAATAATACTAATAAAAATTTAAGATTCCGGGCCTGAAATGAAATAATTTGAAAGTTTGAAGGTCAATTAATATAAAAATGATTGATTTGGGTAAAAGACGAAATGGAACAAAATAAAAGTTTAGGACTGAATTGGCAAAAGATAAAAGAAAAATGACTAATATTATGCCACGTGTCAGGTTTAAATTTAAACCCTTGCCACGTCACTAATTAGGGCATAATTAGTGAAAATTGACTGATTTGGACATAATTAGCATTTGTAGCAGAGTGTTTTGATAATAAAATTAAAAAAATGACTGATTTGGATTTTTTAAAAAGAAAATTGACGTATTTAACATTTTTTCCATTGATAAATCATCGCACACTGCCCAAGACTCCCAGTGGCGAAAAATTTAAACAAAAATATACGTAAACTCAACAATGCATGAGATGAAGATTTCAAGAAGAATATCCCCTTGCCTGACTAAACAATTCTAGTTATTCTTTATCCATATCCCTATAATATAATTTTAAAAATAATACTAATATAGATTCTAAAGTTTTTTTTTAAAAAGAAAAAGAAAAAAAATTAATCCAAGTTTATGTATGATTTTGTCCCATTCAATTCGAATTTGGATTTCAAGTTTGAACTTTGAAATTTTTAATTTGAAATGAATTCCAAATTTTCAAATGTTACTCACCTTATCCCTAATATTCATGAGACATTCCGAAAGAAGGGGAGGACTATTGTGACAAATATACACAAAAGAAATGGCATGAGATATTTCGGTATCCGGCCATGGGACAAAACATGACACGACACTGCGTCAGAGAGCATGAATTTAAACACGATTTTCACCCTTCTTGCCATTCAACAGCCCGCAACTAAAAGCCGACAATATATTCATGAATTAATAAATATCAAACAGGTAGTACTAATTTATTTATTTTTCTAAAAAAAATATTTATTTTCCCAAGATATTCCATTTTAGATTCATCGACACTAAAAATTTCAAATTCAGTGTTATGGAAATATGGGGAAAGTGAAAATAAAGGTTGACATTTGCAATTAAAGAGATCCATGGCATTTTGGTCAGCAACGCTGGATACGGCGTAGTCCTCTGTTAACACCAACAAAAATACTAAGGTCCATATCTGTTAGTCCAATATTGGAGGCCCATCTATTTTTGTAGATTGCTCGGCCCCGGGTAAAAACATATCCGGAAGCGGGAGGACGCGTCTCCAACAGCCCATATCCGGAAGCGGGAGGACGCGTCTCCAACAGCCCATATCCGGAAGGGGGAGGACGCATCTCCAAAAGCCCATATCCGGAAGGGGAGGACGCGTCTCTAAAAGCCCATATCCGGAAGGAGGAGGACGCGTCTCCAAAAGCCCATATCCGGAAGGAGGAGGACGCGTCTCCAAAAGCCCATATCCGGAAGAGGAAGGCCGTATCTCCAAAAGCCCATATCCGGAAGAGGGAGGCCGTATCTCCAAAAGCCCATATCCGGAAGCGGGAGGACGCGTCTCCAAGTTGATGAAAATATATCCGGAAGAGGAAGGCCGCGTAGACAACAGCCCGAACGATGGAGGCCAAAGAGATGGTGGAGGCCGTCCGTAAGAATGGAGGTCGTCTGTATGGGTGGAGGCCATGGAGGCCCAAAGAGATGGTGGAGGCCGTCTGTATGGGTGGAGGCCATGGAGGCCAAACAAGATGGAGACCAACACTATGATGGAGGCCAACACTATAATGGAGGCCAAGACGTATAATGGAGGCCAACCCAAGGATGGAGGCCAAGACGTAGGATGGAGGCCAACCCTAGGATGGAGGCCGTCGTGACGATGGAGGCCCAAGAGATGGTGGAGGCCGTCGTGACGATGGAGGCCCAAGAGATGGTGGAGGCCGTCGTGAGGATGGAGGCCGTCTGTAAGGTGGAGGCCATGGAGGCCAAACAAATGGTGGAGGCCGTCGTGACGATGGAGGCCCAAGAGATGGTGGAGGCCGCCGTGACGATGGAGGCCGAAGAGATGGTGGAGGCCGTCGTGACGATGGAGGCCAAAGAGATGGTGGAGGCCGTCTGTATGGTGGAGGCCATGGAGGCCAAACAAGATGATGGAGGCCATGGAGGCCATGGAGGCCAAACAAGATGATGGAGGCCATGGAGGCCATGGAGACCATGGAGACCAATATGATGGAGGCCAACAGGAGGCCAAGAGTATGGTGGAGGCCGTATGGTGGAGGCCATGGAGGCCAAACAAGATGATGGAGGCCATGGAGGCCATGGAGACCATGGAGACCAAGAGTATAATGGAGGCCAACCCCAAGAGATGGAGGCCAACCCACTATGATGGAGGCCCCTAACCAAACTCTGCCACAAAAGTCGCCTCGTGACGAATGCTGCCATACGCTGCCTAATACCTAAACCCTGCATGTGTTTCAACAGGAGGCCACCTGTGTCTCAACAGGAAGCTGCACGGGGAGCTACAGGAGGAGGCCTCCTCCTATAAAAGGAGGAACGGAGGCACTTGAGAGAGGACACCCAACACACTCCCCAGAGGAATTCTTTTATCTGCATTTTCATTCCTGCACTTTTTATTCTGCAAGTTCAATTTCTGCTTTTACATTCCTGCAAAGTTTTCCATTCCTTTACAGCTTTGTTTAAATTCTTGTAATTCCCTTAGTAATCCTTGTAATCCTCTTCAAATATTGTCCAATCAAAATTCTCGGTTAACAAATTGGCACGCCCAGTGGGACACGAAGTGGAAACCATATCCGCTCCGAATAGTGTATGCATATCAAGATCTCGAAAAGTTGTTAATTTGACAGAGCAATTTGAGGATATGTCTCTACAAGAGAATACATCGGTGCGAACGCCGTTTGAGGACGCCATTGAGATGGCGAGCTCCTCTCAACCACTACAAGGGATTATCCAGACCCATACATTGTCCGAGCAAATACGGCTATCGATAACGGAATCGATGGCCGAGTTTATGCCTTTGCTCACGAGGCATCTAATGGACGTCCTGCGGCCTGCCATGGCCGACCAGACTAGCCAGATATGCGGTTCCCTGCGCGATGGAGGCCTCTCGGCATCCAGTTCTATTATGGCACCTAGCACTCTGTATCCAGGACCGTCAGGAGGACAACACCGAATGTGGGGAAACACACCAGACCAGCCGCCACTCCAGGATTCTGGAAGCGTGGCCAGTATGTTTCCACATTCATACCAGACAGCGTATACTTTCTCTACAGCGGCACCCAGCATGCCGAATTTGGGTTACGCGGCACCTCCCATGCCGGTATATGTTCCATCAAATCCTTTGATGGCAACCAGTGCTACACCAGGCTGTATGGCGGCCGGACCTAGCATGGCACCCAGACAGGCGGCACCTCAGATGCCGAACATCCCAACTGTACCATATGTGGCGGCTCCTCTCAACCCGGGTTGGATGCCACCAACCCTAGGGGGGCAGGCTACCGAGACAGGAGGAGTGATGGCGGCTCCCATGCCACCTACCGCCACTCCTATCCATGCAGGAGGACACGCCCCACAACCATGTGGAGCACCCACAACAACTGCTGCGATGCCTCCTACGGAGGCACAAGTGATCTCACCGGAGTTACTCGCGGACATGATGCAGCAGCACTTCGGAATCCAGCTAAAGCCGATGGAGCGGCCTACATACCGGAAGCCGTATCCGGACTGGGTAGATACCATGCAGCCCTATCCGAGGGGCTTCAAGATGCCAGAATTCACCTATTTTTCAGGAGATGATGGCAAGTCTACAGTGGAGCACGTCGGAAGGTTCACAGCTCAGTGCGGGGAAGCAGCGGCCAATGACTGGCTGAAACTAAAACTGTTTAGCTCATCCCTTACCGGACCTGCCTTCGCATGGTTTGCCTCTTTGCGGCCTAACTCGATACAAAATTGGGCTGACCTCGAACGTGCATTTCATGATAGGTTCTACACTCCACTATCACAGGTAAGCCTTGCAGACCTTACCAATGCCAAACAATATGACGATGAGGCGGCAAGTACGTTTATCAGTAGATTACAACGGCTTCAAGGCCGATGTTCCATAGCAATCCCGGAAAGGGAAATAGCCAATATAGCAGTGGCTAATATGTTGCCGAGACTAAAAGAATATTTAATTGTGCATGACGCAACTGATCTTGCCCAGCTGGCCGAGAAAGCGGCCCGCTTGGAAAAGTTCTTTGTGGAACGAGATGAGAAGCGTCTACCTATACACGGGACTCGTTTTGAGGAATTGAAACACAATAAAGAGGAAGACGAACTAAGGGTGTTGGCCAAGGCAATAACCTTGGGTGATAAAAAACCTGGGTAGTGGCCCTGGAACCGAGTCGACAGCGGCCTTGGAAGCCGAGTAGTCGGTGACTGAGGACGACGCTCGGGGATGGCGGCCCTCCGGAAGAAAGAGGTAGCGGCCTCCGGCCAAGGTGGTGGCGGCCTCTCTCCGGATCTTAGTGGCGGCCTTCGATGCGCGGCGGCCCTCCGACGGAGGAAGGCCGTCGGCCTCTTAAGGGAATGGCGGCCTTCGTGGAATGAGGATGGCGGCCTCTCGTGCTTGGGTGGTGGCCTCCGCAGAGCGATCTCCAACTGCGCAAGAACGGATGATGGTGGCGGCCAAGCCGAAGGCGATGGCGGTCTCGCAGCGGCGGCCTTCAGGACGGCGGTCACGACGAGTTGGATGGGCGGCGGCTTCTTGAGTGGCGGCCTCCTCGCATAAGGCTGGCGGCCTCCTCGCACAAGTGAAGTGGCGGCCTTGTGGAAGAGATGGCGGCCTTGTATGGAGGGGTGGCGGCCTTGAGCGCAAAAGGTGGCGGCCAAGGCGATGAACACGGCGGCCTCTCGGGTGTGATGGGCGGCCTCCTATGCGAGGGTGGTGGCGGCCTCAAGCTTATGGAAGAGACGGCGGCCTTCGCTGGAGAGGTGGCGGCCTTCGATGGAGGGAGTGGCGGCCTTCGCTGGATGGGTGGCGGCCTCGTGCTCCTCGGACGGCGGCCAAGGCGGAAACAGGTGGCGGCCACAACGCAGAGCAGCGGCGGTCCAACCCGGGAGGCAGTGGCGGTTTCCGGAGCAAGCTAGCAGCCTGGCTCAGTGTGGACAGCAGCACCCGGCGGCGGCGGCCGGAAATCCCCTGGTGATGGCCGGCAACCGGAGTAAAAAGAGGATGAGGCGTAATGGGCCTGGACCTCCAAATCCGAAATTAAGCGCGCAAATTTGTCTTAAGATGCTAATCAGACAAAATGCGCGAGGGGGGCATCTGTTAACACCAACAAAAATACTAAGGTCCATATCTGTTAGTCCAATATTGGAGGCCCATCTATTTTTGTAGATTGCTCGGCCCCGGGTAAAAACATATCCGGAAGCGGGAGGACGCGTCTCCAACAGCCCATATCCGGAAGGGGGAGGACGCGTCTCCAAAAGCCCATATCCGGAAGGGGAGGACGCGTCTCCAAAAGCCCATATCCGGAAGGAGGAGGACGCGTCTCCAAAAGCCCATATCCGGAAGGAGGAGGACGCGTCTCCAAAAGCCCATATCCGGAAGAGGAAGGCCGTATCTCCAAAAGCCCATATCCGGAAGAGGGAGGCCGTATCTCCAAAAGCCCATATCCGGAAGCGGGAGGACGCGTCTCCAAGTTGATGAAAATATATCCGGAAGAGGAAGGCCGCGTAGACAACAGCCCGAACGATGGAGGCCAAAGAGATGGTGGAGGCCGTCCGTAAGAATGGAGGTCGTCTGTATGGGTGGAGGCCATGGAGGCCCAAAGAGATGGTGGAGGCCGTCTGTATGGGTGGAGGCCATGGAGGCCAAACAAGATGGAGACCAACACTATGAAAGAGGCCAACACTATAATGGAGGCCAAGACGTATAATGGAGGCCAACTCAAGGATGGAGGCCAAGACGTAGGATGGAGGCCAACCCTAGGATGGAGGCCGTCGTGACGATGGAGGCCCAAGAGATGGTGGAGGCCGTCGTGACGATGGAGGCCCAAGAGATGGTGGAGGCCGTCGTGAGGATGGAGGCCGTCTGTAAGGTGGAGGCCATGGAGGCCAAACAAATGGTGGAGGCCGTCGTGACGATGGAGGCCCAAGAGATGGTGGAGGCCGCCGTGACGATGGAGGCCGAAGAGATGGTGGAGGCCGTCGTGACGATGGAGGCCAAAGAGATGGTGGAGGCCGTCTGTATGGTGGAGGCCATGGAGGCCAAACAAGATGATGGAGGCCATGGAGGCCATGGAGGCCAAACAAGATGATGGAGGCCATGGAGGCCATGGAGACCATGGAGACCAATATGATGGAGGCCAACAGGAGGCCAAGAGTATGGTGGAGGCCGTATGGTGGAGGCCATGGAGGCCAAACAAGATGATGGAGGCCATGGAGGCCATGGAGACCATGGAGACCAAGAGTATAATGGAGGCCAACCCCAAGAGATGGAGGCCAACCCACTATGATGGAGGCCCCTAACCAAACTCTGCCACAAAAGTCGCCTCGTGACGAATGCTGCCATACGCTGCCTAATACCTAAACCCTGCATGTGTTTCAACAGGAGGCCACCTGTGTCTCAACAGGAAGCTGCACGGGGAGCTACAGGAGGAGGCCTCCTCCTATAAAAGGAGGAACGGAGGCACTTGAGAGAGGACACCCAACACACTCCCCAGAGGAATTCTTTTATCTGCATTTTCATTCCTGCACTTTTTATTCTGCAAGTTCAATTTCTGCTTTTACATTCCTGCAAAGTTTTCCATTCCTTTACAGCTTTGTTTAAATTCTTGTAATTCCCTTAGTAATCCTTGTAATCCTCTTCAAATATTGTCCAATCAAAATTCTCGGTTAACATCCTCGTTACTGAATTGCAGGGAATATATGTACTATATATCAGGTAAAAGTCGTTCAATTTGTAGTTGAAAGTGGTGCATAGAACACTTTTGGAAACCATCCTGATCTTGAATGATATACACATACATTTGATTGATGTGATATCTCAAACATTAGTAGTATATTCGTTATATTACGGCCACAACAGGAATGACAATGGGTTCGGGTCAGAACCGAGAAAGACCCGAGCTTTGATCGAGTCTTGGGTCTTACAAAAATGGACTGAGAACCCACTCGTTGTCAGTGGCGGATCCAGGATTATCAATATGGTAGGTCAATTACCATACATCATTAATACAAGTAGTATATATATAATTATTATATACTCCCTCCGCTTTTAAAAAATTGAAACATTCATGCTTTTCACGTTATCCAATATATATTTTTAACTCTTAATATCTGAAAGTGTGTAAAAGTAAAAATTATAAAAAATTTGATATTCTAAAATTACGCGATTAGACGAATCTAACAAAATTTCACTTGACTATGTTTTATCTTGTATAACTGTATTAAAATTGTGAATCAAAGTTACTCAGTGATTATTAAAAACTATGCAAATGTTACAATTTTTAACAAACGGAGGGAGTACTTAGTAAAAGAAAATTTAAAAACAAAATAATATTACCTCAAAATAATTATAATGGTTTTAGAAAAGTTCTTATATTTTGGAATTATTGTACAATAGCATCTTATCAATACTAACGTTCATAAACAAATCTTGAATATTAGAATTTAGGGCGAAGATACAAATTGGAATTCTCTCAAACATGATTTTGTAAATTGAAGTATATTGAAATTTTCCAAAATGGGGAGAACAATTTGAACTTGAAATTTTAATAGCAATTGAGATAAAGATTCAAACTAGAACTCTAATAAATTAAAGTATAAGAGAAGAAAAATGAAATGTAAAAAGAATTATATAGGCTGAAATCTATTAAAAGTTTAATTGAATTGAACTATACTACTCATTTTTACACTATATTATTAATTTCTTAATGCTAACCTAGTACTAATTAATTTTTACACTATATGATTGATTTCTTAATACTACTAAACTACTAATTTAATTTTTTAATGGTGGGTCAATTAATTGACCAACCTTGTTTGTGTGTACATCCGCCGATGCTCGTTGTCATCCCTAAAAATGGCAATGGGTCCGGGTCAGATCTGGAACCGAACCGAACCCGAGCCCTGAATCGGATCTTGGGTCTTAGCGGAACCGACCCAGACCCGATCCATTGCCATCCCTGGACCACACCATACGAGGTGGTGCATTTGAGGTTCAGCTTCTGTCCATGGACGGAGCCCAAATTGTAGGTCCTAGGGCTTCTTCAAGACTGATCTGAAAAATTTCGGGATCATTATTCCATTTGTTTGAGTGACTACGCCATTCCCACAACAAAAATGAGTTATCTTGGACAATCGATCTACCGCAACAAAAATTGAGTCCTAGCTCTTGTCTATAAAGACTCAAACCAAGATCTTTGCTTAAGTCAGAGCCCATACCATTCAATCCAACTGCGTTTGGTATTAGACTTCAATTGTATTATTAAAATATTTACCATTCAATCCAACTGCGTTTGGTATTAGACTTCAATTGTATTATTAAAATATTTATATTGAGGATATTTGGGAGTCAAATGATCCGTTAGCATATTGCCATATAGCAGATTCGAATAGATAATTATGAGTGAATATGTTGATTCTCCTAAAATTTTTGTATGTATAAGAATTTCACCCAAAATATTAAATTGGCTTAATTTGGTTTTCTTTAGTCATGGACGGAGAAACTGACGTAGGTTTTTTTAAAAAAAATTGTGTTGTATTTGTATCTAATCTGTGCGGTATGCCGTAGCCCGTCTGGTCTACACTATTGCGCCGACGATGCTGAGTACGTTCAGGTCGCGGGGTTCCAACCCAGTTCCGCTCCCCTGCAATTGCTATCCAACCGCCGCCGCCGCTTCTTCCGCCCACCGCCTCAATTTACGACACTGCCCTTCCAATCGCCGTCATTTCGCTTCTTTTACCATTCAATCGGTCGATAGTCCGCCGCCTTCCGAGCCCTCGGTTTCGCCTCAGCTTTTCTCCACTATCGGATCTCCCGCCACTGTTCAACATTCTCAGTGGACCCTCACAAACCACAGTGTTCAGTTTCTCAGTTACATAGCTTGTGCGGTGCGTGTTCTTGCGCCTTTTACGTCTCTTCAATTCAATTTCCTTGGAATGATTTTGGGTGATTTCCACTTCGATTAATTAGTTTAGTATGTGGTCTTACGGAAAATCAATCTTTATGCATTTGGCTTATGCTCATATAATTGGTGGAGCTTTATGAATTGTTTGATAATCTGGTAATTGTTAATTCTAGTGTAGAGCTTGTTGCTTGATTGTTTTCTGCTATCAAATTTAAAGTGTGTGGCTCTGGTACAGGATACGCTCCTTCCACTGCTAAAAAAGGGATATTTGAATTTGTGTTGTCGATGATGGTAGATGAAGGAATGGTTATTTTCTTGGCTGCTTCCAGGCAGTTCTTGAATTCCCGTATTCACAATGAGAATTTATCCCACTTTAGCTATCAGTTAATGATGGCACAAGGTGCTTCTCCACCACTAGTCTGTCATCATAGACTACCAATATCCTTGCTTTTTGAAATATATGTGATGATTTTGAAGTTCCTTTATCTAAACGGATTTGATCAATGAAATTTTCAGATATGAAGAGATAATATGAACACTTCCGGTACTTAGAAATATGAGGTTTTCATTTCTTTTCTGTCTTTATGCTAGTTGGAGGACTAAAGCTAATTCACTCCCTTAACCAGTTGCTGAGAGTTGACGTAGTGTATGAGAGTGGCAGAGAGAAAAGCCCACACGGTTTCTATATTTCTTTTCTGATTTTCTGACTTAATGGAGTGGCATGTTAAATTCCAGTGATTTTACTGAAGTTTAGAAGTGGAGTCTTTAAAGTATAAAGATGATATATGTGATACCATTGTTTTAAATATCCCCAAAATTTCGGGTTTCGGGACATTCCGAAGCGAAATTTCACATGCAATATTTTTTTACAAAATTTCCATCGACCTGAAATTTTTTTAAAAAATAATTTTTTTCTAAAATTTAAAAATATATTTTTTAAAAAAAAACTAAAAATTAAAATTTATGTTTCAACCCATATTGATGATGTCATCCAATTAACTTGTTTATCAATTTTAAGTCTCTTATCAATCAACATGGTGCATGATATCGATATCAATAATATTACTAGCATATTATATCATTAAATGAGTATTGTTAGCATTAGGGGTGAAACCGATCCGACGCCGTATTCGATTATATTCGAATCCGAATTCGAATTTTTATATCCGGCGGATACGGGACAAGATATGGGATTGTAAATATCCGCCCGTATCCGAAAGATCCAAATAGAATGCGGATATTATCCGTATTTTCTATCCGAATATAAATATATGTATAATATAATATATTATATAAACTATAAAATAAATAAGTAATACTATATGTATAAATATAATCAAAAGCTTAGCCATATGTAATTTATTAAATCAAATCATATCAATCAACTCGACTACATCATTAGGTTCTTTGCATCAAAACTGTAGTATGTAACATCTTGTAGTGATGTTATTTAGATGTTTTGAACGAAATAACTGATGATCTTGAAAAATTTAAAAATTTAGTTTAGCTTACATAATAGTATATTCTGATTTCACTTAAAAAATTATAAAAAAATTAATTTTAGTAATTATAAGATTATCCGAGTTAAAATCCGAATCCGTCTCGTATCCGTTTCCCGAAATATTTGAATTTGTATTTGTATCCGGCCTATTCGTATCCGATTCCACATTCGACAAGAAAATATGGGATAGGATACGGGATGAGTACTATCCGCCCGTGTCCGTCCCGTTTTCACCCCTAGTTAGCATATTACTAATTTATATAGCAACAGAGATGAGGAATTTTGAAATATCTTCATTTTCATCATCTCAGAAACTCGAATTAGTTTTCTAAAAAAATTACAAATATCTCCGAAATTTCCCCCGACATTTCAAATATCTTCGAAATTTTCCTAAATTTATATGTCCGATATAGATATCGAACCCGATATTTAAAACCTTGTGTGATACTAAGTTTGGTGTCCTTTGCAGGTAGCTGTTTCTTCAACTTGGCTTTTTTGTTCGGCAATTCCAACTCTTCTGGTTTGTAACCCTCATTCGCTTTGCTAACCTGGTTTATTTAAATAAATTTGATGTGTGTGTGTGTGTATTCGAGGCTGTGGTTTTAAAGAACCTAAAAAAACTTCAGATAAAGAATTTTTATGTCATTCATCCATCTCAGTTTCATCGAAATAGAGGAGACAAAAACTGAAATTAATAGCTATTTAGAGTTTCCTGATGGCTATTTTGTAGGTGAAAATGCTTCTTGCAAAAGATAATGTTCACTTGAAATTGGAAGCAAGAATTCTTAAAATCCAACCCCTAAAGTATGAAATATATTTATGTTATGTAATGAATTGCATTATTTGTTCTTCCACGCGACATTCACCCATTGGTAATTATAAGGAGTATGATTTGTTGAAGGCCTTCAAGAAAGCTGCTCAGTCAATGGAAAAGCTAATGGACACGACAAGGGAGGAGCTACCAAGCACAATGGCTGCGATTCGGCTATCTGGGATGGAGATCAGCGATTTAACAATGGAGCTCAGTGACCTTGGGTAATATTATAAAATGGTGCATTGGTGCTTCATTATCTTGTGACGCCTCTCAGTGGTATTTTCACATGCTTATTTTTCTTCATTTATAGAAAAGGAATAACTCAAGGTGTTAGGAGTTCAACTCGAGCTGTTCGTATGGCAGAAGAAAAACTGAGACGACTGGCAACTGGGAATCAAATAGGTTAAACAAACATTTGCCTAATGTGCTTACACTATTTTTGTTTATAATATGAAATTCACTTAATGTTTACTTAAATAGTAACCATGCAGGAGGTGGCCCCAAGAAAAACACAGATCGATGAACCAGTTCTAGCTAGAACTGCACGAGGTGTAAGGGAGGGGATTGTTAAAGGTCGCACAGCCCTGCAAATGCTTTTCACTCTGACCCGGTATTCTAAAACTCTACTGAATTTCTTCACTTCCCGAGCAAAGTTGTGATATAAGTGGGCATCGAGCATTTCGTGTTAGGTGGTGAACTTTGTCCCACTGTGGAGGAAGATTAGGTTGTGAATTCATCTTAATAGAGTTGACTGTACCTGTTGAACTCTCTGCAAGTGAGTAACGTCAAGAAATGTGTTTGCCTTCTGGAAGTTTTGAGTGTTAGATTTGAAAACTATGAAGTGTAGGGGATCTTTTCCCCTGAAATTCTAGGGGGGCAGGTTAGTTTTTATCACTCTTGTTTATGCATTCAATTTATCTTAGGTTGGAAGAATTGAAGTGAGCAAAGTATCAGCTTAGGATGACCTTTATGATCCACATTATCATCAAGAGGAAATGGCCGTACAATGCAAATTATATTTTGCCTCATTCTTGTCGTTTCAAGTGATTAATAATATCTGTTTTACGGACAAGAAGAGTTGTTTTGTTTTTGGATATATGCATATGTTAAAAGTTTTTATGTAACTATTTTTCATGTTATGATCTGAACTATTTTATGTATAAACTACTACTGCTTTGAACCTTGGCTCAGAACAATGTCATGTCCGATATTTTACTTTTGCTTTTTTTATTTGGTGCGAGTGAAAATACCGAGGGTATATTGATTCTTGAAATGAATGTTGAGCAAAAGGCCTTTTACTTCAGTGTTGTTTATGGGTCTAGACGCACAAATACAAGACCCCTTTCCTCTGAATGGAGTGCATGAAACACAGTGATAGATTAGGGGGAAAATGCAAAAAGATTCAAAGGAAGGGGATACATTCAATGTTGATGCATTTTCCCCATATGGTCCTCCTACCTTGACCGTGGATGTCAGTATACCATAACCACACTACCTTGACCATGGACATACAAATGCTTCATCCTCTCCTGGAATTGCCCATGTCTCATGTTGTTTCTCGCTGATGTTGCTTGCCACTGCTCCTCTTCTATCGTTCCACCCTCTCTTCAGGTAATAAAATATATATATATATTTTTGCTGAACAGTCTATACAGACTAGGAAATGGATGGTGGGAGCCCGTGCCACAAAAATTACAAAGAGACAAAGGGGAGAAATAGGGGGTTGGGTGGGGAATCGAATTATAGGTTGGAAATCGGTGGATTTGACCACTAGGCCGGGAGTCAGGGATTTGACCACTAGGCTAAGCCCACATCCCCCCTTCAGGTAATAAAATACTACCTCTGTTCTTGAAAGTTGTTTATATTTAGTTAGATGTCACTATTCACACACAGACTTTCACTTAAAGTTTTATCATAGTTATATAAGTTATAATATAGTCAAGTGAGATCTGGTTAAATTCTCTCGTAGTTTTTAAATATCGAACTTTTAGAATTTTTACTTATAGTACTAAACTTGAGTTATTTATGATTTAAAATTGCATTGAATTGCGTGATATGTGGGCCCGTCAAATACTTTCAAAAACAGAGGAAGTATTACATACAGTGTTCTTCATTTATTATTAAAAAAATATACCATTTATTTTTAAATCCTGTGCCAAAAGTTGATACCAAAAAAAAAAAATCATATTTGGGGATGAGGACTTGTCCAAGTGGTCAAGTCTTTGCCTTCCAACCTTATAGTTGAGGGTTCAACTTCTCATCCCGACACCCTAGAACTCCCCTTTATTCCTTTATAATTTGTATGACATGAGCTCCCACCACTTTTTCACCAGCTTCGACTCCTCAAAAAAAAATTTAAAAAAATAAACATATTTTGACATTAATATAAAATTCCTCTTTAGAAGTTAATATCCTTATTGTTCGATTGTATATGTTGTTTTCCTTAATATTGTTCGATTGTTAGAATATTCCATTGTTCGATGCCCCACAGGTCTCCTATCCGTGAGTGGCTTGTTGTTTTCCTTATTGTTTATGTTGGACAAATATTAATAAAAATACTTGATTTCGTTTTATTTGATTTGTTATTTTTTTCGCGAAGCATTTGATTTGTTACTTGTTAGCAAGTAGTATTAGAAATTATTCCATTTCGAAGGATTAGTCCTGGGTCCAATATGGCCTGAGGATACCCGGTTATTCACCAGAAATTATTCCATTTGATTGGTTCTAATTTGTAATCAGATGATATTTGATTGGTGGGAAATCAAATATTTAATTGATATTGAATGATTTTATTTTTATGTAAAGCATCCACGACACGAGGGAGGTTGATTATCCTATATATAAATAGGGTATAGAGAGAAAAGACACGGTCTATATTCTTCGCGAATACTACTATAATCGTTGGGATTGGGACTTAGCCCAAGTGGTTAAGCCCCTGGCTCTCAACCTTTAGGTTGAGGGTTCGATTCCCACCCGGCCCCTATCCATCCCCTTGTGTGGCATGGGCCCCCATCACTTCTCTAGCCTGTATAGGCTGTTCCGCAAAAAAAAAAAAAATACTACTATAATCGTTGGTGAGTGAATTTTGTAAGTCTTGTCTATATTGGTGATGAATAGTGTTAATTCATTGATGATTCAACATGTGCTTCAACGGTCTAGCCCCCAAGGTTGATGAAATTGCTCGCCGGGCCAGCTTTCTTGGCGACTTGTTCGAGCGGTCATGTGGCCATCCTCCTCGTGTTAGGGAGGTGCGACTGGTGTGTTGGAACCCCCGGGTTCATCGTGGTTTGGTATTGCATGTGGATGGTAGTGCCCTTGGGAACCCGGGGCCAGCTGGTTTTGGTGGGGTTTTGCGTGACAGTGATGGCCAATGGTTGGAAGGGTTTTCTGGATCTATTGGCGAATCTACTAATCTCATGGCAGAACTCCACGGTATTTGGAATGGATTGCGACGACTCATTGGTATGGGTGTTGAGTCCATTTGTTGCTATTCAGACTCCTTGGAAGCTCTTCGGCTAATCGGGCATAATGTGAGCTCATCCCATCCGCTTTATGCCTTGATTCGACACATACAGGACATTCTGGCCATTCGGCCTGGCTATAGATGGTATCATATCCTTCGAGAAGGCAATGCAATTGCTGATGCCTTGGCTAAACGGGGCTCTCGCTCGGTGGAGTTTTTCACTACCTGGGCATTTCCTCCGGATGATGTCCGGCCTCTTCTCTCAGCAGACATGGCCGGCACGTGGTTCCCCCGGTTTTGATATTAGTTTTTTCTTCTTTATTTTGTTTTTGATCTTCCCTTCCCCCTCTTTGTTTTGTAGCCTTTTTCCTTTGTTTGCTGACGCTTGCGCGTCCACTCACCCAAAAAAAAAAAATTCCATTTCCTGACTTTCGCAGTGAAAGATTTCTGAATTTATTCGAGTAAATTATGTTTATAGTTATAAATCGGATGTGTTTTAATCATTGACTTGTACTCCCTCCGTCCCACTCCAAGTGTCTTGTTACTGTTGGGCACGAGTTGGTTTGTGAGTATATGGTGGGGTCCACATAGTTGTTGGAGGGGAAAATTATTTCTATTTATAGAAAGAAGACATTTGTAATGGGACATCCAAAAATAGTAAGTAGGACATTTGGAATGGGACGGAGGGAGTATTTGATTATGGAGTATAATTTTGTAACACGTATTTGATTATGGAGTATAATTTTGTACTCCCTCCGTCCCACCACACATGTCCTGTTTGACTTTTTTACACTGTTAATTGTTCAGCTTTGACTCGACTTTATTTCAAGTATATATTTAGAGAAAAATAGTCAAGTTGGGTCTTGTTAGAATCGTATGATCATGTAGTTTTATAATATATATATTTTGCATATTTTTTCATTGAACATGTTTTGAGATATTAACAGTTGAAAAAGTGCATTGAATTGTGTGCAAAAGTGAAACAAGTCAAGTTAAATGGGACGGAGGGAGTACTTACAATATGATCTTTCGATTAATTTTTTTTTTTAAAAAAAAAATGCTTCTGCACATTATAAAATGTGCCAGTACTTCTATAACTTGTCCTTGTAATAATATTGAATAACAAGAGACACATCACATAATGTAATGTACTATAATAAATGAACTAGTCCATGAACACAATGTGGTAAAAAACTTCAAATGCTATAAAACAGTCACCACAGTCACAATTTTTAGTGAAAACAAATCCTTCCTTACCATCAATATACCATTCCTTCGGATTGGATTCGAGCATGTTTATCTCGGACATGATAGCAACGAGGTTCATATCCTCTAATTCCTTTGCAACAGCCATTACCACATTGGCCTCGGGTTGCTTCTTAGGCAGACGACACTCAGCAGGCCTTGTTTTCCACAGTTAAAACCCTTCTCTTGGAATTTCATTTTTGTTACACCACCGGTAGCTCCGAGCTTCCCTTTATTTTTGTTCTTGCGTTTTGAACCTTTTCCATGTTCAATTGTATTGATCCTCGCCTCAACACGTCACAATTAGTTCTGATTTTCTGTTGTCTTCTTCGACGTCTAACAATCAGATCTTCCAAAGACATCTGCTTTCGTTTGTGCTTGAGATAGTTTTTGAAATCCTTCCAAGCCGGAGGCAACTTCTCAATGATAGCAGCCGCTTGAAAAGTTTTGCCTATCGCTATGCCCTCATCAAGAATTTCGTGTATTATGATTTGTATCTCTTGCACTTGGTTTATTACTGTTTTGGAATCGACCATTTTATAGTCGAGGAATCGTCCAACCACAAATTTCTTTGAGCCGGTATCCTCTGACTTATATTTCCGATTGAGTGATTCCCACAACTCTTTTGTGGTCTTGTACTCACAGTAGACATTATATAGTGAATCATGAACATAATTCAAAATATAATTCCGACAAAGAAAATCACAATGGTTCCAAGCATCAACAACATTTTGAGTTTGAGAATCAATGTTACTTTCTGGAATTTTCGAAGCTTCCTCTTTTAAGCATCTTGACAGGTTGAGCATGGTCAAGTAGAACAATATTTTATGCTGCCACCATTTGAAACTCGTCGCTGCGCCAGTGAATTTTTCCGGTTTATCGACGTGACTTGTTGGGAACGTTTGAGCAGTAATGTTGGTTGCTGGGGGCGTCTGGTTCTTCTCACCATTTGCAACGTTGTTGGAGGATGAAGCCATAGTGTATATCGAAGTATGAATACTGTTTTAAGATTGTTAGGAAAATAGAGTTTCTACTTCGAATACACGCAGTGTTTTTTGGTTGAATCTGAGGTGATTTTCTTAAAACAGTATTGCCCGCGTATCAGTGCAATTGTTTCCTAGAATACAACAGATTCTCAGCAGCAAATTGGAACAATATTTATGAATGCCTTTGTTGGTTGGATTGCGGATGAATGAAATAGAACATGGCATGTCCTCTTATAGATGGCTAAGAGTTGTTTCTTTTCATTCAAACGATGTGTTGGTTCAGTGAAGAAGCACCCATTCGTTCGAATATTTCAATTCAAATGGAACGATGTGCTGGTTGGGTGAAGAAGCACCTATTCGTTCGAATGTTTCAATTCAAATGAAACAATGTGCTGGTTCGGTAAGAAGCAACCATTCGTTTGAACTCTGTCAAAGGTCGCGCCCATTTGAGCCAAAAATTCCATTCAAATTTGTAAGAGAAGAAATAAATAAAAATAATAATTAAAGCCCTAAGAATCAAAACCGGGTTAATCAGGCCCGTGATGCCCCAAGGAGAATTTTATCTTCTCTAATCAATGTGGAATTGACTCCCATTCATAATCTTCAATGGACTAAAAGCCCATTATTTCCATCTTATAGAAAAAAATATAGATATATATAGATATATATAGATATACTATATTTTCTCAAATTCTAACAAGATTGAAACATAAAAATTAATGTTCAGTTTGAAAAATAAAAATATATACTAGCATTTTGAGGAAAAAACAAACAAACAAACAAATGAAATATTTAACATAAGAAATTTAATTTTTTACTACCAAAGTTTAATTTTTGAAAACGTGGGGAAAGAAAAGTCAAGTCCTAACAACCCTCTTCGCCTAAAATAAAAACACAACCTCTTGTGTCAGGTGACGCCTACCATTCCACATTTCCACCACACCATTATTGTCTTTGTATAATCGGGTTTATGTAATGGCATAACAATTGTGTAATCTTTGTATAAAAATGATGTGTAGCCTTCTGTAAAGTAATGTATAAGCTTTATAAAGTAATATATAAACAATTGTTTATTTTTCTATTAGTTTTTTATTCATAACCTCCTTCCATTTTTAATAATATGTCAGTACCTACAAACAAACAGATTTCCATTTTTGTATACACAGACACACACCCACCCAAACAACCAAAATCCAGCAGCCACCACCACATTTATCAGCTCCCAGCCCCCTCCTCGCGTCTCATTCTTGGTTTGTTCTGCTCTCAATCTGTCTCCACTCATTGCTTTTCAATTGGAATATGCACATCCTTATTCAATACTATAATCTAATTTATGTGTCGGATTATGGATTTTGTCAACTCTCTTTTACCGAGCATTTTATATGTTACATGCGTTTCACGCCCTTTGGATTCGAGGATATAAAAAATTGAGGGAATCCAACTACAGGGACAAGGGAGGATTCCGGGGTGGGGTTATTATTTTTTGTTGATTCCATGTAAGAAAAGGGCTTAATTTTCTATTGGGATTATGTTTTTTGCTTGTTTGCCGACATTGTCCTGTTTGATACTACTGGCTTATCTTTTTAATGTTGATTGCCTTCCCAATGTAGTGAGAATCATTTGTAAGAATATGGGATGCAACAACATGAGGACCCAAGTTCTCCAAGGGTTGCAGTTGCCCACATCGATAGATCGTGGAAAATCGGCAAGAAAACCTAGCATTTCTGTGATGTTTCTTCAGATGAATGGAGAGAAAGAATTGAATAGCATATCTGCTCCTTGTCTTACTAGAAAGGGAAGATCTCACGGCCCTCTAGTTTTGAAGGTCTCTCGTTCTTCTGAAATTAGTTCAGGTAGTTTATAAATTTAAAAGAATTCTATGTTTTCGTATAGATTCCATTCCTTGTTTAGCTAATTCAGTTGACTCCCCTTAGTAGTTTTTTATGTATTGGCGTTTTTGTGTTCTTTTTAGTTTCTATCTTTTGAATGTTTATTGAGTCTTTAATCATGGTAATTATTCGAAAATGATCTCATCGCTGAGACAATGATAGACACACTCCTCGATGGAGCTTGTAGTCTTTTAGTCAAATTTAGGAATTGTGGTTATGTTTTTCATATGTGGGAATCATTTTAAAAATCCTTCATGGAGTAAAGATTGCTGGCTTTACCTTTTTTTTCCCTCTCTTTTTGCTTCTGTTTATTTACATAAACTAGAGTTTAATTAATAATAACCTCAAAAGAAATGTATTGGCGCTAAGTTGCTCTGTTCTCAAATCTTCTTATGTAGCTCCTGTGCTGGATTCAGGACGTTCAACAACATCCTTTGATGAATCTAAGATTTTACATGTAAGTTTCTTTGAGCAAATATTACTATCAATATCTACTGCATACAGCGTATATTCTAGCTAGTTATATGCGATAATTTAGTGCTAATACACCTCATGCACCGCATTTACATGAATTGACCACTCTAAAACTGCATCCCCATGTCCTTGAGCATTTAAAGTAAATTTTTTGGTGGTTAACATGTAAGCTATTGCAGATTAAAGCACAAGATGTTGAACCATATCTAAATGGACGAAGTCTCTTTCTTGTTGGTGGGTGAAAATCAGTTTTACTTTGGGTTTGGTATATTCATTGTATAGAACCAATTAACATATAGACTTGTTTCGTATGTCAAAGGAATGATGGGGTCTGGAAAAACCACAGTGGGCAAGGTTTTGGCAAACGCCCTTGGATATTCATTTTGTGACTGGTTAGTCCAAGTGTCCAACTGAATATTATTATCATCTTTTGTTTCCTGCAACAAGGACAGTTGATTTTTTTTTTTTTTTTTTTTTTTTTTTTTTGGGAGATTCAACAGAAAAGATGGTGGTCTTACTTGGATATTCTTAAGCTAGACAACAATAAATTTTCATGCTTCTTATGAATATTTCAGTGATACATTGATAGAAGAGGCTGCTGGAGGTTGCAGTGTGGCTGAAATATTCGCGTTACATGGTGAGAAGTTCTTCAGAGATAATGAGGTTAGCTCATTTCTGATTGTCTCCTTGCTCAGATTTGTTCTGAGACTTCTTTTTCGATATAAAGATACAGTGCAATTGTTCATCCCACTTAATGCTGGGAGCCTAGGACCATTTTGTCATCGTTCTTGCATGAATTTTTAAGACTATCTCACCGTGCCCTTTTCTATTTCAGCTGATTATTGGTTAAACTAGTAAGTTGTCTGTTTGATTAATTATGTAAGCATTGTCATATATGCTGGTGCTATAGTTTTTCACTGGCTACTTTGCTCTTAACTTGATATCATTTTTATTTTTATTTTTGACTCTTCTCAGTCAATATTGTAAAGTTTTTGAAATATGGTTTTGTTATTGCTTATTTGCTTCCTAGACCGAGGTGTTGCACAGGTTATCTTCAATGCACCGGGTAATTGTTTCAACGGGCGGGGGTGCAGTTGCTCGACCAATCAATTGGTAATAAAAAAAAAAAGTGTACAATTCTTTAGGCTATGGCCAACTTGGTATACAATTAAACTAGGTAGTGCAACTTGTTTGAATGAGGCAGGAGACATATGCGAAAGGGTACCAGCGTTTGGCTTGATGTGCCGTTGGAAGCCTTAGCAAAACGAATTGTCGCTGTAGGAGTTAATTCCCGACCTCTGTTGCATCATGGAGGAGGAGAAGATGATCCTTATTCACAAGTACGGCTCACCAATTGCCAATTTCTAAATTACTGCAACTCTTGTCTGCTTCCTCTCCCAGTGGAGATGTTGTTTCTCTATTGAATTGTTCTTTGTTGTGGTTTTTTCAGACATTGAAACGGTTATCCACACTTTTTGAAGAGAGGGGTGAAGCTTATGCGAATGCAGATGTCAGAGTTTCACTTGGAAGTAAGTATTGTTTGATTTGTTTCTTCATCAAATGTCTGTATGTAGTAGCAGCTTCAGTGAGAGAATCCAGTGGAAATCTTCATTATTCATGACAACCCTACCCACTCTGACTTGGTGGTTCTAATCCAACAGAAATTGCAGCGGAACTTGGATCTATGGACATTTGTAATATAACACCTAATGCAATCGCAATTGAGGTTTGTCCCGACATTCATTAGTTGTCTGTCTGTCTGGGCAATTTTATCGTGTTTTTTGGGCGCCCCTTCAAGTGGCTAGTGCTAATGTTTGACATTGTGTATGCATCGGCCGCTCAGGTGCTTGCACAAATCCAGACATTTTTTGTCGAGAACCGGAGATAACGGTGTTGATGGTTCAGTTGTCCGGAAGGGAGAAATGGCATGGATTCAGGTTTTGATTCATTTGTTGTTTTATAAATTAAGGAGGTTCAGGTCCCTTTGTAAGTGTGTGAATATCCATTCCACTTCAGCTCAACTGGATTATTAGTGCTGCTCGTTTGTTTTATGCATCTGGAGTCTCTCTTTTTTTTTTTTTTTGGTGTTTTCTTTTTTCCAAGAGTACCTTATTTATTAGCAATGATTGCTGGCGTAAGAATTATCAATTTTTTGAAGAATTGGCCAGTAGGCTGATCCCTTCTTGAGTATCGGTTAAAAAGTCTGAAAAATAGCAGGCCTCTCTAATAATGCATCTCAAGGAGACTGCTTTGGATTCCAACAACAGATCTTTAATACTCCCTCCCTCCGTTTTCAAAAAAATTGAAACGGACTCACAATGCACGCAGTCCAATGTACATTTTAAATTATTAATAACTAAATTTCGGTACAAGTAAAAATTTTAAAAGTTCGATATTTGAAAACTATACACGACGAGACGAATCTAACAAAATCCCACTTGGCTATGTTTTAACTTATATAACTATGATAAAATTTTAAGTCAAAATGCGTGTGCGAATAGTGTCAAATTTCCAAACGTTTCAACTATTTCGAAACGGAGGGAGTATGCATTGAAACCAAATTACTCTGGTCATACTCTAGTGCTTTCAAGTGTGCACTCTATGCTTCCTTTGCTATATATCTAGGGGGGTGGATAGCTCACAGGTAACAGCACAGCCAGCAAGAAAGCAAGAAATCCTGCTGCGGCTCAGTGCTCACAGTGAATGGAAACAAACAAATTTTTTGCTAGATCATGAAAACCTTATCAAATCTGAGCAATGCCATCCTTCCTAAGTGCTTTACCTCAAAATCAGGGGATGTGGAAAGCCAATTTGCTATAACCGTCGAGGTTTAAGATATCAGTTCAGTTTAAGGCGCGCGTATTCACTAACCTTACAGAAAGCCATTCCTGAGCCGATTCAACCCTTGGCAACTCCAACATTTTTGTTTCCTTCTCCAGTTTTCTTTCTGAGCTTTAAGATCGTTCGTTTTAATTCCTTTTCAGACTCGGGAGTGGGAAGTTCATTCAGGCAGTTTTTCATGAGTCAGAAAATCAAGGCCAATCAAACTTGCTGGTTCATTCCTGCCCATCCTGATGATGAACATATCTAAATACAATGATTTCAAGTACTTGGGCCACTTTCATCAATGTCAATTTCTCACATTAAGGAATCCACTTGAAAATCATCCATGAGGATAGCTTCTAAGTTCTAAATCTTCAATTTCCATATCCTGTTCTTGCTTACAGTCAGTCAATGCTGCTCAATTAATGCTCCAATACAAAAATTTCCACTATTCAAAATACATGAAAACTGCAGAAATTGAATACAGTTGGACAAAAAAAAAAAAAAAAAAAAACATGTACTCCAGACTGATGAAAACATTACAACAAAGTTAAGTAATAACTCTCTAGTTGGATTTGGAATATTGCAGGCTCCAGACAGATGAATATGTATAATACAGACAAGGTTCCTTAAATGATCGAGTATACAAAAGTTCTTAGCTGGACAACTGGACAGCATAGGAGGCTCATCCAAATATGAACTCAAAGCAAAAGACAACATAGAGAAGAGAGGTCCGTTTTTCAACAGTTTTCTTAACTCTCCTCACAACCTTTAGCCAAAGACAAACAATAGTCCCATTAATAATTCACAACTTAAAGAGCACATTACCGTAAATGCATGCTACAAACTTTAATTACACCATGTAATGGTTCATCGCCTGATTTCTCTGAAATAGGCACCTGATCAGCGGGAAGCAGTTTCACAGCTATCGCTACTATGGACCAAGTGAAGACCAAAGATGTAGACCATGTCGCCATACTCAATTTTGAACACATCTCTGTGGCTACAACTTCAGGAACCTAATAATTTTAGGTTCCAACTGCGCTTCTAACACATTCAGCATGAGGATGTTTGCTGCCACACAAAAGCTTTAGCATCACAACAAAATATAGAAGAACTAACAGATAGGAAGTAAAGTAATCATCCACTCAGAGACAACCAAAAGAATTGTAACACAGTTCTGAAAGCCACAGAATGGCAGCACCACAAGGGTTCATTACTTCACAAGTTTCTAGGAAAAAGAAACAACCATAATAACAATTACACTAATTCATGATTCACAGTTCATAAACAAAGTTAAAAATATCCCTTTATCGCACATTTCATACCCAAAATTCTCTTAGGCTCTTCCCATCCCTAATCTAACAAGTTAAGCACTAAACCTGCTGCAGAAACTTCCTAGGTAAATACCATTACACCAAAATAGCACTACTGTATGAGTCTATGAAAACGCTATGCAAAGAATTTAGTTAGAAACTATAGAATTTAACATGCATCATCTGTAGAATAGAAATGGCAATTGAACGCACAATAAGGCAGGGCAAGAATCCTTTTGTCGTCTCACCTCCAAGAGCTCTTTTTTTGTTTCAACTGCACAAAATGCATCAAAATTCAATGGCCAAGCAATGAGAAATTGATGCCCCTTTTGGGGCCACAAGCAGCACATCCAATCTCAAGATTGTCCCACGTAACCCTCCGTCCGCATCCTTTTTTACATCAATCTCGGCACACATAATATCCACATCCTTCCCGTTACCGTTACCTTTCCCTTCCCACACCACACACAACTTCCCATCCAAATTCACCATTGTTGAACTACACAAGAACTTGGGCAACCCTTTCTCCAGCCCTCTCAACTCCTTCCACACATCCTTCTCCATGTTGTACCCCCGAATCTTACCTAAGTAATCATAACAATACAAAACATCATCCACAACCGTAGCCCTGCCCCTCCACCCCAAGTCCAACCTCTTAGGAACAGTCCCCCAGTTGCCATTCTCAACATCATAAACAACCCCTCCTCTGTCAGCCATTGCATAAAACCTACTTCCAATCATGGCGCTGGCGTGCATCCACTTTTCCCTCACCTCAATGGAACTGGGAACGGCAGCCCACAACCCCGTTTTAGGATCAAACACCTCCGCCCAATTCACTGATCGCGACCAATTATCCACATTACACCCACCTATCACATAGATTTTCCCACCCCACGACGCTGCCGCAGAAAACTCTCGACCCACCTTCATTCTAGGCCCCATTTCCCATTTGTTGAACCTACAATCGAAAACCCACACGCTGTTTGACGGAATATCGTTGATCGAACCACCAATTACGTATATCTTCGGGCCCAGTGGCAGAATCGAGGAGCCCACAAGGTGCTGGGGAATACAAGGGAGGGGGATGAGGGTGCGTTTGAAATTTGGGAGATTTTGTTCTGAGTACCAATGGAAGGAGGAATTGATGCGGAGACTGAGGTAGAGCGAGAAGTGCGTTGTGCCGAGGCGGGAACGGGTGCGGAATAGATCGACGGAGGTCACGGCGGAGCGCCACGATTTGGACACTAGGGATAGGAATGGGTGGTGGAAACGCGGGACTCTTGCCAGGATTTGGAGTGAAATGTCGTCGGGGAGGTTAGGGATGAGGGGAGAGGGGCACGGCAACTGGGCTGCGCCGGTTTGATCGGCCATCGGTGGGCGAGGGTGAATTGGGTGAGTTGGAAATTGGGATGTGTATAGCAATTGGGAACGAGCAAACATTATTAGATCAAATCAGTCTTTTTTTCACTAATTATATTCTAATTGCTGACGTGGCAAGGGTTTTAATTTAAACCTGACACGTGTGCATAATATTAGTCCTTTTTCTTTTATCTTTTGCCAATTCAGTCCTAAACTTTTATTTTGTTCTATTTAGTCCTTTACCCCAATCACTCATTTTTATATTAATTGGCCTCAAACCTTTCAAATTATTTCATTTTAGGCACAGAACCTTAAATTTTTTATTATTACTAATCTATTTATCAAATAAATGCACAACATACTTCCATAAATAAAATTAAACACCAAACCTCATATATTGGGTTCGACTGCTTTGTTATCGGGTCTTTCAAGTACCGGAATTTTACGGACTCTCTCTAATAACCACTCGACCGCAACCGATTGTTCATTGGTTTTGGTTTCCTTCAGTAACAATCAACAGAATCTTACTTTGCGTCCTACCTTAGGATGTAGCAATATTTAAAAGTAAATGATTTAACTTGAATTTTTGGAAAGTTATGGATACAGGAAGCCTTGGTTTTATTGAAAAATATTAATATTATTAAAAATATTAAAAAAATAGCCTGAATTTTATTGTCCACAAAGTATGATTGTGCTGATTGTTGCTGAAGGAAACCAGAACCAATGAACCATCGTTACGGTCGGGTGGTTAGAGAGAGTCCGTAAAATTCGGAACTTCAAAGACCCGGTAACAAGGCGGTCAAACCCAATGTATGAGGTTTGGTATTTAATTTTATTTACAGAAGTATGTTGGGCATTTATTTGATAAATGTATTAGTAATAATAAAAAATTTAAGGTTCTGGGCCTAAAATGAAATAATTTGAAAGGTTTGAAGCCAATTAATATAAAAATGAGTGATTGAGGTAGAGACTAAATAGAACAAAATAAAAGTTTAGGACTGAATTGGCAAAAGATAAAAGAAAAAGGACTAATATTATGCACACGTGTCAGGTTTAAATTAAAACCCTTGCCACGTCAACAATTAGAATATAATTAGTGAAAAAAGGACTGATTTGAACATAATTAGCATTTGTAGCGGACTAAATCGGTAATAAAATAGAAAAAGGACGGATTTGAAATTTTTGGAAAGATAAAGGACGTTTTTACCTTTTTTTCCTTATTAGATCATTACAGATCCTGTATTCCTGTTAGGATATTAGCTGCTGCTTGGATGACAAGAAGTCGGGTCTGTCATACCCAACCCGGAGCCTCGGGTTTAATTTGGTTCTGATTTCTGAATCCGATTCGGATCCATATTTCTTAGTGATGTTCATGGATCATGGATAGAGGTGTCGAAACGGTCCCGCGGGGCGACACGGGCCGGCCCGCGCGGGCCCCATATTTTTGCGGGCTTGAACGGGGCGGGGCCTAAATGGGGCGGGTTCAAAATGTCTAGGCCCGACCCGCCCCACATGCGGGCCGCGGGTTATGCAGGCCGGCCCACGGGCTTTTTTATTTAAATAATTGTATTATTTTTTATTTGTAAAAAAATAAAATTCGGATATATTTTTTAATGTATATATTAAAAATGAAATAAAAAGATTTATAATTGGTATTTGTGATTATAAATAAGTAAGTGTATATTTATTGTCACAATTATTTACTTTAATGTGGGTTTGTTGAATAATTATTTAAAAGAATTTATGATTATTCCATTTTTAATACTAAAGGAGTATATTATATTTTGCAAAATATAATATGTGTGATAAAACTTTTATAGTTAATGATTGAACTGATTAAAATTTTAGGTCTCACAGATGAAGTCTTTGCTAAAGTTGTATTAGGTAAGACTGAGCATAATTCATTAATTTTATATTTTATTAGGTAAAACTGTCCGGACATAATTCACTAAATTCGATATTTTATTAGGTAACATTGTATGGGCATAATTTATGTTTTAAAAATAAAAATTTGGCTGCACAAATAATTTTTAATAAATACAATAATATGGAATTTTAAACTTAAAAACTTGATACCCATAAAATTAATGAACATGGAAATATTAGAAGAGACAGATGTACTAAGAAAATTCAATATGTAAACAATTTAATCATTTAAATGTTTGATGATATTATGCTAAATATTCATAGTAAAGAATAATAAATTCAATCGATGCAAAAAAAAAAAAAAAACTGAAAGCCCGCGGGTAGGCCCGCCCCGCCGCGGGCCTAACCCGCAAAAACCCGCCCCGCCACGGGTTGGGCCCGTTGAGGCCCGCATCTAAACGGGCGTCTAAATGTTGAGCCCGCCCCGCATTTTTTACCTTGCGGGGCGGGCGGGCCCAACGGGCTAAGCCCGTTTTGACAGGTCTAATCATGGATTGGTCTAAATCAAATTCATTGTTGAGCACCGATATACTACCTCCGTTTTTGTGATAGTGCAACAAAGCACTATTTGCTACTATTTATTGTTCGAGTTTGACTCTAATTTTTATCATAGTTATACAAGAAAAAACATAGTCAAGTGAGATCTTGTTGGATTCGTCTCGTCATGTAGTTTTTAAATATCAAACTTTTAAAATTTTTACTTATACCGAACTTAAGTTATTAATGGTTCAAAATATGCATTGGACTGCGTGCATTGGGTGTTTGTTGCACTATCACAAAACGGAGGAAGTATGTGATTGGATTATTCTCCTCAAGAGCTTGAGATTTTAGGATAGTTAGTTCATTAAGATGGTATCATAGGCAAGAATTGTGTTCGAATTTTATTGTCTCTATTTGTATTTATGGGCTTTGTCTTTGGTATTTGTCTTGGCCGGTTCTGTCCAAATTGTTTGTCTTGAGTTCATGTGCAGGTTAGCCCACCTTACACGTGAGGGGTGTATTGAGGCTGATATATTCTATTGAATTCTCCTTCTTCCTAGGAGCTCAAGCTTTTGGGATAGTTTCCATTTAACTTTTGTGACCCATGTAGGAGGAGGAGGTTGGTTGTGTTAGTGTTACCCGAAATCAATATTGCCCAAATGTGGTAAAGAAGAAATTGAAGACCGCATAATAATAATACTCCCTCCGTTCCACTAATACCGTCTCACTTTCCTTTGATCCATCCCACTCAATTGTGTCATTTCATTTTCAGGAAATAATTATATACAAACACACTCCCATCATATTACATAAATAACTAAATTTATTAAAATTTCAAACACAGAACTATCACATCACACATAAATAAATCAATTAAAAATTCAAACTCATTACAATCACATTATATAAATTCCTAATTTACTCACATTTTAACACTAATCTACCTTATGTTAAATACTAATTATTCCCACATAAAATATCGTGCCCATAAATTTTGGGACACTTTTAAAGGGAACGAGGTTTGTAAATTAATAAAGGGAATTTTGATTTATTACTCTTCTAAACACACGTGCAGCAGGTTTGTTTAGAGTTTCTTTTCATGATGTTGGTTGCATATGTGGTTTGTGTCGCTTGTCATCATCTTAAAATCAATGTTGATTTAATACTCTAAACAGACATGCAGGTTTGTTTAGAGCAACATTTTGTCTTCTTCTCTTCAATTCATGGGCTGCAGACTGCTTAATTTAGCTTATTAAGAAACTTGCTATTCGTTCTGCATTTCCATTCCCCGCTTTAATTTCTGCCAAACAATAATTAATCTTTACTCACATCTCGATGTTTCTACCATATCCCTATTCCCTACTACTGATTCCCTTTTTTTATTTTCTACTACAAAAAAAAAAAGAAGCACTTGAGATGTTTACTTTCAACTCAATTTCTCCATTGACTAGTTATTTTTTTTTTTAATTATTTCTTTTAAAAAAACCTGCCCATAAATAATATTCTAAAAAGAGTACGTAATATGCAATTCGGTTACGGTACAACCCCTTCAAGAGTCTTTAGGTGCATACATCACAAAAAATGCATCTCCCATCAGACTATGGTCAGGGGTCATCACAAAAAAAAAAACAAAAAAAATAATAATAAAAATAATGCCAAAATAATTAAAAAGCCATGACCTTTCATGACTTTGGTTGGATAGCCAACATCAAGGTTATGGAAGGGCATCCCAATCATATAATGCCATATATGATTGTGTGATAAATAAATATTAATTTCTATTAATTTTTATTATATTATTTTTCATTTATATTAATTTTAATATTTACTATAAGGTTAAGGGTTTATTTATAATCTAGTTTTTAAATTTGATTTGCCATTAAATAAAATTAAGTATATAATTTTAGTATAAAAATAATTATGAATGTACATATAAAACAAGATTTGATACCCAATAACTATGAATGTGAATAAATAAATTTGATGCCACAAGTTTTACCAAAGATCATTTATTTATAAAACAATAAAACAATATGTATTTAAAAAAGAAAGTAAAATTAAATTAAATTAAATTAAAATTGAATTGGGTTGGGTTGGGTTATTGATAGTAGTAGAAATTAAATTTGGTTGTGGGTTGTGTAGGTGGAGGAGAGAGAAATTAATATTATATTGAAAGGTTGGGTTGGGTCATGAATGATCATAGTCTCACAAAATACTTATCTGAGCATCACATTTTTAGTATTACACAACATATGTCTCCCATCATACAAAATATACTATTTCATACATCACACAACACAACTTCCACATCACACATGGTGGCTGTCACCTGCACACTAACCCCTTCCCGTAATATGGTTCACATAATAGTGTAAAATAGGAGTACTAGGAATGAATAGTTACCGATACATAAAAGAAATACTCCCTCCGTCCCACTCCAAGTGTCTTGTTACTGTTGGGCACGTGAATTAAGGTAGAGTTGGTTTGTGAGTATATGGTGGGGTCCACATAGTTGTTGGTGGGGAAAATTATTTCTATTTATAGAAAGAAGACATTTGTAATGGGACATTCAAAAATAGTAAGTAGGACATTTGGAATGGGACGGAGGGAGTAATAGAGACCGTACCCATAGACGTTGAACTAGAACATTCTTGAGACCCCACCCCCACCCCCACTGCCCGTTCCATTCAACACCACCATCTCCTGTTCTCCATGACTTCCCAATTGGACTATATAGAGGCCGTTTGGAATGGATTCTAGAGAAGGGGGTTTTTGGCTTTTGTTTTTATCAAAAGCATTTCTAATGGAAATTAGGTGTTTGTTTTGGCTTTTAAGAAAAAACAAAAGCACCTCGACAAGCCAAAAAAGTACTTCTGGGAGAAGCAGCCCAGGGGTGCTTCTCCCAAAAGCAGATGCTAAAAGTACCTCGTAAAATATGCAAGGACTTAAATACCCTCAACTTAATATAAATTACACTATAAATATATCTTATTATCATATTAAGTATCACGTCCTTTTTAGTAGTTACTACATTCCAAAAGCACTTTTCATTTTTATTCATCCAAACATATTTTTTAGAAAAAACCGCTTTTAAACATTCCATCCAAACACAAAAGTTACATGCTTTTGCTTTTGACTTCTGCTTCTGCTTCTACTTTTGGCTTCTGCTTTTTTCAAAAGCCAATACAAACGGGCCCTATCTATTACTACTACTACTTTTTTCATTTTTCTTTGTTTTTTTCCTAAGGACTTAAAAAAGTGATCATATTTTTTCTTTGTTTTTGTTTGTTTTTTTTTTTCCCCTTATGTGGATACCTGCTATTCACCTATTTATTCTATTATTATAAAATAAAAAACAACATAACGAAGATAAGAGGTAGTGTTGATTAAAAACTCAAAAAATAATGTACTCCCTCCGTCCCATTTTAAATATCTTATTTTCTATTTTGGTTCGTCCTACTTCAATTGGCACATTTACTTATTTAAAAATTTTACTCCTTCAAACAAACATCACATCAACTATTTACTTAATTTTAACAAAATAACTCATTCCACCTAAAATATTGTACCCAAAAGAAATGTGACATTTCAAATGGGACGGAGAGAGTATTAAAAATTACAGTACTCCCTCTGTCCCACGAAATTTGGCCACTATTCCTTTTTGGGGTGTCCCATGAAATTTGGCCACTTTTCTTTTTAGATACATTAAAATAATATAAATTTGATTAGAATTTTATTTGTTGTCAAATTACATTAAAAGTGTTCACTTTTACTATTCTGCACAAATTTCAATGCACTTTTACTTTTCTACCCAAAGTCCCTAGCATTTCATTAATTCTTAATATTTTAAAATTGGTACAAATAAAAATTGTATAAAATATATATTATGAAACTAGACGATTAGACGATTCTAACAAGATCAAACTTGAATATTTTTCTCTAATTGTATCATTACATAATATTAAGTCAAAGTTAAATAATAAACAGTATCAAAATTCATTAGAATCTTAAACACAAAATGCATATACTACTTTAAATACTAAACCTCACTACCTAAATTACCGTGTCCAAAAGAAAGTAGCCATATTTCACGATAAGGAGGGAGTACTTTGGAAGCATATATAGCCTTGCGCTTGAGTAATTAATAATGAGGGGTACGTAAAAACAAGGACGTTAGCGAAAGTAGAAGGCTCCACGTCGCTCCCAAAACACCAACGCACATTTTCTCGACACGACACCACCACCCTCAAATTCAATTCGATAACCCAACCCACCACCATCTTCATTCATTCATTCATTCATTTCCCCCTTGTTATTTCTTCTTGTATATATTACTATTACTGTTATTATTATTAAATCGTACTGTACTACTTTTCACAAGAAACCCAAATCCAATCAAATGGCTCTGCAGCCGCAGCTACAGGCGGCTATGGCTGCCGCTTCGTCTCCCCGCCGGCCGCTCTTGTGTCGTCAGATCAAGGCCGTCGCCGACAAAGTAGCACCACCGCCTCCGCCGGAGATCGATCAGATCAAGGTGAACCCTAAGGTGGTGCTTCAGCCGAGGGTATGCACTCTGCGCTCCTATGGGGATTATGTGGCCGGCGGCCGTGGAGCGGTGATTAAGGCCAACGTTAACGCCGCTGCCGGTGGAGATCAGGTGTCGCGATTCTTTGACATTCTCACGGATTATGTGGACAACTCCAAGAAGAGTCATGATTTCGAGATCATTTCTGGTCGTCTTGCTATGGTAACCACCATAAACTATTTCACCCTAATTGTCAAAATTAATTGTATGTCATGATTTCGAGATCATTTCGAGATTATTAGAATTCTTCACCACCTGGACTTTCCAGTGCTTTCCAGGATGATTATTAAGCACTGATTCTTCAGGGGATTGGTTCCTTCGTGTTTGAGTTTCCACTTTCTGTAGTTGTTTTTTAGTTTTCCTCTCTGCGGACGTCGAGCGTCACTTGTTATCTAAAAAAAATGGAAAAAGGCCGAATACATCCTTTTTATTTTAAAAAAAGCCAAATCTACCCTTTTTCTATTTTATTACCGAATTTATCCTCTACATATGCTAATTATATCCGGAAATATCCTAAATTCACTAATCGTGGAATGTCTGCTGACGTGGCAATAAAGTAACTTAAACCCTACACGCTGGATCGAATTTGAAGTGTGTCTCAATTAGGGCTGGGGAAAAATACCGAATATACTGCATACCGCACATACCGTATCAAAAAAATACCGAAAATATCGAAATTTTCGGTATACCGTAATTTTCGGTATGGTATCATACCGTACCGTAAGATTTCGGTACGGTAACGGTATAAATTTTTTGATACTGCGGTATATCGGTACCGTAAAGAACTTTGGGATATACCACGGTATTATACCGTAATATCGTTATGTTGGTATATAGCGAAAGTTCGGTATGCCGGTATATACCGCAATACTGGTATGTCGGTATGTTGTGAATGTTCGGTATGTCGGTATATACTGCGATACGGTATGTCGGTATGTACTGAATGTTTGGTATAGCGGTATATACCGAACTTACCGGAATGTCGGTATGGAAACGGTATGAAAATATTTCATACCGAAACTTTCGGTATACCGAAGATCGGTATACCGAAATATTCGGTACGGCAACGGTATGAAATTTTTCATACCGTAAAGTTCGGTAAGGTATACGGTACGGAGAATTTTTTTCGGTATGATACCGTACCGAAAATTACGGTATACCGAAAATTTCGATATTTCTTTTTCCGATACGGTATGTGCGGTATGCGGTATACTCGGTATTTTTCCCCAGCCCTAATTGAGAGACACTTCAAATCCCATCCAGCGTGTAGGGTTTAAGTTAATTTATTGTCACGTCAGCGGCCATTCCACGATTAGTGAATTTAGAATATTTCCGGATATAATTAGCATATGTAGAGGATAAATTCGGTAATAAAATAAAAAAAGGATAGATTTGGCTTTTTTTGAAACAAAAGGGATATATTTGGCCTTTTTTCCAAAAAAAAATTAATTGTATGTGTATGCACTGTTTACATACTATAGACTTAACACAGCGTTTGGAGCACCAGTTGGATTGCATTTTTGGACTGTGTATTTCTTTTACCCTTTTTTTTTCACCGATTTTGAATCCAGTGTTGTTTAATTAGATGAATGATGGAATTGTTGAAAGTTCATTATTAATTGTTCAAAATATATACTCCACTATATATGAGAGACAATAGATTATTAGAAACAATATCATAATTGTTGAATGTGCCCTGATAGTCAGTCCTATGGGAGTTGGAAAAGGGGATCCAAATCCCCTAATTTTGATCTAGAGGGCTTCTATTTATAATAATGGATATCATTTATCAATGTGTTTTGTCTTAACTAAACAACTAATACTACATGTAATAAGTATAATAGGGTGTATGGATTACGTACACACATGCTGAACTAGTAAATAATAGTTGTGTTAATGGAATTATTTTTCACTTGAATATGATCCAGATTGTGTTCGCAGCAACAGTAGGGATGGAGATAGCAACTGGGAATTCAGTATTCCGCAAAATGGATGTGTTAGGAATGGAGGAAGCTGCTGGGATTTGCTTGGCTGCTGTAACAAGTGCGGCAGTGTTCGCGTGGGTTTCTAGCAACCGAACCAGAGTAGGCCGCATCTTCTCCACATCGTGCAACACATTTATCGAATCACTCATCGACCACATCATCGATGGCTTGTTTTACGAGACGGATATTGAAGATTGGTCCGATGAAATATAGCTAGCTTGTCATGAGTAATAACAACAATATTATAAATTTGATGAAATGCCGCCTGCTCTTAGCTTCTTGTTGTCATAGTTATATACTTGTAGTATGTGTGGTTTATATGCAGGGAAACTTGATGAAGTGTGTTATCAAAGAAAAATATGTAGTAGTAGGTAGATGTTGTATATGCATATAGGGGATTCCGGGATTGGAGTACAAATTAAATGTATATTTATAAGTGCGAATGTGCTCTCTACATTCGCAAATGATGATATCCACATGATTTTATTAGTTAAAGACTTGCAATGTTTGGATTGATTGCAATATAGTAATAATGGTGCATGTGATTTGTGAAAGAATTTAATAGGCTGACGAGGGGTTGACATGAAGGCTTCAAGGGTATTATCATATTTGTAAATCCCTTTGATGAATTGAGTGGACTGGTTTCATAACTAACACAACTACAAAAGATTTATCATATACTATACATATCGGCCTAGAATTGCTGCTAACACCTCTAGGGGTGATTAACGAGTAGAGCTATTCGAACTCGACTTAGGACTCGGCTCGGAAAAAAACTCGACTCGTACTAGAAAAATTCGAGTCGGGTCGTTGAGTAGGGTACTCGAGTATCGAACTCGAGCCCATGTATATTATACTCTAACTCGAGTCGAGTATCGAGTACTTTACTCGCTTTCTTTTTTTTTTTTTTGAAAAAAAGGAAAATTGCAAAAATAATAATAAAAAATACTCGATAACGAAAAATATATTAAAAGAATAATCGAGCTCGAGTAGCTCGACTACTCGACTCGATTGAAAAAATATATATATACTCGAGCTCGAACTCAAACTCGAGTCGAGTCGAGCTTGAGAATCACAACTCGACTCGAGCTCGAGTAGTCGTAATTCTCCATAAAATCAAGTTCAAGTATTAAGCTACTCGGGCTCGACTCGACTCGTTATCACCCCTGAACACCACTCGGGAATGTTTTTTTTATCTAAACTGTAAACATCGACCACATTATATTATTGGTGTTGTGTTTATTCTCGGTGCATCCTTCAGTATGCACTACAAAACAAAGTTATAATATACCGTCTCTCCGTTCCCAAAAATATTTAACGATTAATTTCTTAGATTAATTTCTTAAATGGTAATAAAAGTAAAAATTATAAAATTTTAATATTCAAATAATAGTAGTAGTACATTTTTCTTCAATCAACTAATGAGTTGTGGCAATTATTGCATGCAGCTCCAACTTTGAATTGATATCAAATTAACTAAAATAATTTTCATTACAAAAGATTCATTATTAATCCAAGGAATCAATTAACCAAACATCCTTGTCATAATAACGAAATCTGTACAACCAAATCATCAGTATATTACATTACATTTATTGTGCAAGATTCTAAAACACCACTACATTATTGTATATAGTATGCAACATTATTCACAGATTCAAAAATCAGCTAAAAAACTTAGCATCATCACCAAATCAAATCCAAAACCCTAATTAATAAAAACTGCAAAATGCTGAATTGATGATGCATGGACACATAAAAATTAAAGCAGGATTAGTTAGAATAATAATTGCAATTAGAAAAAGAAAAAGAAAAAAAAAAAAAAAAAAACTCAATAATCAAACCCTAACAAAGAATATGCTCAAATCAGGATAATTGCTCCCGTCGGGACTCACCATGTACAACGTCTGCGAATCCTTTGACACCACCCGATCAAAATGCGCCCTCATGTACGCCAATTCCCCGTCGGCGGCCTCCTCCGCCTCCGGCGACGACGCCGCCATCCCCGGCAGCACCCCCGCCCCCATCGACACCGCCTTCAGCACGTTCATCACGTGCAGATCCTCCTCCGTCGGCTCCCTCTTCATGCTGTACCCCATTTTTTTTCCATTGCAGAACATCGACCACACCGGCTCCTCCAGAAGCTCCGTCCTGTCCTTCTCCCTGTCGCTCGGCGGCCGCTTCTCGCATTCCATAGCGATCCGCACCATTCCCTGCGCCATCTCCTTCTGCAGGGCCTGCGTCTGCATCGCCAGCTCCACCACCGCCGTCGGCAGCGTCCGGGAGCTCTCCTGTATCGACAGGCTCACGCGCCCTTTCCTGTACCCGAAGAGCGTCCCCGTCACGCGCGACCCCGCCGTCGATTTCCCCTCCGGGAACCTTCCCCCCGGGAGGACCGGGAATTTGCAGGCCGGGGCGATGATGGGGAAGGAGCGGAAGGCGTGGCGGAAGGCGCGCATGGGCTTGGAACCCTTGTTCTTTTTCTTGCAGGAGGGCTGCTCTAGGGTTAGGGTCGTCGGCGGAGGAGAAGGCGGCTGTGGAGCGTCTCCCATCACCGGCGGCAGCGGCGGACCATGAAGAACAACGAGTGCGGGGGGAAAAATGAGGGAATTGTTAGAAATTAGGGGAAATAGAGATCGAATTGGATTGTTGGTGGAAATTGTTTGTGTGATTATGAGGAATTTTGGGGGAACGAACAAAAATGGGTTCCAATCAATCTCACCTAATTTTAAGGATTCGATATATATATATATATATATATATATATATATATATATATATATATATATATAATGTAATCCACCCCTTGCTGATCATCTACCAGTACATTCTTACCAAATACATTCAAGACTTTGTATGTATATTATCCAAGGATCCGACTGTTTCTTGCCAAGTTTCAATTTGCATGTGTTCTATTATTTCATTTCGAATTGGCCATGCGATGCAAATAACGAAACACCATATTTATAATCATAATTTTATTTTAATAACCTAATTTTATAAGTATTTAATTAATGTGACGCACATTATATTGTTTTTTTTTTTTTAAAAAAAATTTATAAGTATTTATTACAAAAGAGTTTAGTTGAACCAACAACAGTTGGTTTGAGTGGATTTAGGCTCTAGTCGTTTAAGCAAGGTTTCGGGTTCAACCCTTGTGTATGCAAAAAACTGATTTAGAAGAGACGCCCTTCATTGTCAAAATAGAAATTTATGAGTTAACTAATACTCCCTCCGTCCCATTAAAATTGTCTTATTTTGACTTTTGACATTGTTTATTGATGAACTTTGACCTAACATTGTCACAATTATATAAGAAAAAATATAATCAAGTTCGGTTTTATTAAATTCATTTTATCATATAATTTTAAAATATACATTTTACATAATTTTTACATATGTACATTCTAAGATATTACTGGTTAAACAAATGTATTTGACAGCGTGTTCAAAAGTTTTGAGACATAATAATGGGACAGATGGAATATAAATTTTCGTTAGTAAAATTAAGCTCTGAGAGAGATTTTTTTTGGTGAATTACTGGGTATTCCCAGGCCACATTAGACTCCTTGCTTAAGCGACTAGAGCCACAATACTCAATTCAAATGCAGTTAGTAGCTCTGAGAGAGAATTAATCAATTATTTAGGAATGGAGAGATTTTTCCTCTTTCAAATAAAAATTGTGAGTAGTAATTATTCCCTTAATCTCAGCTAACATGTTATGTTTGACTTTTTGATACTCTTTATTATTCAATTTTGATTCGATTTTATTGCAAATATATATTTGGAAAAACAAATAGTCGAGTTGGGTCTTGTTAGAATCGAATAATCATATAGTTTTAGAATACAAATATATATTACTACATAATTTTTTGTTTTACATAATTTGATATATTAACGATTGAAAAAGTACATTGAATTATTCTTAGTGAGACGGAGGAAGTATGTAAAAATCAAACAAAGACAAATTAAGTAAGGATTGAGTACTAATTAGCATCCAATCCAATGAAGAGTGAGTGTGCTGGTTCTCTTAGATATCCACTGTTGTTCATTCTGCAAGAGAATTCCAGAGACGAGAAAACTCACTTTCTTTCTGGGACTGCTAAGCCGCCTTGTAGGTCTGCCATGGCTACTATCAACAATTTCAATTGCAATTGCGTTTCCAATCTCTCCAACCCTAAAATTCCCTCTTTTCCCCCCTTCCATTTCAATACAGTTCCACTCAACCTACGCAAATTCTCCAATTCCCTGTCCATGCCTTCCTCACCGCGTCGCTGTCGCTCATCTACGCTTTGCACGGCTGCTATAGGTAAGGAGGCAGAAAATGGAGTGCCGGTCAACATAATAGCTATTGTTGGGGAAGGAACCGTCAGCCCGCTTAACTCCGCGCCTTGGTATGACGTCCTGGTCCATACTGTAAGTAGATATGATCGACTATTCCGACTTCATTTAGGTATATGGAAGTACATCAATAAGCGATTGGCTTACCCAATTTTACATTTCTTGTAGTAGATGGGATTTAATCACCCATTCTGAGGAATATCTGTTCTTCTACTTGTGGTAGAAATCTGAAACTTGTATGTCGTTTCAATTTTTAAAATTTACAGCCTCTGATTATTTTTTTTTTTTCACGAAATTTATTGTGTGGATGGTTTGAGTGATACTTTCTTTTTGTTGCTTTTATTGATGATATTTGCCAAAGAACAACTACATGTTTGAGTACAAATGTTCGATGATGTTTGCCAAAGAACAACTAAATTCATTGTGCGAAATTCTTTTTGTTGCTTGTATTGATGGTTTGAGTTCAATGATGTTTGAGTACAAGCCCTGTGAGTGTAATCGAACAACTAAATGTTATGTTTCTGTTATTATCGAACTTGTGGTAGTTTGGTCATGAGAGATGCATCTTTAGTCTTCTACACGAGAAATAAGTAAATAATTATGTCAGCAAGGCATTGTATGGTACCTGTGTTTGTGCTTCGCATTTCTTGTCCATTGGGAATTGAGTTTTTTGATGAGCTTTCTCCAAATCATGTTATCAGCTTTGTATCTGTTCACTTTTATATCTAACTTTTCTTGCTTTGTTTTTCATTTATTTACCTATACATGTTGAATTGTTCTTTCATTCTTGCAATTAAGAATCAATTTATAATTTCTTTCTATGCAACTAGGCTACAAGACTGAAATGGGTTGATGAAGGGTTCAATATGCTGGTATTTACGGACAATATGTTTCAAGCAGAAGACGATAGAGTACAGCAGATTCAAGTTGGGCTAAGCAGGGCGGATATATTGATAGTTGTTGCAGTTACAGGTCAAGAATCCGTTAAATGGATTCAGATCAATGGTTATGATGTGCCCAACATCATTTGCTTTGATTCATCTTCATCATTAACAAACAAGTTAGGAGGATCAAAAGTCGAACCCAAATCTGAGGGAAGCATATTTAGTAAATTACCTTTGCCACAACCAAAGAGACAGAAGGAGATAGAGGAAGTGGTTTCCTCTGTATCTGAGGCTTGGGAAAGACATAACTCTGATGACATAAGGTTCTGTTTGTTAGTTATAATAAATTCTTACATCAGACCTGTTTCAGTGCTGAAGAACCTCAGAGCAAAAGGCTTGTCCACGCTGAACTGCATGGTGAAAAATTGTGGATCTCAGATATTAAATTGTCTTCTGGATCCCAATTGTAGGAAAGCCCTTGAATGCTTGAATAAATGCAGTCCCGTGGATCAAGTGTGCAATTATCGATGCATTGCTTCGTATGAGAGTCCACAACTAGAAGATTTCTCTTTATGCGTCCTCCAGAAGCACAACTGCCTTGAATTGGATGCAAAAATACCAGATAAACCTCAAGTCATCCCAATGGGTGAGTTTCGAGGAGAGAGTCTTGATCATGAAACCGCGGAAGATCTTTTTGTGGGATGGTTGGGAAGTTTGGATTGGAGCTGGCGTGTTGTAGCCGGGCAGAACCCTGCTTATGATCAGTTCCCATGCCAGTTCCAGCTGTTCTATCGGGGAAAAGCAAAAGGGTCGTTTTGGTATGAGCCAGTATTCCAGGTCAGAACGCTTGATGGGGACTTAGTTTGGAGGCGAAGAAAATACCGTGTTAAAAGAGGGAAGGACCCTGGAACATTTTACTTCAGCGTGTTGGATAATGGAGTGGTATCGAATGAATTTTGGACGATTGTGGATGTGAGCGATGATTTGAAATGGGGCTTGTTTCATTACCATGGTGCTGCACGAGTTGCAGGGCAGTCTTATACGGGGGCAGTCCTAGTTAGCCCGGACGGCTCATATCCTGATCAGACCCATACTAGGAGATTGGCAAATGCACTGGATAGATGCGGTATTAAGGACTGGGAGCTATATACTGTCAATAACTGTTCATGTGAAAATCCACCTTTAGGCCTGCCTGAGGGTTCAAGACTGCATTTTAAGATCAAAACAGAAGCTCTAAAGGATTCTTCCATGGCTTGAAGAAGGTACGCAAACTCTGTAACTCTTAATACCTTCTGAGGCAGCTACATATCATTTCTCGTCTCCACAACATTGTATATTGTAGGAGTGTGTGTTGCTGCTGCTCTCGCTCTTTATGTGTACAAGGAAAAAATATAAAAAGGTGATATTCTAAATATAATATTAGATCGAATCTAACAAGATCTCACTTGACTATGTTTTTTTTATATAACTATTATAAAATTTTGAATAAAAGTAAAATAGTGAATAATATTAAAAGTGATCCGTAACAAAAACAATTAGACTGATGTAGTAGAAATCATAGTTGTTAGGATCCCGATCCTGATCTTAAGATCTTACGATTTTACTATCATACTTCTCTAAAACGATCCCGATCTTTGTAGGATCTAAAAATTACTAGGATCTAAATAAGATCCCGATCCTAATAGTAGAATATTACGATCTTATGGCCATACTCTCTTAAACGTTTCTACGATCTTACGATCATACCCTCTTAAATGCATAAGTTTTTTATAGGATTTTATGATTTGGTATCAAAGTAACTTTTTTTTCTTTAATTTTAAACTTAAGAACTTATAGGCTTAATTATTAAAATAATATAGATAAATTCCCACGTTCCCAAAATAATAACCAATCGCCTGTTGAACAGGCGATTGGGGAAAATTAATTTTTAATTAGAAGATCGCCTGGTGGACAGGCGATCATGTAAAAAAATTTTTATTTAAAATACATAAAAAAAATATATATAAAGAAGACTACTCGCCTGTTGAACATGCGAGTACGTAAAAAAAAAAGTTAAGCATTGCAAATCGCTTGGTGAACAGGCGATTACGTAGGGGAAAAATTAAAAAATTAATGACTAGTGCAAATCGCCTGTTCAACTGGCGATTTTGCACTGTTCATGGAATAAAGTGCATGCAGTAGTGGAATAAAGTGGAAGAAGACATTAGTGCAAGAAGACATTTGAAATGGACAAATGAAATGGAATAAAGTGGGCATCCTCCTCAACACATGAAATGCAGAGATGCAGAGTGCAAGAAGACAAGAGTTCACATGCAATGGCCTTGTTCCTCCTCAACAGTGCATCTTCCTCAAACACCCGAATTCATCTCCTTCAATAATTTGCTGCCATTGTTCCTCCTCAACAGTGCATCTTCCTCAAACACCCGAATCCATCTCCTTCAATAATTTGATCAGCAGTGCTTCTTCCTCCTCAACACCCTTCTCACATCTCCTCCGAAGCAGTCATCATCCTTAGCCATTGAAACTCAAATCGTCTTTTGAAGAAGAGGTTAGTACTTAGCACTTGCAAACTTTTGTGGATTTGATGGTCAATATAATCCATGTGGTGTTTAGATATATAGTTTGTGTGTTCTTGGTATTCATTGCAAACTCTTGGCTTACGTCATCTAATTAATGACACTCCCATTGCTATTCTTCAATTGAATAATGGATTTAATTTCCCATTTCACCAAACATGAAATTAACTTCGATAAGCCCACTGCTGTGCTGGTTGATGTCAAATTTGACCAAAAAAAATAATAATAATAAATAATAAGAAAAATTAAAAAAAAAATAAAAGATGAGCAATGCGCCACTTTGAAGGGCTAATATTCATTAGTCATTACCATTATGCAATTTTGACCGGTAAATAGTTATGCCGAATCCATTCTTCAATTCCTATACCCCAAATTGGTAGAATTGGTGATTGGTGATTTGGGGTAATAGAAATTTACATCCTTTAATTAATATTCTCGTCTTCAAATTTTAAAAATTTCATCACCACTTGAACTTACCAATTTGGACGTAAGCCACTAACGTTTGGAAGGCTTAATTATTAAAATAATATAGATAAATTCCACCGTTTCCAAAATAATAACCAATCGCCTGTTGAACAGACGATTGGAAAAAATAATTTTTAATTGCAAGATCGCCTGTCACCAGGAGATCATATATATATATATATAAAATATATTTAAAAACTAATTGCCTGTCCAACAGGCGATTAGTTGAAAAAAAATAAATATATATATATATAGGAACAGTACTACTCGCCTCTACACCAGGCGATTAGTTAAAAAAAAAAAAAAGAGAAATGCAATCGCATGTTAAACAGACGAGTAGGGTTTTAAAAATATAAAAAATTACTGAAAATTAGGGTTTGTCGTTTACTATAAAGAGTGTGTTCAGCAGTTCACATGCATGCATAGTCTTTTATCTCAGTTCTGTGTGAGTTATCTTCTCAAATTATTTCCTTTACTTTCCCCAGTCCTGTGTGGGTTTGTCAAATTATTGAATGTAGGTGCAACAGTATCGGATGGAGAAAAATTATAGTTGTCAGAATATTGATGGCCTATTGAATGAATTATGGATCCACAATAATAGTGGTGGACTGTAGCATATGAAATATACAGAGTCTGAAGGGGGTTGGATGCCTATTTAAATGTGAACAAATTTATCCTTCTGCAGTGTAGTGTTTTACAAAATAACAATACTCTCTATAAACATCATATGCTCTACTTTGAGGAAAGGCAGAAACTTCATGAACGAGTGTGTGCAGAATTATTGAGTCATTCGGCTTCAAAAAATTTTCAGTTGTTTGTTAGCTCGCTCAGGTAATCATCATCCAGTATTATCATCATCCAGCATTTTATAATAACAAATTAAAATACGTAAATCCTATTAGACACATCTATTTAATAATAGAGACTTTATACTTGTCTATATCATTTTAAGGCTTTGAAATGAATTTGTGGTTTCCTAAGAAAATTTTCTTTTCTCTTTAATTTTTATATAACATTACCTTTTTCATTAATATGCATGTTAAATTTTTCCTGCTTTAGTGGACTTTTGGTCCTAGTTATACACATGAAATTTATAGGCTTTTCTTGAATACCACTGTGTTATGTGTTTTTAATATGTTGCTAATAGTATGTGCCCGTAATTGATTGGTGCAGTTTTAATGGCGAATGAGTATGTGAAAATAGTTTTATTTTGGGGCGGTAATGTAGTTCAAAGTCTATCGAGTACGATCAACCTCCGCGTGCATGGCGCATTATCTCCAGGAATGCGTCGTTCGTAGACTTGCTTGCTATTATTTTCAGCGCCACCGGTGTTAATGCAAACGACTTTGGCGTGAAGGTGTACACACAGTTCCAGTGGACAAATAATTTCGGTCAGGAGTGCAACAGTGTTTTGATGGAAATCTGTGACGATGGTCAACTGCAATGTTTTTTTACACCCAAGTACCAGTTATGAGATATTGCATTTCCTGGAATTCAAACAACATGATGGTACGGGCGACCATATAGACTTTGCAGGAACATCACATGGACCGGTAGCAGGGGGCACAATATGCAGGACTGGGTCGGACGATGAGGCCATGGACTCCGATGAGGGGTGAGCATGTCAGTCCAACTAATGAATCTGATTCCGCTTGGGACGAGGACGTAGAAGATGATTCAAGTACTGGTTTTGAGGACAATCCTTCAAGGACTCCGTACGACGCAATATCTGATTGTATGAGGACGAGGAAGTGGAGGTGCGTGTGGATTCATCTCGAAGAGGGTCGTGGGCTGAAGATTCAGTAGACGTTCCATCATTGGGATCATGGAGGACTTACAGTAAACGAGACGGTAAACTAACAATCGCAATGACATTTGCATCGAAAGAGGACTTACAGGCTGCTGTGAGACATTACTCTGTCGTATACGCGCAACGGGAGTTCATCGTGAAGTGGAGTAACAAAACACAGTGGAGATACAGTGTAAAAATTATGATTCATCAAAGGGTTGTATATGGCGCCTCTCAGCATGCTTGCGGGAGTGTATCGGTCGATGGGAGATAACCAAGATTTACGGGTCAACCCATCGCTGTATTCCAGATGTCGGCCCGATCGGCCATGCGAATTTGGACAAGAATATGATAGCCCGACACCTCACGCGATTTGTTACGAAAAGGAATGGAATATCAATTGCCAATGTGATGAAGAAGATGAAGGCAAAGTACAAAGTGGACATAAGTTATGCAAAAGCCTGGTACGCAATAGAACGAGCTATTGAGCTCGTACATGGAACGTGGGAACATTCTGTTAAAAATCTTCCAGCTTTAATGACAGCGCTGGTAGAGCATAACCCGGGTACTGTAGTGCAATGGCAACATCATCAACAAATAAAGGCGGGGCACTATACAGTTGGATACGTATTCTGGTCATTTGCGCCTTGCATTAACGCATTCCGTCACGCTAGGCCAGTCATTAGTGTTGATGGAACTCAACTGTACACGAAGTACAAGCATAAGTTGTTGGTTGCGTGTACCGGTGATGGGGAACATTAAATGTGCCCGTTGGCATTCGCATTGGTTGATGAGGAGTCCAACGAGTCGTGGACTTGGTTCCTCAGCATGTTAGAGAGGTAAAATTTTATTAAAGATAAACAATGTCTTGTTGTTATAATATTCCGTGAACTGATACCTTTGGGGTGATGTAAATTTGCAGGTTCGTTGTGTGCGGCAGGTTAGGGGTTTGTTTGATATCTGATAGGCACGTCGGGGTGGAGCGTGCAGTCGAACATCTCAGGTCATTTAAAGAGCCATTGGGTAGGCACCGTTACTGTTTGTGTCATTTGGCCTCCAACCTGAACAAGCACTTCAAAAAGAAACACCTCAAGAGCCTCTTCTGGGAAGCAGCGCGTGCGAACTATGTGAGTGACTTAAATAAGCAGATGGAGGTCATAAAGGTCGCCCTCCCGGGGGCATATTCATACCTGATGGAGATTCCACTAGAGAAATGGACTTTTGCATACGACGAGGGGTGGAGATGCGGGATGACGACGACGAACCTATCAGAATGTTATAACCATGTCTTGAAAGAAGCACGCAAGCTGCCAATATGTGGGATGGTCATGTGCATATTTGAGAAGCTCATACAACACTTCAACAGGAAGCACATTAATGCGAACCGTCGGTTGACGGATGGGTTCGAGTGGACTGCATATGCCGCAGAACGTTTCGACACAGCGCGTAGGCTTGCACGGAATTTTTATGCGAACATCGTGAACTACCAAGAAATGGAAGTGAGTGTATACCACCGCTCTTCTATTAGTTCGAAAGGAGTGAATGTCATGTCCGTATTGAATGGGATTTGCGACTGTGGTGGGATGTTCCAGCATGGTATTCCATGCAAGCATATGATGGCCGCGTGCAGACAGTTCGGGGTTAGTGAGAAGAGCAAGGTCCCAACGGAGTATAACATTTTATAGTATGTGGCAATGTATTCTCATCCTTTTCATGCTTTGCCCGACGAGGGATCATGGCCATCACCGTGGTTTACACTGGAGCATAATCCACAACTGCGAACAAGGACCAGACGGAGTCGAAAGAACACTGCTAGGATCCGTAATGAGATGGACGAAGCAGGATCGTCACAGGGTAGGCGCCGCCAGAGGTAATCTTAAGAACTAGTAATTGGTGTTTGAGCCGGCAAATGTTAGTGTAATGTCCTTTGTTTGTTCAAGTACTTGTTTCTTTTTTAATCCCTTTTCTTTTATTCCGATGTCCATCGATGTAACAATTTAAATTATTTTTGAACATGCACTATCCCGGAAAACTATTTTATTTGAGAAGTAACTTCTGGAAAAAAAAAATATACTGCCTCATAAGAGGACGGATATGAATATTCATATACATTTTTACTACTTTATACTAGTAATAATTGCTACAAAGGGATCATATTGTGAACTGTATGAGTATTATTATTATTATTATCATTATTATCTCATGTTATTATTATTATTATTATTATTATTATTATGAACATTTTTATTATTATTACTATTATTACTACTAATACGATGTACTATTATTATTATGAACAAACAATACACCTCGTAAGTAATTTTCAAATTGACTCCACTAAAAGTAATGGCTTCCAGTACCACATCTCCTTCATCGTGGCTGTCTACGGCCCCTGCCATACTGTGGAGTGGCAGTCTGCTCGCTATCATTGTCCCACCGTCATCATCATCGTCATCGCCATCACCGCCGTCGCCATCTCCACTACTGTCGATCTCCATGTCCATGTTGGGTGAATCCACTCGGATCCTAAATTGTTCCGGTGTGTGTTGTTCTGGGGACCGGGCTGGAACATGGGGAGGTAATGCCGTATCAAATAATCGGAGCCATGTACTCCGATCTGTGGGTGCAGTCGAAAAGCCACACAATGAATCTCCCACATTAGGCATGGTAGAACTGGACGCAACCCACTCATCTGGTATCGAGGGCCTGTACGAGGAACACTCGGGTTGTACATCCGATGTGGATGGCCCGTAAGGGGAACCCTCATGTTGTACTTCTGAAGTGGATGGCATGTACGGGGAACTGCTAAGCGCTAAACCGGATGTGGATGGTTGTGACATCTGTGTCGTCCATCTTGGGCCACGCGGCATATTTCTTCCCCGCCGTGTGTCTTAACCGGACGCACGTGGTAGGCGGCCTTACATCCGTGCCTGTGACAAGTCCACAATATTCTGGAGCAAGGAAGAGTCGGCTGTGTGTCCAAACTGCGTAAGTTGGTGCGCATGGACTCAAAGTGTACGTAGTTACACCGTTACATTCGATCAAACCCAACAATACACTCCCAAAAGATACACAACTGAATATCGTACGTACCGAGGCATCGTTGAAAGAGGACGATCCGGTCTGAAGAGTTCCTTCTGCTCGGTAGAGTGGATTAATGATTAAACGGCGCGTCACATGTTCATACCAGTAGAAGTATTGCGCCTCAGTTATGATTTTCGAAGCATCCCCAATTAGTACGTTCCGGCGATTGGCCCAAGATTGAATAGGGGGCGTGTGAACAACGTTCCATGCCATGTGGTCATCACGGGAGTAAGAGTGAAATGAGTCCGACTCACCCGATGGCTTCTGCGGGATATCCTGGCGCATTCTGAACTGTCGCCTAACCCTCGAGGTCCAAATATACTACACCACTTTGTTATGCACAAGTGGACCTTCATACAGGAAAAGCGGTGGGGGACACAACAGGGGCAGCGAGGCGATGTCATCCTGAAGTATGGCTGCCAAATAAACTGCAAGATGACCATACACAATGCAATCAATATAAGTATACTCATAACGACCCGATAATAATGCTAACAATATTGGGGACAAAATAATATATATATATATATATATACACACACAAACGGCCTAACCGCTTCTCTGTCTTGTGTGTCCAACTGCTCCCTCGAAGTTAACAAGTTATTACGTACCACGAGCGTGAATGAAAACATAAATTGCGTGTAGCTACACGGTTTGAAATGTCATAAACATTGCTCGCACAATAAATAGATGTTTCCTTCTTTTCTTGACATACAGTAATTATATTAACACAGCCCAATATATTTTTTTTACCTTGCAACAACAGGGGCACTCGGCAGATTGATGCCATCATCCGTAACTATTGGGCCAACGAACGGGGATACCCGTCTCTGATCGCAGGCGAAATGCGGCGTGAACATAGGCAAACGCATCCATGCCCACACCTGTATACACAAAACATGTGATAACACAAATTCGTAATTAGATGACATTGCGCAATGACTTATAATTAAATCTACCTGTAGGTATAGCATAGGGCCACCACAACTTCCCCTCCCTTTATGACTAATGCCATGCTCAGACAAATCGCACAGGGCCCGGTACAGGTGGGCAAGCACCGCACTACACCAACTGTAACGTGGGTGCGTGATGGAAAGGTCGGCTATGAACACGAGGTATGTGATGTCCATCGTGTCCACAGTGGTGGTACAGAAAAGATGATTCATAATTATCATCATATATAATCGCGCCACCTGCTCTACCTCTATTTGCGACATTTCTGCGAACTGTGGTGCCCCAACTTTATCCCTCAACTCATCAAGGAGGATGCCCACCTTCAATCCGTTGTCATTCCGCGCCAGGTGCTCACCTACTAATTCAAATCCCAACAGCGGGCCTGTGAACGCGGCCCACTGTGCGGGATTTCCCAGTTTTGTATCAGTCACGAGGACCTCTCCATCCAGTGGTAAATGGCTCAATACCGCCATATCCTGCAGTGTCACGGTAGCTTCCCCGGAACGAAAATGGAATGTATATGTTTCCCCCCGCCACCGCTCTGACAAAGCTGTAATGAGGGCATGATCAATGTGCTTGTGGCCAACTCTGTGCACACCATACAGGCCGACTCTGTGCAATATTTGCAGGACTCGAGGGTCATCAGCGATTAAGTCGCGTGCCTCTCTAAATAGCTTGATTCCGGAACGAAGTCTAGTAGGTATGTCGTGCCCCGTCGCCCCGGACCAAACGGCCTCCGAAACATGGTTTTCCTGTCTGTGCAATAGACTCCTATCAAATGGCCCCGGCCCAACACCATCGAAGGTAAATTCCATTGCTGCAATAATTATTACAGTTGCAACTCATTAGACAATTAAAATAATGCATTCATTTTGAAATCATACAATTCAAAATAATTTCAAAATCAAACATGGTGTTCCTGTATGTGTTTATATATATATATGTATATATTTTCCATTTCAAGTTTTCCAACACTGATTTTTCCAACATATATATATGTATATATTTATATTCCACTTCTGATTTTTCCAACATATATATATGTATATATTTATATTCCACTTCTAATTATATTATTCCACACAAGCATTTAAAAATCAGTATTGGAAAACTTGAAATGGAAAATATATACATATCTATATATAAAAAAACACATGCAGGAACACCATGTTTGATTTTGAAATTATTTTGAATTGTATGATTTTAAAATGAATGCATTATTTTAATTGTCTCATGAGTTGCAACTGTAATAATTATTGCAGCAATGGAATTTACCTTCGATGGTGTCGGGTCGGGGCCATTTGATAGGAGTCTATTGCACAGACAGGAACACCATGTTTCGGAGGCCGTTTGGTCCGGGGCGACGGGGCACGACATACCGAATAGACTTCGTTCCGGAATACAACTATTTAGAGAGGCACGCGACTTAATCGCTGATGACCCTCGAGTCCTGCAAATGTTGCACAGAGTCGGCATGTATGGTGTGCACAGAGTTGGCCACAAGCACATTGATCATGCCCTCATTACAGCTTTGTCAGACCGGTGGCGGCGGGAAACACATACATTCCATTTTCATTCCGGGGAAGCTACCGTGACACTGCAGGATATGGCGGTATTGAGCCATTTACCACTGGATGGAGAGGTCCTCGTGACTGATACAAAACTGGTAAATCTCGCGCAGTGGGCCGCGTTCACAGATCCGCTGTTGGGATTTGAATTAGTAGGTGAGCACCTGGCGCGGAATGACAACGGATTGAAGGTGGGCATCCTCCTTGATGAGTTGAGGGATAAAGTTGGGGCACCACAGTTCGCAGAAATGTCGCAAATAGAGGTAGAGCAGGTGGCGCGATTGTATATGATGATAATTATGAATCATCTTTTCTGTACAACCACTGGGGACACGATGGACATCACATACCTCGTGTTCATAGCCGACCTTTCCATCACGCAACCACGTTACAGTTGGTGCAGTGCGGTGCTTGCCCACCTGTACCGGGCCCTGTGCGATTTGTCTGAGCATGGCATTAGTCATAGAGGGAGGGGAAGTTGTGGTGGCCCTATCCTATACCTAAAGATAGATTTAATTATAAGTCGTTGCGCAATGTCATCTAATTACGAATTTGTGTTATCCCATGTTTTGTGTATGCAGGTGTGGGCGTGGATGCGTTTGCCTATGTTCACGCTGCGTATCGCCCGCGATCAGAGACGGGCATCCCGGTTCGTTGGCCCAATAGTTACAGATGATGGCATCAATATGCCGAGTGCCCCTGTTGCTGCAAGGTAAAAATATATTGGGTTGTGTTCATATAATTATTGTATATCGAGAAAAGAAGGAAACATCTATTTATTGTGCGAGCAATGTTTATGACATTTCAAACAGTGTAGATACACGCAATTTATGTTGTCATTCACACTCGTGGTACGTAATAACTTGTTCACTTCGAGAGAGCAGTTGGACACACAAGACAGAGAAGCGGTTAGGCCGTTTGTGTATATATATATATATATATTATTTTGTCCCCAATATTGTTAGCATTATTATCGAGTCGTTATGAGTATACTTATATTGATTGCCTTGTGTATGGCCATCTTGCAGTTTATTTGGCAGCCATACCGGCAAGATGACATCGCCCCGCTGCCCCGGTTGTGTCCCCCACCGCTTTTCTTGTATGAAGGTCCACTTGTGCATAACAAAGTGGTGTAGTATATTTGGACCTCAAGGGTTAGGCGACAGTTCGGAATGCGCCAGGATATCCCGCAGAAGCCATCGGGTGAGTCGGACTCATTTCACTCTTACTCCCATGATGACCACATGGCATGGAACGTTGTTCACACGCCCCCTATTCAATCTTGGGCCAATCGCAGGAACTTACTAATTGGGGATGCTTCGAACATCATAACTGAGGCGCAATACTTCTACTGGTATGAACATGTGACGCGCCGTTTAATCATTAATCCACTCCACCGAGCAGAAGGAACTCTTCAGACCGGATCGTCCTCTTTCATCGATGCCTCGGTACGTACGATATTCAGTTGTGTATCTTTTGGGTGTGTATTGTTGGGTTTGATCGAATGTAACGGTGTAACTACGTACACTTTGAATCCAGGCGCACCAACTTACGCTGTTTGGACACACAGCCGGCTCTTCCTTGCTCCAGAATATTGTGGACTTGTCACAGGCACGGATGCAAGGCCGCCTACCACGTGCGTCCGGTGAAGACACACGGCGGGGAAGAAATATGCCGCGTGGCCCAAGACGGACGACACAGATGTCACAACCATCCACATCCGGTGTAACGCATAGCAGTTCCCCGTACATGCCATCCACTTCAGGAGTACAACATGAGGGTTCCCCTTACAGGCAATCCACATCGGGTGTACAACCCGAGTGTTCCCCGTACAGGCCCTCGATACCGGATGAGTGGGTTGCGTCCAGTTCTACCATGCCTAATGTAGGAGATTCGTTGTTTAGCTTTTCGACTGCATCCACAGATCGGAGTACATGGCTCCGATTATATGATACGGCATTACCTCCCCATGTTCCAGCCCGTTCCCCAGAACAACATACACCGGAACAATTTAGGATCCGAGTGGATTCACCCAACATGGACATGGACATCGACAGTAGTGGAGATGGCGACGGCGGTGATGGCGATGACGATGATGATGACGGTGGGGCAATGATAGCGAGCAGACTGCCACTCCACAGTATGGCAGGGGCCGTAGACAGCCACGAAGTAGATGTGGTACTGGAAGACATTACTTTTAGTGGAGTCAATTTGAAAATTACTTATGAGGTGTATTGTTTGTTCATAATAATAATAGTACATCGTATTAGTAGTAATAATAATAAAAATGTTCATAATAATAATAATAATAACATGAGATAATAATAATAATAATACTCATACAGTTCACAATATGATCCCTTTATAGCAACTATTACTAGTATAAAGTAGTAAAAGTGTATATGAATATTCATATTCGGCCTCTTATGAGGCAGTATATTTTTTTTTCAGAAGTTACTTCTCAAATAAAATAATTTTCCGGAATAGTGCATGTTCAAAAATAATTTAAATTGTTACACCGATGGACATCGGAATAAAAGAAAAGGGATTAAAAAAGAAACAAGTACTTGAACAAACAAAGGACATTACACTAACATTTGCCGGCTCAAACACCAATTACTAGTTCTTAAGATTACCTCTGGCGGCGCCTACACTGTGACGATCCTGCTTCGTCCATCTCATTACGGATCCTAGAAGTGTTCTTTCGACCACGTATGGTCCTTGTTCGCAGTTGTGGATTATGCTCCAGTGTAAACCACAGTGATGGCCATGATCCCTCGTCGGACAAAGGATGAGAATACATTGCCACATACTCTGAAATGTTATACTCCGTTGGGACCTTGCTCTTCTCACTAACCCCGAACTGTCTGCACGCGGCCATAATATGCTTGCATGGAATACCATGCTGGAACATCCCACCACAGTCACAAATCCCATTCAATACGGACACGACATTCACTTCTTTCGAACCAATAGAAGAACGGTGGTATACACTCACTTCAATTTTTTGGTAGTTCACGATGTTCGCATAAAAATTCCGTGCAAGCCTACGCGCTGTGTCGAAACGTTCTGTGGCATATGCAGTCCACTCGAACCCATCCGTCAACCGACGGTTCGCATCAATGTGCTTCCTGTTGAAGTGTTTATGAGCTTCTCAAATATGCACAGGATCATCCCACATATTGGCAGCTTGCGTGCTTCTTTCAAAACATGGTTATAATATTCTGATAGGTTCGTCGTCGTCATCCCGCGTCCCACACCTCGTCGTATGCAAAAGTTCATTTCTCTAGTGGAATTTACATCAGGTATGAATATGCCCCCGGGAGGGCAACCTTTATGACCTCTATCTGCTTATTGAAGTCACTCACGTAGTTTGCACGCGCTGCTTCCCAGAAGAGGCTCTTGAGGTGTTTGTTTTTGAAGTGCTTGTTCAGGTTGGAGACAAATGACGCAAACAGTAACGGTGCCTACCCAATGGCTCTTTAAATGACCTGAGATGTTCGACTGCACGCTCCACCCCGACGTGTCTATCAGATATCAAACAAACCCCTAACCTGCCGCACACAACGAACCTGCAAATTTACATCACCCCAAAGGTATTAGTTCACGGAACATTATAACAACAAGACATTGTGTATCTTTAATAAAATTTTACCTCTCTAACATGCTGAGGAACCAAGTCCACGACTCAATGGACTCCTCATCAACCAATGCGAATGCTAGCGAGCACATTTGATGTTCCCCATCACCGGTACACGCAACCAACAACTTATGCTTGTACTTCGTGTACAGGTGAGTTCCATCAACACTAATGACTGGCCTAGCATGACAGAATGCATTAATGCAAGGCGCAAATGACCAGAATACGTATCCAACCGTATATTGCCCCGCCTTTATTTGTTGATGATGTTGCCATTGCACTACAGTACCCGGGTTATGCTCTACCAATGCTGCCATTAAAGCTGGAAGATTTTTAGCAGAATGTTCCCACGTTCCATGTACAAGCTCAATAGCTCGTTCTATTGCGTACCAGGCTTTTGCATAACTTATGTCCACTTTGTACTTTGCCTTCATCTTCTTCATCACATTGGCAATTCATATTCCATTCATTTTCGTAACAAATCGCGTGAGGTGTCGGGCTATCATATTCTTGTCCAAATTCGCATGGCCGATCGAGTCGACATCTGGAATACAGCGATGGGTTGGCCCGTAAATCTTGGTTATCTCCCATCGATCAATACACTCCCGCAAGCATGCTGAGAGGCGCCATATAAAACCATTTGATGAATCATAATTTTTACACTGTACTCTCCACTGTGTTTTGTTACTCCACTTCACGATGAACTCCCATTGCGCGTATACGACAGAGTAATGTCTCACAGCAGCCTGTAAATCCTCTTTCGATGCAAATGTCATTCCGATTGCTAGTTTACCGTCTCGTTTACTGTAAGTCCTCCATGATCCCACTGATGGAACGTCTACTGAATCTTCAGCCCACGACCCTCTTCGAGATGAATCCACACGTACCTCCACTTCCTCGTCCTCATCACAATCAGATATTGCGTCGTACGGAGACCTTGAAGGATTGTCCTCAAAACCAGTACTTGAATCATCTTTTGCGTCCTCGTCCCAAGCGGAATCAGTTTCATTTGTTGGACTGACATGCTCACCCCCCTCATCGGAGTCCGTGGCCTCATCGTCCAACCCAGTCCTGCAGATTGTGCCCCCTGCTACCGGTCCATGTGATGTTCCTGCAAAGTCTACATGGTCGCCCGTACCATCATGCTGTGTGAATTCCAGAAACAACTGCAATATCTCATAACCGGTACTTGGGTGTAAAAACATTGCAGTTGACCATCGTCACAGATTTCCATCAAAACACTGTTGCACTCCTGACCGAAATTATTTGTCCACTGGAACTGTGTGTACACCTTCACGCCAAAGTCGTTTGCATTAACACCGGTGGCGCTGAAAATAACAGCAAGCAAGTCCACGAACGACGCATTCCTGGAGATAATGCGCAATGCACGCGGAGGTTGATCGTACTCGATACTGGACTGACTTTGAACCACATTACCGCCCCCAAATAAAACTATTTTCACATACTCATTCGCCATTAATACTACACTAATCAATTACGGGCACATACTATTAGCAACATATTAGAAACACATAACACAGTGGTATTCAAGAAAAGCCTATACATTTCATGTGTATAACTAGGACCAAAAGTCCACTAAAGCAGGAAAAATTTAACATGCATATTAATGAAAAAGGTAATGTTATATGAAAATTAAAGAGAAAAGAAATTTTCTCAGGAAACAACAAATTCATTTCAAAGCCTTAAAATGATATAGACAAGTATAAAGTCTCTATTATTAAATAGATGTGTCTAATAGGATTTACGTATTTTAATTTGTTATTATAAAATGCTGGATGATGATAATACTGGATGATGATTACCTGAGCGAGCTAACAAACAACTGAAAAACTTTTGAAGCCGAATGACTCAATAATTCTGCACACACTCGTTCATGAAGTTTCTGCCTTTACTCAAAGTAGAGCATATGATGTTTATAGTGAGTATTGTTATTTTGTAAAATACTACACTGCATAAGGATAAATTTGTTCACATTTAAAGAGGCATCCACCCTCTTCAGACTCTGTATATTTCATATGCTACAGTACACCACTATTATTGTGGATCCATAATTTATTCAATAGGCCATCAATATTCTGACAACTATAATTTTTCCCCAACCGATACTGTTGCACCTACATTCAATAATTTGACAAACACACACAGGACCGAGGAAAGTAAAGGAAAACATTTGAGAAGATAACTCACACAGAACTGAGATAAAAGACTATGCATGCATGTGAACTGCTGCACACACTCTTTATAGTAAACGACAAACCCTAATTTTTAGTAATTTTTTATATTTTTAAAACCCTACTCGCCTGTTCAACATGCGATTGCATTTCTCTCTTTTTTTTTTAAACTAATCGCCTGGTGGACAGGCGATTGTTACTGTTCGTATTTTTTTAAAAAAAAAACCTAGTCGCCCGGTGTATATTTTTTTTTCAACAGATGATTGGCTATTATTTTGGGAACGGTGGAATTTATCTATATTATTTTAATAATTAAGCCAGAACTTATACTCCTTATGTATGATATGTAGAAAAACATAATATGTGATGTTTTTGTATTGTATTGTACTACCTCCGTTCATTTTTAAGTGGCACGTTTTGATTTTTGTCACTGTTCATTAAGTAACTTTGACTCGACTTTTTAATACAATTATACTACCTACGTTCTGTATTGTTGTTTACATTTGATAATGTGTTACTATTCACACACAGACTTTCATTTAAAGTTTTATCATACTTATACAAGTTAAAATATAGCCAAGTGGGATCTTGTTAGATTCATCTCGTCGTGTTGTTTTCAAATATCAAACTTTTAAAATTTTTACTTGTACCGAACTTGAGTTATTAATGGTTTAAAATGTGCATTGGATTGCGTGAAAAATGGGTCCGTAAAAAAGATATGAAAACAGAGGAAGTATAAGATAAAATATAGTCAAGTGGGATCTTGTTAGATTCGTCTAATCGCATAGATTTAGAATATCAAATTTTTATAATTTTTACTTGTATGGAATTTGAGTTATTATGGATTAAAAATGTGTATTGGATTGCGTGAAATATGGGTCCGTAACACTTATTTAGGAACGGAGTAAGTACTAATTAACTTGCAAGATTCATAAACATACGAAAATACTTATACTTATTAGTATGCATAATTCAGTTCACTCATTTTTGCAATTTCATAAGATCTTAGGAATCCCGATTCGATCCTACGATCCCGATCTTTCAAAGAGAAAAACGATCCCGTATAGGATCTCAATCTTAACAAACTTGGTAGAAACTACTCCTATTATCGAAATTGGAAGCCAAGTTCGAAGTTTGGGACAAGCATTAGTAGTAGTAATCTATAAAGGGAAAATTAGAGTGAAGGACCCCATTAATTTAGTTTGCATTTATAAAAGACCCTTCCCCAAATATTTAGAGATAGGGCCTCTTTAAAGTTTTGACTTTAGGTTTAGGCCCCTAAACCATCCTTAATCTAATCTATTATCATTAGAAACTTAAACTGTGTCATTATTTCAAACAAATAGAACCGAAAGAGAGAGAGAGAAATCGGGAGAAAAGGATGAAGGGCAAAGGAGAAAGAACGAAGAAGATCAGGAAGAGAAACTGAGAGCAACTCACAAAATCCCAACCCCCAGATTCCCCACCTCCCGAACGTAGTATTTCGGAAGACCAATTTGAGAAGATCGATTCGTCTCTTTTTTCCTCAAATCACCCGACACTACTGCCTTGACATGAATGCCATCATGGTGCCTTGACGATGAACGCCATTAGGTTTTATATGAGTGGTAAAGTTGTAATGTATTTTGATTTTGATGGGACTATAATATTTGTGTTTGATTTGGAGAATTTGTGAGAGAAGTGATTTGGTAAATGTTTGTGAACTAATTTGTACATAATGTGTTCGATGAAATGTTACAACGGTTTTTTTGGTTTAGAATCCCCAAATTTGAACTACATTGTACTGTTAATTGAAGAATTTAGTGTTTTGCAACGTTTAGTTGTATGTTTTAAAAGTTTTGAGTTATGAGATTAGTATGGATCAACCAGAATATAAGAGCTACCAATACTAGAAAGTGAGTATCCACTGAAACTCGCCCAAATTTGAGAATAGAAAGTTATTATGATGAAGAAATTTCCAGGTTTACGAATCAATCCATGAAAAATTATTTTAATCCTTCAGAAGTAAAACTTAGTGCTATTTGAAAACTCTGATTGGTGTTTAACTATGAAGTTCGTAAAGATTAAATGACTAAAAATAAGCCAGATAATTTAAATGGTTGAATTTATTGGTTTGATTGGTTTTGTAGTTTTGGATTGGTGAGAAATATTTGATTTAATATAGTGGTTTAAGTTATTAGAATGTTGAGAGTGTATGTAGAATATAGTTGTTTGTTTATTAATAGGTGCCACGAAAGAAAAGAATGAGTTTGATTTTTATGGGATTTGATTCTATGTGTTTCATTGGATTTGTGTTTATGTGTTTGATTGGTTGACTTTGTGAATTGTGAATTTATTTTGGCTGTTTATGTGGGTTTGGTATGTTGAAATTTGATGTTATATAATGGTAAGAAGTGTTTAAAAGAGGTGGTAAAGTGTAATGTCAATCGTGGTAAAGTGTAATGTTAATCGTGGTAAACCGTCCATGTGGCACCAGGACCGTCCCTATAACTCCAACAAGAACCCACGGTGAGTTGGACGGCTTCTGGACAGTAAACAACGAACGTCCTCTTAACCGTGAACATCATATGTTATTTGTGGTAAAAATGCACATATCGTGGTAAACACCAATGGGACATGTGGTAAAACACATATCAGTGGTGTAGTAAACACTATTTGGTACATGTGGTAAAGCACATAAGGACATCGTGGTAAAGCACATACCAATACCATACGGTATATGTGGTAAAATACTTACCAATATCTTGGTAAATACCATAAGGTATTCGTGGTAAAGCACATACCACCAGTGTGGTAAAGCACACACCAATAACTTGGTAAATACTACTCCCTCTGTCCCGTTAATTATGGTGGTATCAATCAAACCATAAGAAACAACTCAAACGATAACTTACCACGACTGAATAAAGCTTCGCAAAAATAAACGGGTACGAGAGTTGAATCATGTCAAGAGAATTTAGTGAAACATATAACAATATACAAAAATACGAACGAGTTATAAGTAACATGAACTTGTAGGTAAGAAAGAACATCTAATTTATGATTCCTAGTCTCCATTACGATAGTAAGATACAATTGTATGAAGATATTGATAGTTAAATATACAATTGAAATTTTATTACGAGTACATAGAAGATTCTCTTAAGGAATTCAATGTGAGATGTGAACGTAGAAGCTTCAATCAAGTATATACATACATTTTGATTCATGGTAAGTACACTTGTAGACAAAATTTTAATTAAGTGAGATAATAGGATAATACATAATTCATTAAACCATAATAATGACTCCAATTATATGATGTAATAAACACTCCAAAACACATGGTAAAATCTTGCACTGAAAATGGTAAAGAATTTGTGAAATGTGGTAAACTACGAATACAAATATGGTAAAAATGTAGTGAGCAGTGGTAAGAAGCTTAGGTTCCATGTGGTAAATATATGGACAAATGTGGTAAACCATAGAGGTAGATCATGGTAAAACCGAACAGTATGTGTGGTAAAAATGCACATCGGGGAGAAGATGAATGCACTAATTTACTTGCTTAATTGCTTTGAACCATCCGCATAACTGTTCTGGCAACATTTAACTCTTTCCCACAATTCTGACAATACATTTACCATATTGGTCCATTTTCTTACTATATATATTGAGACATTTACCACATTTGAGCATTATTCGTTACCATGTAAATTACTACACATTTAGCACATTGGAATTTAATTCTTTACCATATATGACTACACATTTACCGCATTTGAGTATCATCCTTTACCACATATGACTACCCATCTACCACAATGGAGGATATAATTCTTTTTGTTTTTCAAAACTTTAAATATTTTAAATTTTTTAATTAAATTTTAATTTTTCAAAAAAAAAATACAACAGGTTAGATATGATTAGATGAAGATATTGATAGTTAATTACACAATCGGAACTATATTATGAGTATGTAGAAGATTCTCTTAAGGAATATAATGAGAGATATTACTGTGGAAGCTTCAGTCATGTATATACATACATTTTGATGCATGATAAGTATACTTATGGGTACAATTTTAATTAATTGAGATAATAGGGTCATACATAATTAATCTAGACAAAACAATGACTTCGATTTTGAATCCAAAACCCTCGAACGAATAAACTTACACCTTCGCCTATGTAGTTTACCACATCTATACTACATGGCATACCATTAATATATGATAAGAATACTGCAATCTTGTTCGCCTACTTACCATACCATTCTTCAAAAACCCCCAAACCCTATAATTATTAGAAAAACATACTCCATAATCCTTAAAACCCAAAAACCCTAAACCCTAACCCCTACATCTCGTAAAACCCTATACACTAAACCCACAAACCTAAACCCTAAATCATACACAGTTAAGATAAAAACTATATATATGTATACAATTTTTTTTTTAAAAAAAAAATCAACTTACCACGAAATTAATTAGTTACTACAATTAATTCATATTCTTTACCATATTATCTTTACCACGTGTAAGAATGTGATATTTACCACATATAACATTGCAGGTTTACCACAAACCAAGTCAATCTTACCACATAGCATCAAGCGATTTACCACAGGGTTGCCACATTCTTTACCACGTGTAAGAATCCAGATTTACCACAAACCATGTCAATCTTACCACATAACAACATACGATTTACCACTGGGTTATTTCATAGCTTCCTCGTGGGAAGATAGAGGGGTTTTTTTTTTTTTTAATCGCGATTGAGTCATTTGGTAGTGTTTAGGGTTTTTTGTGTTTGAATTGGGGTGATTTGATATTTTACACCTGAGGGCATTTCAGTATTTTCCCCAAGATAATTAGATTAGTTTGAGTTGATTGAATTAGTTTGTTGTTTTGTTTTGAAAAGATGGGGTCCCTAAGTGTAATACTTTACCAAGGGGGTCTTTGACCTTAATAAATGTTTGCAATGGGTCCCTTCTTGTAAGAAGCCCATCTATAAATGTGCATCAAAGACAAATCCTGGTGGACCTCATAATAGAAGGCCCATTAAATTAATGGATCAGAAATGTCAAATCAATTTATGATTAAAATTCGAGAAGGCCCATGGAAATGCAGCTGATAAATGCTAAATGCAACTGCAGCTTGTGGAAATACTGGAGTAATTAATTTAATTAATAGAAGTATACTCCCCAATATATAAGTAAAGAAATACAGTAAATAAAATGGGGTGGGGACTTACCTTCGTGGGTAAGTCTTCCGACTCCCAATTTATAGGTTGGGATTCGAATTCCCGGCCCCCTATCCATCTCTTTTATTTCATTTGTAATTTATGTAGCATGGCTTTCCACCACTTTTTACGGGACTTTAATGATTCCTAAATAATAAAATAAAATAAAATAAAAATGTGGAGGTGGTAGTGGTACTTAGTGTGTACGTGCATGAGGTAGGACAGCCGTATAGCACATACTTATAAGAGTAAAGAGTGACAGGTAGTAACAAATACGGAGATGCCTTTAATTAATTGTAAACCCACATGTGATGTGACTAATTAACTATACATATACTGTAGTGCCATTCAATTTTAGTTTCTCTTTTTATTTTTATTATTATTATTATTATTATTAGTATACTCCTTATTCTTCATTAAATACTACCAGTACTACTGTTTTGGTGTGGGAGTTTTTTAGCTGGTCTGCCTGCTTATTCAACCCTTTAAATTTTTATGCATTCTTATTACAAGTATTATAGTATAAGATTTTATTTTTTTTAAAAAAAAAATGTATTTGGATCTGAGAATTAAACGTGCAGATGAATTGTTTAGAAATTAGAGCAAGTGGAAACAAATTATAATTAATAATTGGAAGAAATTAAGGGAACAAACTGCAATTATTTAACTTATGGACTTGGGAACAATCACAGCTGTATTTGCAAGGATGTGTATAATTAGGTGTGTACAATTAATTTCCTATTAATTTATACTACTATTAAAACTGTACGTTTACTGTATAACTATAAATAAATTGTTTGGATGACAAGCAACTTCATTTTCACTTGTGGTTTTTTGTCCCTGGATGGACTTTTCTTTAAGCGCTTGTAATTTTTGTATTAAAAAATATGTTTTTTTTAATAATAATTTAAATTTGTTCTGATAATGCTTTTTTTTTTGGTGAAACCGGGTATCCCCATGCCACAATGGGCGCCTCTCCCAAAGCAGTTTTTTGCATACACAAAGTTCGAACTCGAGACCTTGCTTAAGCAACTAGAGTCCCCATCCACTCAAGCCAACTGTTATTGGTTGTTCTGATAAGACTTTGATTTATGAGAAAACAAACTTTTGATTGAATTTATATATCTGTCTTTATTGTTTTTAATAATAATTTTGTTTAAGAGTTTTTTTCAAAAAAAATTGGGAGCTTTAACATGTTTCATAAGTTTTAACAAAACCAAGAAAGCTCTGTTGAGAATTCTATGATAAGAAAATTTTAATCAAGTATTCAATTTTAAAATTTATCAGAAATGGGAAGTAAACAAAGTCGTCCCAGAAAAATATTATATAGTAGTACAAAGTTATATGGAAGGGAGGAAGTACATTTAGGTTTATTCAATTTGAAAATGATTAATCTAGAAATTGTAGATTAATCGAACATATTTTAGAAATTAGGTTTATTCATTTTTTTTCTTCATTCTCACGAATTAGGTTTATATATCTAGTTTCTAATAAAAATAAAATAGAGAAAATGATTGTCAGAATTGGTTAATACATTGCCCTTTTGGTAACTTCAAAGCTAGAGTTGATAATTACTCCGCTTATCAAATGTCCCATGTTACTATGTTAGAACCTCGGCCCTCCATTTCCACCCGGAAAAAATTTTTTAAAAAAAAATAAATATTATTATTATTATTATTATTATTATTATTATTATTATTATTATTTTAAAAAAAGGGGGTTAGAATCCTCTTAAACTGTAGAAAAGATCTTCAACAAACCACTTTATTTCAAAAAAATCACATGTGTACAAATTCTTGAAATCAATAAGTAAATTATTACTTAAATTTGTGCACTCCACACCTTATCTCATTTTCTTTGACCCAATATATAGTCATTTGTTTTCTTTAAAGCTTTTTTGGCAATGGACACTTGAATGAAGGATAAGGTTGAATATTGGTTTTGTGGGTCAATGTGTTGTATAATCCCTCCAAAAACATTTCTAAACACTTACAAAACATATATAATGTTCTAGATACATGCATTAAAAACATGCATATTGAATGTCTTGCTATGATGAGAGAGTAAAATATGGTGGCTATTAATGTCATATAAGGTGGCTCTTAATGTCATACAAGGTGGCTCTTAATGTAATACAAGGTGGATTATATTTGCCTATAAATAGATGAGTTTGTTCATTGAGATGATATAGAAAATAATACAATCTCCTCATCTTGTTATTTTCTCTACCTTTGCTCTTTTGTTCATTATTGTTTTCTTAAGATAATTATAGTCATTACCACTCCTAAGCTCAAGCTTATATATATACACAACAAACATATTATTACACATATAATTTATACTCACATATATATATCATTATATATATATATCATTATTTCTATAACACGTTATCAGCACGAGCTACGAACGGAGCTCTGCCGGAATTTCTTTGAGGTAATATTTTGTATTTCAATAATTCTATTATGGCTAACTTGACAAAGCAGGATTTCAGACCACTGATGGTATCTGGAGATAATTATCTATCTTGGAAAATGGATGTTGAAATCCATTTGGAATCAATGGGTCTTGAAAAAATAATTGAAAAAGATAATCAGGCTTCAAACCAAGACCGTGCGAAAGCTATGATTTTCATCCGCCATCATCTTGATGAGGGATTGAAAACACAGTATTTAACGGTCAAAGACCCAATTGAACTCTGGGAGAATTTGGAAAAAAGATATGATCATTTAAGATCAATTAATCTCCCTCGAGCCCAGTATGACTGGTCACACTTACGATTCCAGGATTTTAAATCAGTAAATGATTACAATTCTGCTCTGTTTAATATCGTATCACAATTAAGACTGTGTGGTGAGACAATTACTGATAAACAAATGCTAGAGAAGACATTCTCTACATTCCACCCCTCCAATACGGTGTTACAGCAAACATACCGAGCACAGGGTTTCACTGAATATTCTGATCTGATTACGTTTTTGTTATTGGCTGAAAAGAATAATGATTTATTATTAAAAAATCATGAAATGAGACCAATTGGCAGTAGTCCATTGCCAGAGGCACATGTGACTGAATCTTCCAGCCGTGGTCGTGGCCGTAGTCGTGGCCGGGGTCAGAGACCTCGTGGTCGTGGGTATAACCGAGGCCGTGGGAAAAATCATTTCCGCAACAATGTTTACATTAGGCCCACGACAGACACACGTAATCAGAATCAGGGCAACACCAGAGGTGATGTCCAAGAACAGAACTATGAAGAAGCAAAATGCGATAGATGCGGCCTAAAAGGGCACTGGTACAAAAATTGTCGTACCAGAGATCATTGGGTGAAACTTTATCAAGATTCCCAGAGGGATAAAGGAAAAAGGGTGGTTGAAACAAACCATGTTGACAGAATAAATTCTGAGGAGAATATGCCCAGTATCCCAGAATTTCAAGTTGAAGATTTATATAATGATTTGGTTTAATTGTTATGTTGTATTATTATTTTTATTACGCTTCGAACTTCTGTATCTGTCTTTACTTTTGTATGTGTGCTATCTTATTGTCTCTGTATTGTAATATTTCACTTATGTTAAATCTTGTTTTAATATTAATTATATCTTGTTTTAATTCCAGCAAAATGGGGGATTTTAAAAGTGATAATATATGTCTTATTGATAGTGCTTCAACGCACACAATACTAAAAGACATAATGTATTTTTCCAATTTAAAAATGGGAGATACAAATATAAACACAATATGTGGTAGTGCAAATATTATACAAGGAATTGGCACAGCCAACCTTATTTTCCCAAAGGGAACAAAATTAATTGTGAAAAATGCACTTCTATCTCCCAAGTCTCGAAGAAATTTATTAAGTTTTAAAGATATCCGAGAAAATGGGTATCATCTCGAGACATCGACTTCAGAGAATGTCGAATATTTATTAATTACAAATACCACACATGGTAAGAAATATATATTGGAAAAATTACCAGCTCTGACTTCTGGATTGTATTTTTCAAAGATAAATACAATTGAAAATTATCACTTAGACCACAGGTCTAATATTCCCCAAATAAACCAGAGGTTTATTAATGGCCAGAGTCCCACTAATATATATCATCCCAAAATAGGCCAGAAGTCTATTGGAAGCCATAGGCTTAATGATGAATATATGATATGGCATGATCGCCTAGGCCATCCTGGCTCTACAATGATGAGGCGAATTATTACAAATAGTCATGGCCATTCATTAAAGGGACAAAAGTTGCTGCAACATAATGATTATATATGTGTTGCTTGCTCCCAAGGAAAATTGATTTCCAAACATTCACCAACGAAAGTGGGAACTGAAAGCCCCAGTTTTCTTGAAAGAATTCAGGGTGATATATGTGGACCTATAGATCCACCATGTGGACCATTTAAATATTTTATGGTGCTAATTGATGCATCAACACGATGGTCCAATGTATCATTATTATCATCTCGTAACCATGCGTTTGCAAAATTACTTGCTCAAATTATTAAATTACGAGCACAGTTCCCTGATTATACAATAAAAAATATCCGATTGGATAATGCTGGTGAATATTCATCCCAGAGGTTTGATGAATACTGCATGTCAATTGGCATAACAGTTGAGCATCCTGTTGCTCATGTCCATACACAGAATGGACTTGCTGAATCGCTTATAAAGCGTTTACAATTAATTGCCAGACCATTATTAATGAGATCTGGATTGCCATTGACAGCTTGGGGGCATGCAATATTACATGCAGCAAAATTGGTGCGGTTAAGGCCGACACATTATCATGAATACTCCCCTATACAATTAACATTTGGGCATGAACCCAATATATCCCATCTCAGAATATTTGGTTGCGCTGTGTATGTCCCGATTGCACCACCTCAGCGCACAAAGATGGGTCCCCAACGTAGATTGGGAATATATGTCGGGTATGAATCACCATCGATTATTCGATATCTCGAACCATTAACTGGTGATTTATTTACTGCGAAATTCAAAGATTGTCATTTTGACGAATCTCATTTCCCGACATTAGGGGGAGATAGAAATCAACCAAAGAAAGAAAAAGAAATCAACTGGAAAACACCATTAGATTTCTTCGATCCTCGTACAAATGATTGTGAACTAGAAGTACAAAGAATTGTACATTTGCAGAGTATTGCAAATCAATTGCCGGATGCATTATGCGACTGTAAAAGAGTAACTAAATCTCATATACCGGCAGCAAATGTTCCAATCAAAATTAATGTCCTAGAGGGACCAATTACAAGTGCCAAAGATGAATCTACTGCACGCTTAAAGCGTGGTAGACCACCAGGTTCAAAAGATAAAAATCCTCGAAAGAAAAGAGGATCACAAATCATTGAAAGTGACAAAATTACAGAAAATATTCCAGAGGAAAAAGACGCTCTTGAAGAGCAAATAGCTCCAGATGAGCAGGAACTTGCAGCTCCAGAGGAGAATGAACTTGAAAATAATGAAATATCAATCAATTTTGTCACAAGCAGAAATGTTTGGAATCGAGATGCAATTATCATAGATAATATATTCCCGTACCACATAGCACTTGACATCATAAATGATGACGAGGATCATGAACCAAATTCGGTTGATGAATGTCGGAAAAGAAAAGATTGGCCAAAATGGAAAGATGCAATCCAATCTGAATTGGATTCCCTGGCTAGACGAAATGTGTTTGGACCGATTGCCAAAACACCAGAAAGTATAAAGCCAGTTGGATACAGATGGGTCTTTGTCCGAAAAAGAAATGACAATAATGAAATTGTCAGATACAAAGCGAGATTAGTTGCCCAAGGGTTCTCACAGAGACCCGGATTTGATTATGAGGAAACATATTCCCCTGTAATGGATGGAATAACATTTAGATATCTTATCCGTTTAGCGGTCCATCAAAATCTTGAAATGAGATTAATGGATGTTATTACTGCGTATCTATATGGAAATTTAGATACAGATATCTATATGAAGGTCCCAGAAGGATTAAAAATGTCAGAGACATATGAATCAAATCCTAGACATATGTATTCCATTAAATTACAAAAATCCCTATATGGACTGAAACAGTCCGGACGAATGTGGTATAACCGACTCAGTGAGTCATTGATACAAGAGGGTTATACAAATGACCCAATTTGTCCATGTATTTTCATTAAGAAAAATGGACAAGGGTTTGTAATTATTGCAGTTTATGTTGATGATCTCAACTTGATTGGAACTCCAGAGGAGCTTCAAAATGCTGTTGAATACCTGAAAAAGGAGTTTGAAATTAAAGATTTTGGTAAAACCAAATCATGCCTTGGTCTGCAAATTGAATATTTAAATGATGGAACTTTTGTTCATCAGACAACTTATACTCAGAGAGTATTAAAGCGATTTTATATGGATAAATCACATCCATTGAGTACTCCAATGGTCGTAAGATCACTTGATATAAAAAAGGATCCGTTTAGACCACAAGAGGAAGGTGAACAAATTCTTGAACCAGAGGTCCCATATTTAAGTGCCATAGGTGCTTTAATGTATCTCGCAAACTGCACTAGACCAGATATATCATTTGCAGTAAATTTATTAGCGAGATTCAGTTCATCTCCTACAAAACGACATTGGAATGGAATTAAACATATATTTCGCTATCTCCAAGGAACTATTGATCTTGGGTTATTTTACCCAAATAATTCTCGACATGAAATAATCGGCTTTGCTGATGCTGGATATTTGTCAGATCCGCATAAAGCCAAATCTCAAACTGGCTATATTTTTACATGCGGTGGTACTGCAATTTCATGGAGATCAATGAAGCAGACTTTGACTGCTACTTCCTCAAATCATGCTGAAATTTTAGCAATCCATGAAGCAAGTCGAGAATGTGTATGGTTGCGATCTCTGATGCACCATATACTGAAAAATTGTAGCATAACTACTGAAGAGAAAATACCCCCAACAGTTTTATATGAGGATAATGCAGCCTGTATAGCACAATTGAAGGGAGGGTATATTAAAGGAGATAGAACGAAACATATTTCACCAAAATTTTTCTTCACTCATGATCTACAGAAAAATGGTGAAATAGATGTGCAACAAATCCGTTCAGCTGATAATCTTGCAGATTTATTTACCAAGGCACTACCAACAGCAACATTCGAAAAATTGGTGAAACGTATCGGGATGCGCCAACTGAGGAATCTCAACTGATGAGGGGGAGAAGTAAATACACAAGAATCATGTACTCTTTTTCCAAACTTGGATTTTTTCCCAAAGGGTTTTTTCCTAGTAAGGTTTTAACGAGGCATATTCTTTGTATTCAAGACATTCAGGGGGAGTGTTCTAGATACATGCATTAAAAACATGCATATTGAATGTCTTGCTATGATGAGAGAGTAAAATATGGTGGCTATTAATGTCATATAAGGTGGCTCTTAATGTCATACAAGGTGGCTCTTAATGTAATACAAGGTGGATTATATTTGCCTATAAATAGATGAGTTTGTTCATTGAGATGATATAGAAAATAATACAATCTCCTCATCTTGCTATTTTCTCTACCTTTGCTCTTTTGTTCATTATTGTTTTCTTAAGATAATTATAGTCATTACCACTCCTAAGCTCAAGCTTATATATATACACAACAAACATATTATTACACATATAATTTATACTCACATATATATATCATTATATATATATATATATCATTATTTCTATAACATATAACAACCTCACACTTCAATTTTCTTTCCTCTGTTCTTTTCTATTTTACAGATAATATATATATATCTTATTATTCCCAAATTGTATTCCTTCCAATAATAATAATGTTAGTATATGGCTGAAATTTACAAGCATCAAATCATGTACTATTGTCTTTTGATGGTTATTAGTATTTGATTTCTCTCCACTTTCTCAACTAACTGAATTTGATTATATTATTGCAGGGGAATGGTTATGGTACTACCAATGTGAATGGTAGTACATCAAGATAAATCATCTCAACCATACTAAAATATCCAATGGCTATAAAATAAAAAGGGTAGAATTGTCAAACATAAATAATTATATCTTTAGTAATAAAATCATTCACAAAATCAATTTAGTGATTTCTATCCTTAAATAAAGATCATATAAAAAATTTGCATAAGTTAGCCCTCTTTTGACACAATTCATGTCATAATAATAGAGAAATTATTTTTATTCATCTCTTTCACTCGTTAGTCTTTCATTCCTCTTAATTTGCTATTTTTCTATTTTGAATTTCTAAAATATGATCGCATATTTAGATTCCTTGCATCAAGTAGATAAATTTTTATATAAAGAACGTCCAAATCCGAGCTCATTTGAGAAAGTTGGAGCCATTTGAAGTTTGTAATACTCCCTCCGTCCCACCAAATATGTCCGGTTTGACTTTTTGACACTGTTCATTGTTCAAATTTGACTCGATTTTATTGCAAGTATATATTTGGAAAAAATAGTCGAGTTGGATCTTGTTAGAATCGTATAATCATGTAGTTTTAGAAAATATATTTCACATAATTTTTTGTTGTATATATTTTGAGATATTAACTGATGAAAACGTGCATTGGATTGTGTGCAAAAGTCAAACAAGACAAGTTAAATGGGACAGAGGGAATATAAATTTTGTTCTATATACTACGTCGTTGAAATGCATAGGCTATGTCGCTGAATTGTAATATCTCCATCGCTGAATTGTAAAGGCTCCGTCGCTGAATTACATAGCCACCGTCGCTGAAATGTAAAGACTGTGTTTTTTAAAATCGTAATGCACTTTAAATGGCTCTAACTTTCTCAAACGAACTCGGATTTTGACGTTCTTTATATAAAAATCTACAAACTCGATGCAATGGATCTAAATTTCCCATAAAATTTTGGAAATTACAAATAGATAAATACCAGATTTTCAAAAGAAAAGATATCTTATGCTTGTTGTTTTGAAAATATGATATTTATATGTTTAGACTTTCTAAAATCTGAGAGAATATTTAAATTCCTTGCATTGAGTAGATAGATTTTTATATAAAGAACGTCCAAATCGGAGGTCATTTGAGAAAGTTAAAGCCATTTGAAGTTTGTCACATAAATTTTGTTGTATTGGCTACGTCGCTGAAATGCATAGGCTATATCGCTAAATTATAACGCCTCCGTCGCTGAATTGTAAAGCCTCCGTCGCTGAATTGTAAAGCCCCCGTCGCTGAATTACATAGCCACCGTCGCTGAAATGTAAAGGCTGTGTTTCTGAAAATCGCAATGAACTTCAAATGACTCTAACTTTCTCAAATGAACTCGGATTTTCGCATTCTTTATATGAAAATCTATCTACTCGATGCAAGGAATTTAAATTTCCTATCAAAATTTTGAAATTACAAATTGATAAATACCAGATTTTCAAAGAAAATGATATCTTATTCTCGTTATTTTAAAAATATGATATTTATCTGGTTAGACTTTCTAAATTTTGGTAGGATATTTAAATTCCTTGTGTTGAGTAGATATATTTTCATATAAAGAATGTCCAAATCCGAGCTAATTTGAAAAAGTTAGAGTCATTTGAAGTTTGTCATAAAAACTATGTTGTATAGGCTATGTCGCTGAATTGTAAAGCTCTCGTCGCTGAATTGCAAAGCCACCGTCGCTGAAATGTAAATGCTACGTTTTTTAAAATTGCAATTAACTTCAAATGACTCTAACTTTCTCAAACGAACTCGGATTTTGAAGTTCTTTATATGAAAATTTACCTACTCGATACAAGTAATCTAAATTTCGTATCAAATTTTAGAAATTCCAAAAAGAAAAAGTAGATTATGAGGGAGAGAGAAGTATGAGCATGAGAATTGAAAAAATGAATAGAGATTATTTGGATCTTATTGAAATTACAATAGTACCATTTGTATTAATCCATTGATTCCAATATTTCATCAATGGCTTGGATGTGCCACAGTACATCAAGAGACATGGGTCTCAGCACCCTAACCAAAGCCATTATTGCAGACCCTTGGAACACTTTATTTTATTTTATGTTTCTAAGTGAAACTTGAGAAATTTTCTTGTGAATAACTGTGTACCCGGTCTCATTGGGTCCAAAACTAATCCCTTAATGATTTGATGGGCATTGAAGGATTGTCTCCCATTCAAAGCAGAATTAAGCATCCACAAATAACTCGAACCCAAAACTTGAGGTATATAATTTGGAAACTACGGTATATGTTTTGATCTTATGTTGTAGTATATCTAAAATTAGGAAAAAGATGAGAGCGTGTTTTGATCACAAATATAGTAGTTGCTATTCGAGGAAGTGGATCCTATGTACGTAGTTGCCTTCTGCACCATTTATGTCACAGAGAAAATTGTACTCTATATATAATGGAGGTAGGTTCATTGTGTGCGATCCAGCAATTTGTAATGAGAAGATGGGATACACTGCAAGAGGACAAAAATCTTCAATCTCTTGAATTATTACGAAATACTAAGTACTTAAACTACTCCCTCCGTTATTAAATAGTTGTCTCTTTCAGCTCAATTTTAATAACCAATGTTTGCATTAATTAAGTCATAAATTTCCATTCATACCCTTCAACTAAACACATTCGTAATAAATGTCAACAAATAGCATATATGTCAAGTGAAGGGGTAATATAATAAAAACATAGTATAACTACATATAAATACCTAAAAATGACAACTATTGTGGAACACTTTTTAATCTCTAAAAAGACAACTAAAAAGCAATGGAGGGAGTACATGCATACTGCAGCTTTTTAATATCTAAAAAGACAACTAAAAAGCAATGAAGGGAGTACATGCATACCGCAGCACCACTCCAGCAAATGTGTATTTCATCAACCCATAAAATAATATAAATAATACGAGTACTACAAGTGGGCAGACATTTAATAAGATAGAATAGTTGCTGCCTTGATGCATTGAAACCAGTAACATAATGGGGGGCCTCCCAATTTATTACTAGTATTTTTATTCTATTATTTTATATTATTGCATGTATGTGTTTGTGTTCTATTCCATTTCCATATATTGAAAACTTGAAAGTAATTTTTTTTTGTTTGTATGCATCACTCGTGGTCCATACTTGGCCTTTTGTTTCAAACTCTAGGGTATATATTAAATCATATATCAAAGATTTGCATATACTTTAAAAACATATTAATTGCAGATATGATCCGCAAAATTATCATACCCCATTTTACCTTTCATTTTTCATGAAAACTTTGTAATGTAAAGACATTTTACCTAGGCGGCAGCTACTGCACAAAATTGTAGTAAATTTTTAGGATATATCAACATACTGATGTTCAGCAATAAAAATTGTGTGTCAAAACAACCATAAAAGTAAATGTAAACAATAAAACTATATATGCATCTCAACAAGTAAACAATATCAATAGTTCGTAGGGATGAGGATTTAGCCCAAGTGGTTAAGTCCCTTGACTTCCAACGGAAGGTTGGAGGTTCGATTCCCTGTTGGCCCCCTATCTCTCCTGGTCAAGTTCAGTACATTTGTTTTATAAGTCGGATACATTTTATCAAGCAGTCTAGTATATGAGAAGTTAAAGATTTGTATATCTCTATAATGATTGTTGTATTTGTTGTACAATTTTTAAATATTTCTTTACAGATTTTATTTATGATCTTATGCAGAGAACGTAATTAATCGAAATATATGCCATGATCATTCACAGTATTTATCATTCAAAGTAAAGTTTCTGGGTCTAACTCGCTTCCGTAGTATAAGCTTTGTGGTTGAAACTTCTAATCGAGTCCTTCAACGAGTAACCTTCTTTCCTCGTCTGCTATTCTTCTTTCAGGCATCCTGCCTTACTCCGGTATGCACGACCTCTCGGAAATCACTGTATCGATGACATGACTATCAACATATGTTTCACTCACTCACATATATTCAAAATTTTGGTAGACTTTTAGAAAAATATACTCGAAGATATTTACTGGAATGATCAGCTATTGAACTTAGCCGGTTATCTTTTTATTTACTGGAAACATATTCACCGGTTATGGATGGAATAACATTCAGGTATCTAATGAGCCTAGCAGTACGAGAAAATCTCGAAATGAGGCTGATGGATGTTACTGCATATTTATATGGCTCATTGGAAAATGATATTTATATGAAAATAACTGAAGGGTTTAAGTTACCAGAGTCTTGCAACTCAAAACCCAAAGAAACGTATTCCATCAAATTGCAAAAATCATTGTATGGGCTCAAGCAATCTGGCCGAATGTGGTACAACCGCCTCAGTAAAAGTTTGATAAAGGAAAGTTATACAAATGATCCTATCAGTCCTTGCGTATTTATAAAAAAAATGGGTCAGAATTTGTGATCGTCGCAGTCTATGTTGACGATTTAAATCTAATTGGAACTCATGAAGAGTTGAAAAAGGCAGTCGAATATCTGAAAAAGGAATTCGAAATCAAGGATTTCGGAAAAACAAAATTCTGTCTTGGCCTACAAATTGAGCATTTGGAAAAGGGCATATTTGTTCATCAATTAGCTTATACCCAAAAGGTATTGAAGCAATTTCGAATGGATTATGCCCATCCGCTAAATAATCCAATGGTCGTTCGGGCACTTGATCCCGCAAAGGATCCATTTAGGCCAAAAGAATATGGTGAAGAGCAACTTGGCCCTGAAATGTCATATTTAAGCGCAATTGGCGCTTTAATGTATCTCGCAAACAGTACGCGACCTGATATCGCGTTTGCAGTCAATTTACTTGCAAGATTCAGTTCTTGCCCTACTCAACGACATTGGAAAGACATAAAGCACATCTTTCACTATCTCAAAGGAACAATTAATCTTGGGTTATTTTACCCAAAAGACTCTCGACATGAGTTAATCAGCTATGCCGATGCAGGTTATCTCTCAGACCCACACAAAGCCAAATCTCAAACAGACTATATCTTCACGTGTGGCGGAACTGCTATCTCATGGAGGTCAATGAAGCAGACTCTAACTGCTACTTCTTCTAATTATGCCGAAATATTAGCAATCCATGAAGCAAGTCGAGAATGCATTTGGTTGAGGTCAATGACTCAACATATATTGAAGAGTTGTGGTTTAATCATTGAACCACAAATGCCCCAACAATTTTATTTGAAGATAATTCAGCTTGTATAGCCCAGTTGAAAGGGGGTTATATCAAAGGAGATAGAACGAAGCATATTTCACCAAAGTTCTTCTACACTCATGATCTTCAAAAGAATGGTGAAATTGATGTGCAACAAATTCGATCAGAAAATAATTTAGCGGATCTATTTACCAAGTCATTGCCGACTGCAACGTTCGAGAAACTCGTGAAGAAAATTGGAATGCGGCGGCTTCGAGATTTAAGATGATGTTCAAATCAGGGGGAGCATCGGATACAAGAATATTTTAATCTTTTTCCTTCACTTGGATTTTTTTCCACTGGGTTTTTTCCAAGTAAGGTTTTAACGAGGCATATTCTTTGTATAATGGACATGCAAGGGGGAGTGTTACGTGTCAAATATAAACAAGTGCGTGCCATAATTCAAAATCTTGATATGATTGGAATTGTCAATATTTGATAAGAAAAATACGGCTTCTACAAGGCACGCATTTCATAAGTATATGGATGTGAAGACCTCCCCTACGCCACATATATTGACTTTGTATTATTGTATTTAGTCAATTATGTGCCTAATAGTGAATATCAATCTCTCACCTAATAGGCTGCCATGGGCTTGAATTCTTGGCTATAAATATATCTTGTATCATTGTAATAAATACGATCAACAATACACTGCCTCCTCCATCACCTCTTTCTCTTTCTTTTCCATATTACTATTATAGTTGTTTAATCTAATACTCATACAGACATATTTCTTACAGACACTCTTTTGGAGATTGCTTTCCTTGTACAACAGATATTTATGCTACTTCATTCTTAGAGATAATATTTACAACAAAAGTAATATTTTTATTGTATGTATGCATCACTCATGGTCCATACTTGGCCTTTTCTTTCAAACTCTAGGGTATATATTAAATAATATATCAAAGATTTGCATATACTTTAAAAACATATTAATTGCAGATATGATCCGCAAAATTATCATACCCCATTTTACCTTTCATTTTTCATGAAAACTTTGTAATGTAAAGACATTTTACCTAGGCGGCAGCTACTGCACAAAATTGTAGTAAATTTTTAGGATATATCAACATAATGATGTTACTCTCAAAAAAAAAATCAACATACTGATGTTCAGCAATAAAATTTGTGTGTATAAACAACCATAAAAGTAAATGTAAACAATAAAACTATATATGCATCTCAACAAGTAAACAATATCAATAGTTCGTAGGGGATGAGGACTTAGCCAAAGTGGTTAAGTCCCTTGACTTCCAACAGAATGTTGGAGGTTCGATTCCCCGCCGGCCCCCTATCCCTTCCTTTTATCCCCCTTTGTAATTGTGTATCATGTGTTCCCACCATCCCTTTTCCAGCCCTTCAATTGTTACTCAAAAAAAATATCAATAGTCGTACAACCAAAACCATGGAGTTAATTAAACAAGACTTATTTTCTGTCACCAAACAAATATTCATCATAAGTAAAACCCACGAAGTGCACTCGTCTTAAAAAATTATGTCCATTTAGTCCTTTACTAGGGAATAGTACGGATTGTAATTGGGTATAAAAAAGGAAAAATTTGAGAAAAAATCCTCTCACAAAAGAGTCTTACTTGTTCAGTACCTATCACTATTTTTCTTCCTTTTTACTACCTAATTTTGTCTCTCTATATAAAGATTGTCAAATATGCTCCTGGTCAAGTTCAGTACATTTGTTTTATAAGTCGGATACATTTTATCAAGCAGTCTAGTATATGAGAAGTTAAAGATTTGTATATCTCTATAATGATTGTTGTATTTGTTGTACAATTTTTAAACATTTCTTTACAGATTTTATTTATGATCTTATGCAGAGAACGTAATTAATCGAAATATATGCCATGATCATTCACATTATTATCATTCAAAGTAAAGTTTCTGGGTCTACCTCGCTTCCGTAGTATAAGCTTTGTGGTTGAAACTTCTGATCGAGTCCTTCAACGAGTAACCTTCTTTCCTCGTCTGCTATCCTTCTTTCAGGCATCCTGCCTTACTCCGGTATGCACGACCTCTCGGAAATCACTGTATCGATGACATGAGTATCAACATATGTTTCACTCACTCACATATATTCAGAATTTTGGTAGACTTTTAGAAAAATATACTCGAAGATATTTACTGGAATGATCAGCTATTGAACTTAGCCGGTCATCTTTTTATTTACTGGAAACATATTCACCGGTTATGGATGGAATAACATTCAGGTATCTAATGAGCCTAGCAGTACGAGAAAATCTCGAAATGAGGCTGATGGATGTTGTTACTGCATATTTATATGGCTCATTGGAAAATGATATTTATATGAAAATACCTGAAGGGTTTAAGTTACCAGAGTCTTGCAACTCAAAACCCAAAGAAACGTATTCCATCAAATTGCAAAAATCATTGTATGGGCTCAAGCAATCTGGCCGAATGTGGTACAACCGCCTCAGTGAAAGTTTGATAAAGCAAATGATCCTATCAGTCCTTGTGTATTTATAAAGAAAAATGGGTCAGAATTTGTGATCGTCGAAGTCTATGTTGACGATTTAAATCTAATTGGAACTCCTGAAGAGTTGAAAAAGGCAGTCGAATATCTGAAAAAGGAGTTCGAAATCAAGGATTTCGGAAAAACAAAATTTTGTCTTGGCCTACAAATTGAGCATTTGGAGAAGGGCATATTTGTTCATCAATCAGCTTATACCCAAAAGGTATTGAAGCAATTTCGAATGGATTATGCTCATCCGCTAAATAATCCAATGGTCGTTCGGGCACTTGATCCTGCAAAGGATCCATTTAGGCCAAAAGAATATGGTGAATAGCAACTTGGCCATGAAATGCCATATTTAAGCGCAATTGGCGCTTTAATGTATCTCGCAAACAGTACGCGACCTGATATCGCGTTTGCAGTCAATTTACTTGCAAGATTCAGTTCTTGCTCTACTCAACGACATTGGAAAGGCATAAAACACATCTTTCACTATCTCCAAGGAACAATTGATCTTGGGTTATTTTACCCAAAAGACTCTCGACATGAGTTAATCGGCTATGCAGATGCAGGTTATCTGTCAGACCCACACAAAGCCAAATCTCAAACAGGCTATATCTTCACGTGTGGCGGAACTGCTATCTCTTGGAGGTCAATAAAGCAGACTCTAACTGCTACTTCTTCTAATCATGCCGAAATATTAGCAATCCATGAAGCAAGTCGAGAATGCATTTGGTTGAGGTCAATGACTCAACATATATTGAAGAGTTGTGGTTTAATCATTGAACCACAAATGCCCCCAACAATTTTATTTGAAGGTAATTCAGCTTGTATAGCCCAGTTGAAATGGGGTTATATCAAAGGAGATAGAACGAAGCATATTTCACCAAAGTTCTTCTACACTCATGATCTTCAAAAGAATGATGAAATTGATGTGCAACAAATTCGATCAGAAAATAATTTAGCGGATCTATTTACCAAGGCATTGCCGACTGCAACGTTTGAGAAACTCGTGAAGAAAATTGGAATGTGGCGTCTTCGAGATTTAAGATGATGTTCAAATCAGGGGGAGCATCGGATACAAGAATACTGTACTCTTTTTCCTTCACTTGGATTTTTTCCACTGGGTTTTTTCCAAGTAAGGTTTTAACGAGGCATATTCTTTGTATAATGGACATGCAAGGGGGAGTGTTACATGTAAAATATAAACAAGTGCATGCCATAATTCAAAATCTTGATATGATTGGAATTGTCAATATTTGATAAGAAAAATACGGCTTCTACAAGGCACGCATTTCATAAGTATATGTATGTCAAGACCTCCCCTACGCCACATATATTGACTTTGTATTATTGTATTTAGTCAATTATGTGCCTAATAGTGAATATCAATCTCTCACCTAATAGGCTGCCATGGGCTTGAATTCTTGGCTATAAATATATCTTGTATCATTGTAATAAATACGATCAACAATACACTGCCTCCTCCATTACCTCTTTCTCTTTCTTTTCCATATTACTATTATAGTTGTTTAATCTAATACTCATACCGACATATTTCTTACAGACACTCTTTTGGAGATTGCTTTCCCTGTACAGCAGATATTTCTGCTACTTCATTCTTAGAGATAATATTTACAACAAAAGTAATATTTTTTTTGTATGTATGCATCACTCATGGTCCATACTTGGCCTTTTCTTTCAAACTCTAGGGTATATATTAAATCATATATCAAAGATTTGCATATACTTTAAAAACATATTAATTGCAGATATGATCCGCAAAATTATCATACCCCATTTTACCTTTCATTTTTCATGAAAACTTTGTAATGTAAAGACATTTTACCTAGGCGGCAGCTACTGCACAAAATTGTAGTAAATTTTTAGGATATATCAACATACTGATGTTCAGCAATAAAATTTGTGTGTATAAACAACCATAAAAGTAAATGTAAACAATAAAACTATATATGCATCTCAACAAGTAAACAATATCAATAGTTCGTAGGGGATGAGGACTTAGCCCAAGTGGTTAAGTCCCTTGACTTCCAACGGAAGGTTGGAGGTCGATTCCCCGCCGGTCCCCTATCCCTACCTTTTATTCCCCTTTGTAATTGTGTGGCATGTATTCCCCACACCCCTTTTCCAGCCCTTCAATTGCTACTCAAAAAAAAATATCAATAGTCGTACAACCAAAACCATGGAGTTAATTAAACAAGACTTATTTTCTGTCACCAAACAAATATTCATCATAAGTAAAACCCACGAAGTGCACTCGTCTTAAAAAATTATGTCCATTTAGTCCTTTACTAGGGAATAGTACGGATTGTAATGGGGTATAAAAAAGGAAAAATTTGAGAAAAAACCCTCTCACAAAAGAGTCTTATTTGTTCAGTACCTATCACTATTTTTCTTCTTTTTTACTACCTAATTTTGTCTCTCTATATAAAGATTGTCAAATATACTCCTGGTCAAGTTCAGTACATTTGTTTTATAAGTCGGATACATTTTATCAAGCAGTCTAGTATATGAGAAGTTAAAGATTTGTATATCTCTATAATGATTGTTGTATTTGTTTTACAATTTTTAAACATTTCTTTACAGATTTTATTTATGATCTTATGCAAAGAACGTAATTAATCGAAATATATGTCATGATCATTCACAGTATTTATCATTCAAAGAAAAGTTTCTGGGTCTACCTCGCTTCCGTAGTATAAGCTTTGTGGTTGAAACTTCTGATCGAGTCCTTCAACGAGTAACCTTCTTTTCCTCGTCTGCTATCCTTCTTTCAGGCATCCTGTCTTACTCCGGTATGCACGACCTCTCGGAAATCACTGTATCGATGACATGACTATCAACATATGTTTCACTCACTCACATATATTCAGAATTTTGGTAGACTTTTAGAAAAATATACTCGAAGATATTTACTGGAATGATCAGCTATTGAACTTAGCCGGTCATCTTTTTATTGAAATCACTAAAATCACTCATAATTTACATCAAGAAGAGAACTAAAAGATTAAAAAGACTTGCAAGAGAAAGAATACTATGGTAGGTATCTTCGCTTCTGAATTCTTTGTGAATCCTTCCTCCTTTTATAGATGGAGTTATAAAGATCGAATGGCTCTGAGGTGAGATACGTGGCCTCATCTCCTCCCTTATTTTCTTCTCCATTATTGATGCTCGGTGGCTATCTTTTTCGTCTAACATGCAATAAATAAGAATAACACTAGGTAGGAAGTATCCATCAACTAACATACAATAAATAAGAATCAAGCGTTTTAGCAACTGAAAATCTTGGCCGCTAACACTGAATATAAAGTTGGTAAACCCCTTAATAGCTAACAATCTAACAATCAGAACAAATATCGATTGTTAATTAGCAACTGTTTTCTTTTTTCTTTTTCAGCTTTTGGGTCTTTCAAGCTGAGCAAGCTCCATTGGCCTACAAAAGGATTCTGAAGATTCCCCTTTCAATAGTACTGAGCAAGTCAACGATCGGTCATCATCAAAACTAGTAATCGAACTTGCGGTCGGTAGTTTCATCTCTAGAGCTAGCAAAGTAAAACCCGAATTGATAAAGGAGACACTATAAGAATTTATCCGTCATCATCAAAACTAGTAATCAAACTTGCGGTCGCTAGTTTCATCTCTAGAGCTAGCGAAATAAAATCTGATTTGATAGAGACACTATAAGATTTTACTGGAAGGGGATGAATGTCCTCGCTTAAAGTTTTATCGTCAGCCAGATTTCATTGACTCGTACGTTAACAATGCGAAAACATCCTTTTATCGGCTGTTCGAGAACCTTTTGTAGTGAGAGTGGGAGTTGAAATGTGTACTAGATCAATTGGGTTGGAAAGAGAAATGCGTTGATCGCCATTCGCCACTCACTACAAGAAAAGAACTATTTACCGACCGAATTTACCGACTGACATTTTGCGGTCGGTATTACCGACCGCAAGCTGTGGTCGGTAATTCATGTCGTTTATTACATTACGAGGTTTTTTGCCGACCGATTTACCGACCGCATTACCGACGGAATTTTCGGTCGCAAGTTTTTTCCCAATTTTTTTAGTTTTTATTATTTTTATAGTAAAAAATATAATTACCTACCAACTTACCGACCGAAATTTGCGGTCGGTAAATTTTTTCACCATTATTTTATTTTTAAATTTTCTTTATTATTTATTTTTATTGAATATTTTTAAATAATTTTATTTTATGATAAATTTAATTTATGATTATTTATTTTAATTTTTAATTAAATATTTCTTTTAATTAGTTTATTTCATTTTTATTTATGTTATAATTTAGTTATTAATTGTATTTTTAATGTAATTAATTAATTTTATATTCAATAATTATATTTATTTCATTAATGATTCTTTATTTTTTAAATAATATAATTCTAGTTTTTATTTTATGTTTCAATTTAGGTCTTAATTTACAAATATATATTTATATATGTATATATATATATATGTTATATATAAATATTTACATACAATGACATGAAATGTAAGATATCCTGGTGGCACACGCGCGAGGGAGACTCTCCCTAACAAGGGTTCGAGCCTCCTCTACAGTATATCCCAAAACATATTTGGGGGAGGCTTTAATATATGACACATCATGTAAGTGGTGGGTTAAAGAGCTAGCCAAGCTGGTTAAGGTGAAGGTTGGGTGATGCTCAGGTGGGCGGTTCGAGCTCTCCCGAGCACATTGTTTTCATAAAATAGAATTACCGACCGCAAATGCGGTCGGTAAAATTCTTCGGGACCTTTTGGGACCAGATAGTACCGACCGCATTTGCGGTCGGTATTTTGGTCGGTAAATGCAATTTTTCTTGTAGAGACTAATCGCCCGCCATGTAGTAATAATAAGAAAGAAAATGATTAGTGGTTCGAGATTACACATTTCGGTTAGGGATGGCAATTGGTCGGGTCTGGGTCGGGTCCTGTAACGACCCGAATATTTTGTATCCCAAATAAACAAATTCAAATTGTTTTGAACTACGTAATGACTTGATCCCTTCACAGGGTACGTAGGCAACTTGGAAATTTCAATTCTGGGTTCAGTCAAATAACAACAATCAACAACCAATCAATCAATCAACCGAGCAATAAGTCGCGCAACTTCGAGGACGAAGTTGATTCTTAAGGGGGGTTGACTGTAATACCCGAGATTTTTAGCGGCGTCCAAAGGAATAAAATTATTTCTTAATCCGATCAAGGTCGAAATATCTCCGAGAAGAAGAAAATAATTTATCACAATAAATTATCGCTCGGAAATGAAACGCCGATAGATTTTAAAAAAATTCAAAATGGAATAAAAAGAGGGAAACGAAGCCGAAGACATTCCATAAATCGAGTCAAAAGAAATGGAATTAAATTCAAGAAAGAAAAGAATTTTAATTCCAAGAACCTGTGAAGTCGGAAATAATTTAACTAGATAAATTATTACACGGGAGTCAAAAGACGACGAATTAGAAGCCGAAGAATCCAAAACCGACGGACTTAAGATTTCAAACACGAAATCAATTTAAGTCGAAAAATATTTAAGATAGGAATCATAATCCGAGAACGACCCGAAAAATCGAGCCCGAAAACGTAGAAGAATAGAAGTCCGAAAGAGAGGAGAAAAGGCCCGACGGATCGCAAGACCCGGCCCAGGCCGCAGCCCAGGCCGGATCCGCGCGGTCGCCGCGCGGTCTGGAGGAAAACCGCGCCGACACCGCGCCAGTGAAACAGGATAGCTGTCTTGTCGCGTTTTGACGACTTTCTTGCCATAATTTCAGGTCCCAACGTGGGGATCTTGATTTAATTCGGGGGGAGCAGATTTTGGTTGATATTATATGAATATAACACCCCATCATCAGCCATCCACACCCTTGTTTCATCCCAAACTCTCCCAAAAAACCAAAAAACACAAGTTCTTACCTTCCGACGACTTTCCGACGATTTTCCGGCAACCAAATCCGACCGAGGAAGTGTGTAGATCAAGGATTGCAGGCTTTGGATTGTTGGTAAGATGTAAATCAAGTTTCCTTATTGTTTTAAGATCATAACCATCATTCTAACTTGCGGATCTTTACTTGCAAACACGTTCGTGGCCAAAGGAGAAGAAGAACGTGTTGCGTAGATCCGTCCGTGGCGATTTTGGACGAATCGATCGACCCTAGGACGTTCAAGAACTCACTTACTGTAAGTCAATACCTTCCATATCAATATGGGTGGTTTAAGGGCATCCGAAACATTGGATCTAAAACGAAACGTTAAAATCAAACCTAAAAACCCCAATCTACGTGTTTTCTGAAATCCGATCAAAACTCTTAATTCGAGTGTTCAAACCGAAAAACTCAAAACTAAGATTTTGATCCTAAGATCTTAAGCTATACTGTGTAAAAATTTCAGAGATTTTCATCGAGTTTTGATACCCCAAATCGTGTCGGACATATTCTGCGTTTTTAAAGAATTTTCAAAAGTTGACAGTTTCCTTAACCGAACTTGATGAGCATATTTTTATCATTTCTAGTCCGACCTAATCTTTGTGATCTAAACAAAAGTTGTATATAATTATATCTAGTATGTGCTTATAAAATTTCAGAATTTTTGGAGTCCATTTGATATGTTAAAAAGTTGAATCTTTGAACAGTGTCGAATCTGAATCCTGACAGCTTATTGTTTGTGTAGAAAACTTGATTTTTGACATGCTTCCCATCTTTTTTCCGAAAAACTCAAAACATAAAAGTTGTTCATTGGGATGTTTTTGAGATACTGTGAAAATTTCAGATCAATCGCCTAAGAAATGGATTTTTAAACTGAAAAGGCGTAAACTGTGACATCGATCGGTTTTAAACTTGTGAGATTTTGAAATTTCTAAACAAACGATCGAAATCTTGTTATATGATAAAGCTATATTTTTGAAAATCCCGTTACACTAAAGTTGAAACGATATCGGTTACATTGGTTACATAAAATTAGGGGGTGAGTGCTCTGCAGGGTGCCCTCCTAATTATTCATTTCGTGCCTTTATGGACGATGGTTACTCCGCGCAAAAGATTGCCAAAATGGCATCTTATTTTTGGGCCTATCCTCTCGGGTGTATCCGTATGGGTTACTCGAGGCTCGACGGAGTGGTACTGGATATGGCGGATTTGGCTACAAGAGCCAACGGGCCTACCCTCTCGGGTGTATCCGTATGGGTTACTCGAGGCTCGACGGAGTGGTACTGGGTATGGCGGATAGGCTGCGGCCGCCGGGCTACCGGCTAAATGAGATATGATACTTATGAAAAGGCTGAGGCCGCCGGATCACCGGCTAAATGATACTTTTGAAATTGGCTGCGGCCGCTGGATCACCGGCTAAAGGATATATTGTTGAGATGGTGGCGTAACGGGGAAAAATTTAAAAAGCTCAAATTTTTATTTATTTACTTATGGCACTATTCGTGTTTTTTTAAATCATGTCTTAAATAATTGCCCATGCTTAAATTTTTTATTATGAAATTAAATGTGTCTTTAAAGCATGCAACTAAATTCTTATTTTTAAATTGGTAAATAAAGTGTTTTGTATGCATGACAGAGTTTAATCTTAATTATTAAAATCTAACCCTTTTATTGCTATGCTAGGATTGACTTACTCAGTATTTTATAATACTGATAAAAACCGTTGTTCATTTTTTTTTCTATTACAGAGTACAGAGCATGATCATACATTGGGGGATCATTTTGGACATTTAAATTATTTATTACGACTTGCATGAACGGGCCTGTTTAACCCGTGTTTTGGCCATGTCGGCCCTATATTTTAAATTCCGCTGCATAAACTTTATTTCCGCTGCAACTTATTATTATTATCATGTGTGGATGATATTACACTATATTATTATTTTTAAGTAATTCTGGACTTGTTTTAAAACTCTTTTCAATACCCATAGCCTTGCATCTCTTTAGCAAGCTCGGAGAGTTCGTGTTTTGCTAGGGAGGTGTGGCGGTGGCATCCCGGCCTGGGTTACCAAATCCGGGGTGTTACAGGATGGTATCAGAGCCCGGAATTTTTTAAAGCTATCATTTTAAAAAGAGCCCCAAATATTTTTAAAATCTATTATTATTATTTTTAAACCAGTATTATTTTTAAACAATTACTCTTTAAAACCACAATTATTTTAAACTATTATTTTGAGCCCAAGTTTTTGGCACAATCATTCTACTTACTATTTATTTAAAATCTTAATTTTTTTGAGCCCAAATATTTTAGCCCAATATTTTTATTTACTAAGTCTAAATATTTTTCTTAGCCCAATACCTATATTTTTATTTGAGCCCAAGAATTTATTACTTTTGGCCCAATATAGTGGCCCAAACATTTTTCTTTATTTCTAAATTATCCATGAGTGTAAATTATTTTTAAAACCCATGGATAAATAAATGCATGTATAAATTAAAACTCATTGGGGGATTGCATATACATACTTGCATAAAGATTTAAATTTTTGCATCTCCTAACTTTACATTTGGCATGTTCTAACTCTAACCTACCTTGTTGACATTAGATGGCCAAACCAAACGCGAACGTGATCAACCTTATGATAATATTGATTAACTTAGAAATTCAACTACCTTCAGGAGAGGTAGTATCATGCTCTAGACGTTATAACGGAATTCCGATAGTTATCAAGAACATAGAATTCTTCGCAAACTTGGTAGAATTTAATTTAAGGGACTTCGACGTCATACTAGGAATGGATTGGTTGACCCGGTATAAGCGGTGATAGAATGTCAGAAGCAAAAGATCACCCTGTCGAAAGGTAGGGGAAAGAGAGTCATCTTTTACTCTCAACCCCCTAAGAGGAGCAACAAGGTTGTTAACGCTCTCAAGCATCGTAGCTTAATGCGTAAGGGATACGCGTTGTATGCATGCTATGTTCACAACTTTGAGGCAGAAGAGAGCAAGGTTGACAACATCCCAGTGGTAAGAGAATACCCGGGCGTATTTCCTGAAGACATCCCTGGTATGCCACCTGAGGGAGATCTTGAATTCACCATAGATCTCATTCCGGGAACGGAACCTGTTTCAAAGGCTCTTTACCGCATGGCGCCACTGGAAATGAAAGAGTTAAAGGAGCAACTCGAAGAGTTGTTGGAGAAAGGATACATAAGACCAAGTACGTCCCCGTGGGGAGCACCGGTTTTATTTGTTAAAAAGAAGGACGGAGGACTACGCCTTTGCATCGACTACAGAGGACTCAATCAAGTGACCATCAAGAACAAGTATCCATTACCGAGGATTGAGGACTTATTTGATCAATTGAAGGGAGCGTCGGTGTTCTCAAAGATCGACTTGCGATCCGGTTATCACCAGCTGAGGATTGCCGAGAAGGATATCCCGAAGACGGCGTTCCGAACTCGTTATGGACACTACGAGTTCACAGTAGTATCCTTTGGGTTAACAAATGCACCTGCAATGTTCATGAACCTCATGAACGATGTATTTAGAGAATTGTTAGATCAATGCGTCGTGGTGTTCATCGACGACATCCTGATCTACTCGAGAAGCGAGGAGGAGCATTCCCAACATTTGCACCAAGTGTTAGGGATTTTGCGCAAGAACCAACTCTATGGAAAACTATCCAAATGCGACTTTTTGGTTGAAGGAAGTAGCATTCCTTGGGCACATAGTATCCGCCACTGGAGTTTCAGTGGATCAGGCAAAAATTTCGGCGGTGACGGAATGGGTATCGCCGACGAGTCCAACTGAAATACGGAGCTTCCTTGGGCTAGCTGGTTATTATAGGCAATTTGTGAAGGACTTCTCGAAAATCGCACGCCCGTTGACCCAGCTGTTGAAGAAAGGCGTGAAATATGACTGGACCAGTGAGTGTGAGTCCGCGTTTCAAGAACTGAAAAAGCGACTCACCACTACGCCCGTATTAGCACTACCATCAGAGAATGGTGACTTCGAGGTTTACAGTGACGCTTCGAAGGAAGGTCTAGGATGCGTTTAGATGCAAGACTCGAGAGTCATTGCATATGCATCGCGTCAATTGAAACCTCATGAAGCAAACTACCCGACACACGACTTGGAGTTGGCGGCAGTCGTGTTCGCTTTGAAAATATGGAGACATTACCTCTATAGGAGAAAGTGTTGGATGTTCAAAGACCACAAAAGCCTCAAATACATATTCACTCAAAAGGAGTTAAATCTGAGACAACGGAGGTGATTAGAACTAATCAAGGACTATGATCTCGAAATTTCTTACCACGAAGGGAAGGCCAACGTGGTTGCCGATGCCTTAAGCCGGAAGACCCAACATGTGGCGAATTCGTTGGTAATTCCGTCGGCATTGTATATGGACTTGGCAAGATTGAGCTTTGAGCTAGTGCATTCGGGCACTGTAAATGAAGTGGTCAACGCAATGGTAGTCGAATCGACCATATTTGACGAGATCAAACTTGCCCAACCGGGAGACACAAAGTTGGAAAGGATTAAGGAGAACATTGCCAACGGGAAGGCGATAGGATTTGCTATCCATGAGGATGGAAGCATTCGTTTCAAGGGAAGGTGGTGCGTACCACATAAATGCGTGGAGATAAAACAAAGATTGATGGAAGAAGAGCATAACACACCTTACTCGGTTCACCCTGGAGGCGACAAATTATATAAGGATTTGAGGAAGATTTACTGGTGGCCGAGGATGAAGAATGAAGTGGCAGAATTTGTAGCGAGATGCCTCACGTGCCAAAAGGTCAAAGCCGTGCGACAAAAACCCTTAGGATTGATGCAACCATTGGAAATCCCGAGTTGGAAGTGGGATAGTATCTCGATGGATTTCGTTTCGAGATTACCACGATCACCTAGAGGGATGAATAAGATATGGGTGATTGTCGATAGGCTAACAAAGACGGCCATTTTTATCCCAATGAAGGACACTTGGACCATGGACCAATTAGCAAGAGCGTATATTGACAATGTGGTACGACGACACGGGGTACCTCATGACATTATCTCCGATAGAGACAGTAGATTTGTCTCTCACTTTTGGATCAAGTTACAAAAAGCTCTCGGTACGCAGATTAAGATGAGTACCGCATTCCACCCAATGACGGATGGACAAACTGAGAGAACAATCCAAACATTGGAGGACATGCTGAGAGCATGTGTCATAGAGTTTAAGGGTAGCTGGGAAAATCATTTACCCTTAATTGAATTTTCCTACAACAATAGCTACCATGCTAGCATCGGCATGGCACCATTCGAGGCACTGTATGGTCGAAAGTGCCGAAGTCCGTTGAGTTGGGAAGGGAGTGATAAGACTGTGGTAGTGGGACCACAACTCATAGAAGATATGACCCAACAAATCAAAGTGATTCAAGGAAAGATGAAAGCGGCCCAAGACCGCCAGAAAGGTTATGCCGATGTGAGACGGCAAGACATAGAATTTCAAGTTGGAGATAAGGTCATGTTAAAGATATCACCGATGAAGGGGGTGATGCGTTTTGGCAAACGAGGAAAGCTAAGTCCTCGGTATATAGGACCTTATGAAATTCTAAAAAAAGTCGGGAATCTAGCATATCGTCTAGCCTTACCGCCACAATTGGCTCGAGTTCACAATGTGTTCCACATATCACAATTGAAGAAGTATGTGCACGATCCGACCCATGTACTCCAACCGGAAGGAATTGAATTGGATGATGACTTGAGCTACGAGGAAATTCCGGTACGAATACTCGATGTTAAGGAGAGAGTAACAAGGAACAAAACCGTGAGAATGGTCAAGGTTCTTTGGTCGAACCATGAAAGTGAAACGGCGACATGGGAGTTAAAAGCCGACATAAAGGAGCGTTACCCGACCCTATTCCAAAACGGTGCAACCACAGTTATGGGGACATAACTGTAATCTTAAGGGGGGGAGGATGTAACGACCCGAATATTTTGTATCCCAAATAAACAAATTTGTATCCCAAATAAACAAATTCAAATTGTTTTGAACTACGTAATGACTTGATCCCTTCACAGGGTACGTAGGCAACTTGGAAATTTCAATTCTGGGTTCAGTCAAATAACAACAATCAACAACCAATCAATCAATCAATCGAGCAATAAGTCGCGCAACTTCGAGGACGAAGTTGATTCTTAAGGGGGGTAGACTGTAATACCCGAGATTTTTAGCGGCGTCCAAAGGAATAAAATTATTTCTTAATCCGATCAAGGTCGAAATATCTCCGAGAAGAAGAAAATAATTTATCACAATAAATTATCGCTCGGAAATGAAACGCCGATAGATTTTTAAAAAAATCAAAATGGAATAAAAAGAGGGAAATGAAGCCGAAGACATTCCATAAATCGAGTCAAAAGAAATGGAATTAAATTCAAGAAAGAAAAGAATTTTAATTCCAAGAACCTGTGAAGTCGGAAATAATTTAACTAGATAAATTATTACACGGGAGTCAAAAGACGACGAATTAGAAGCCGACGAATCCAAAACCGACGGACTTAAGATTTCAAACACGAAATCAATTTAAGTCGAAAAAGATTTAAGATAGGAATCATAATCCGAGAACGACCCGAAAAATCGAGCCCGAAAACGTAGAAGAATAGAAGTTCGAAAGAGAGGAGAAAAGGCCCGACGGATCGCATGACCCGGCCCAGGCCGCAGCCCAGTCTGGATCCGCGCGGTCGCCGCGCGGTCTGGAGGAAAACCTCGCCGACACCGCGCCAGTGAGACAGGATAGCTGTCTTGTCGCGTTTTGGCGACTTTCTTGCCATAATTTCAGGTCCCAACGTGGGGATCTTGATTTAATTCGGGGGGAGCATATTTTGGTTGATATTATATGAATATAACAGCCCATCATCAGCCATCCACACCCTTGTTTCATCCCAAACTCTCCCAAAAAACCAAAAAACACAAGTTCTTACCTTCCGACGACTTTCCGACGATTTTCCGGCAACCAAATCCGACCGAGGAAGTGTGTAGATCAAGGATTGCAGGCTTTGAATTGTTGGTAAGATGTAAATCAAGTTTCCTTATTATTTTAAGATCATAACCATCATTCTAACTTGCGGATCTTTACTTGCAAACACGTTCGTGGCCAAAGGAGAAGAAGAACGTGTTGCGTAGATCCGTCCGTGGCGATTTTGGATGAATCGATCGACCCTAGGACGTTCAAGAACTCACTTACTGTAAGTCAATACCTTCCATATCAATATGGGTGGTTTAAGGGCATCCGAAACATTGGATCTAAAACGAAACGTTAAAATCGAACCTAAAACCCCAATCTACGTGTTTTCTGAAATCCGACCAAAACTCTTACTTCGAATGTTCAAACCGAAAAACTCAAAACTAAGATTTTGATCCTAAGATCTTAAGCTATACTGTGTAAAAATTTCAGAGATTTTCATCGAGTTTTGATACCCCAAATCGTGTCGGACATATTCTGCGTTTTTAAAGAATTTTCAAAAGTTGACAGTTTCCTTAACCGAACTTGATGAGCATATTTTTATCATTTCTAGTCCGAACTAATCTTTGTGATCTAAACAAAAGTTGTATATAATTATGTCTAGTATGTGCTTATAAAATTTTAGAATTTTTGGAGTCCATTTGATATGTTAAAAAGTCGAATCTTTGAACAGTGTTGAATCTGAATCCTGACAGCTTATTGTTTGTGTAGAAAACTTGATTTTTGACATGCTTCCCATCTTTTTTCCGAAAAACTCAAAACATGAAAGTTGTTCATTGGGATGTTTTTGAGATACTGTGAAAATTTCAGATCAATCGCCTAAGAAATGGATTTTTAAACTGAAAAGGCGTAAACTGTGACATCGATCGGTTTTAAACTTGTGAGATTTTGAAATTTCTAAACAAACGATCGAAATCTTGTTATATGATAAAGCTATATTTTTTAAAATCCCGTTACACTAAAGTTGAAACGATATCGGTTACATTGGTTACATAAAATTAGGGGGTGAGTGCTCTGCAGGGTGCCCTCCTAATTATTCATTTCGTGCCTTTATGGACGATGGTTACTCCGCGCGAAAGATTGCCAAAATGGCATCTTATTTTTGGGCCTATCCTCTCGGGTGTATCCGTATGGGTTACTCGAGGCTCGACGGAGTGGTACTAAATATGGCGGATTTGGCTACAAGAGCCAATGGGCCTACCCTCTCGGGTGTATCCGTATGGGTTACTCGAGGCTCGACGGAGTGGTACTGTGTATGGCGGATAGGCTGCGGCCGCCGGGCTACCGGCTAAATGAGATATGATACTTATGAAATTGGCTGAGGCCGCCGGATCACCGGCTAAATGATACTTTTGAAATTGGCTGCGGCCGCTGGATCACCGGCTAAATGATATATTGTTGAGATGGTGGCGTAACGGGGAAAAATTTAAAAAGCTCAAATTCTTATTTATTTACTTATGGCACTATTCGTGTTTTTTTTAAATCATGTCTTAAATAATTGCCCATGCTTAAATTTTTTATTATGAAATTAAATGTGTCTTTAAAGCATGCAACTAAATTCTTATTTTTAAATTGGTAAATAAAGTGTTTTGTATGCATGACAAAGAGTTTAATCTTAATTATTAAAATCTAACCCCTTTATTGCTATGCTAGGATTGACTTACTCAGTATTTTATAATACTGATAAAAACCATTGTTCATTTTTTTTTCTATTACAGAGTACGGAGCATGATCATACATTGGGGGATCATTTTGGACATTTAAATTATTTATTATGACTTGCATGAACGGGCCTGTTTAACCCGTGTTTTGGCCATGTCGGCCCTATATTTTAAATTCCGCTGCATAAACTTTATTTCTGCTGCAACTTATTATTATTATCATGTGTGGATGATATTACACTATATTATTATTTTTAAGTAATTCCGGGCTTGTTTTAAAACTCTTTTCAATACCCATAGCCTTGCATCTCTTTAGCAAGCTCGGAGAGTTCGTGTCTTGCTAGGGAGGTGTGGCGGTGGCATCCCGGCCTGGGTTACCAAATCCGGGGTGTTACAGGTCCAGCCGGACCCGAGACCCGAACCGAGGAAAATTTTCAGACCAAGACCCGAGATACACTCCTCTAGACCCTAACAGAACTGACCCGAGAAGACCCGGACCCAGACCCGCTGACCCGTGGACCCGAATGAATTTAACAAATACTCTAGACCACACCTAAAATTCAAATTTACACAATTAACGCTACTCAAATTCCCATAGTAATCCAATTATTTACAAAAAAAGCAAGAAGCTATAAACATCATAATATCACATTACTCAAATTTTTTCAAATTATACAGATTTACAGATAATATACGAGTAGCTACGGGCTAGTTCTCTTCCAAAGATTTAAATAAACATACAACAATTATGAATATTTTATAGTTCTGCATACTTAAAAATACTCGGGTCGGGTCCACTGCTGAACCCAAGACCCGACCGACCTGAGAAAGAATAACATGGACCCGACCCAGAACCGACCCAAGACCCAAAAATGAAGACCCGAACCGAGCTAAACGGGTTGGGTCTGGGTCAGTTCTGCATACACAAAGACTCGAACCTAAAACATTTGCTTAAGTTGACAGAGCCCATACCATTAAGGCCAATTGCATTTGGCGCTCGAGATTATATATTTAATAGAACAACATATTTACGGGGTCAAAAAGGAAATAATAATCTATATATATATAAAAACAATATAGTCAAGTTTCCCCCCACTTCCCCATCCCCTTTTTTCAACAATCATATTTAATTCATCCAACAATGTTTAATCCTAAAATTTTAATATTCTATATTGAAATATCCATAAATATTTATTAATATCAAATATTAATTAATATACGTTTAATATAATTTTATTTTATCAATATTCATTAATATATGTACAAATAATATCTAAGATTTGAAAACATAAAATTCATTTGGATACGGACCACATATATAATATATATTATAGTATATATTCATATCTATAAATTCTTTAATATATCTATTATTTATTATCAATCTATATATATATAAACAATATAGTCCAATTTCCTCCCACTTCTCCATCTCCTTTTTTCAATACCCATCCAACTTTTCTCTCTCATTTTCAACAACCTCAATATTATATTTATATCTATAATATCCTAACAAATTCTTAATAAAATATTATAATATCTTTAACTAATTTATACTATTATATATTTTTAGAAGATCACGACAAATCTGATTTCATTCCTCCAATATTTGCATATATATCTCCACCAAACCTCCTCCTATTTCTCTATAAATATTCCATTCATTTATCTAATATTATGGTTGTCCTCAAATTCTCATCACCTCACATTTTATTTCTTCATTCTTTGTTTATGTCTTCTCAAGATTGATTTTATATTTAAACAATGTTTTTTGTTTCTTCTTCTCATGTATTACATGTTTCCCACGCCAATGTTTTCCTAATATTTCTTTTGTTGCAGGTTAATTTTTCTCAGATTGCAATATATTCTTCGTCTTGCTATTCATGTAAGATTTTTTTTACTCGAACGTGAATATTAGTGGTTTTTTTTGTTTTTTCTTACGTACTGTTAAATATATGTTTCTAATGGTTTTCCAATGACTTTTACAGGATTACATGTTGCAATTCAAGAATGCAATGAAGTCATACTCTACAAATTATTTTTATGATCCTCCTTTGTATATTATTCAAAATTTTTATATATCATGAATCTATTTTATGTTGATTTTGTTATTTTCTATTTTTTTGTCTTTATTCGAAATTTGAAAAAAAAAACTGAAGAGAATAAATTTGGAGATGTTTCCACTTTATTTTTTTATTTATGTATTTTTCCCTTTTGTTAATAGATTATTCCCTTTTTGACATCTTTCCTTTTGGATATATTTTTTAATTTCTACATATTTTTTTATTTATTTAAGTTCACTATAAAGTAGAAAACAATCATTATTTAATTAAATTCGGAAAAATTGGGAATAATCTAATAAATTGGATAGGGAATGATTTAAATTAGTTGTTTATTTTTTCCCAACTTTTTATTTAGCATAGTGATTGTTATTATTTTAGAAGATCTCAATCTAATTTTGAATGGTTGATATATATAAGGTAGATATCGATCTTATATTTTTAAAGAAATTATTAATTAATATAAAAGGTATAATATAATAACACTACATAAATTAAAAAGATTTACTATGATATACAACATCTTTTAACTTCGTCTAATTGAATAAATATAGTACTACATATTTGTATAATATATATACTTATTATTAGCGGTGAAAGGGCTACGGTACATATCAGACCGATCCGGTGCCGTATCCGATTATATTTGAATCTAAATCTATATCCGACTACGGCCAGATATTTCAATATTCGCATCCTAATTTGAATCTGTAATTTAATATATGCAGTCGTATTCATATCCAAAAATATCTGAACGTATCCGAAAATTGATAGGATATTATCCAGATTTTAAATATGGATATCCGAATATATTAACATATTATTATTTATTAATTAAAAATTATCAATAATTATAGCAAAATATAAAATTATTCGATAATTTTTTATATCAAAATTTCAAAAAAGATTAAAAATTATCCGATAATCTGTATCCAATTGAATCTGTATCAGACATGTATTTGTATCCGGCATATCTATATTCAATCCGAATCCGAGAAAAAGAATGTGGGACAATATATATTCGTATCCAATACTATCCGATCATATCCGTACCGTTATCATCCCTACATATAATATAATACTTCATTCATTTCAAAATAAGTGTAACATAAGGAAATGACACGAGATTCAATGCAAGGAACAAAAGTGCTTTAGTAGAAGTTTTATACCTTTAAAAGCATTCTATATATGGTAATGTAACATTTATTATGAAACACCCAAAAAAGAAAAGTGTAACACTTAAAAAGAAACAAGGAAGTATAATATAGTATAATATGATAATTATATATTCTTGATTAGATTTGCATTAGTCACCCATATTTATGTGAATAATGTTCTAAGATTATTAACATTATTTTTTGGGAAGCTGACGCCAAATAAAAAATTGAAAAGAAAATAAAGGGAAAAAACAACAACAAAAAAGAGGTGTCCAAAAAGCAGAAAGGAAAAAATGAGCTAACACTTAGGCTCTTGGGAACCATACGCCGGAAGAATCCGTCGCTAACACCCTGTGTGTGAAGCATGGGGGAATGTCCAAGTAGTGTAAAATTCTTCTAAAGATGCACCACATTTTGCTAGACAATCCGCGACCATTTTACCCTTGCAAAGTACATGATGAACTGACATCCGTCAAAGACGTCTCGCCAGGTGCGGGAGGCAGGCCATTGGTCAAGTAGTCCAGTAGTATTATTAGTGTAATATATAATAATAAATTAACATATAAAATATAAAATGGAGTTAAAATTATATCTAGGAAATTATAAATTTAAAAATGTAAAATCAAATATATTACATAATTCGTATTAGGCAAAAATGTATTAATATAAATTAAATAATGTAAAATCAAATTGATTATGGGTTAAAAGGATGTTTGGATGTGCGTTTTAAAAAGTGCTGCAACGTTTAGAAAACGGATAATCAGATAATTGATGTAACAAAACGTGCTGTAGAAAATTAAGTGTTTGGATGAGCTTATGTTGTTTCAAATTACAATAATCAGATAATCATTAAAAAGTGTTTGAATTTGCATTTTCATTACCTCAAAAGACAACAATATGCTAAAATCTATTTTGGCTAAACGCAATTTTCTTGCAGCACCAAAATGAAGCTGCAAGAAAATAGCGTTTTCATTCCCACAAAATGCAAATAATAGATTATTGGAAGTTAGTACACAAACAGAATTAACTAATTATTTACATTTTGCAAACGCAATAATCAGATAATCCGCCCCAAAACGCACAAACAAACACCCACTAAATCAATAAAACAACAATATTAGGAAAATAACTTAATTGACAAAGTTGCTAAACCACTTTGTCACATTTTTTCTCAATAATGTGGTCAGAAAATTAGCATGAACCAAATATTTTTAAAGAAGCCATTTAAGGCCTGTAAAGGGTGGTGGGAGCTCATGCCACACAATTACAAAGGGAACAAAAGGAATGGATAAGGGGCCGGATGGGGATTCGAACCCCCAACCCATAGGTTGGGAGTTGGGAGAGTTACCACTTGATTAAGTCTCCAATCCCGCATTAACCAAATTTTATGTAATACGTACAATATTTGAATTTTTAAAATCTTATGTTATTTTAAAAAATATATATAAATTTTACTTACCGCGCATTGCGCGGGCGGGTATACTAGTAATAATAATAATAATAATAATAATAATAATAATAATAATAATAATAATAAACTTTGTTTGACGGATGGGATTGGGGCGCATATGTTGCTACTCGAATTCGAAGATGGCCATTGACCTTATTCAAACTTTTGATCAATTCCACCCATTGGCAGCGATCCTCTGGCGCATTAAGGAGAGTGGCAGCTCCTTTGAAGAGTGTGGCATTTTCCATGTTCTACGTGAAGGTAGTCGTGTTGCGGATGCCTTGGCAAAACCTGGAGCTTCTAAGGACGTCTACACCACTTGGGCATTCATCCGGATTTTGTTTTTAGGGACTTGGCAACGGATTCATCCCGCATATGGTTCCCTAGAATGTAATTTTCCTTTTTCTTGTTGATTTGTAGTTTCTTCTTTTATTTTTTATCTTTTTTTTATCTGACTTCGGTTTCTCCAAAAAATAACAAAATAACAAATGGCCGTGGGATATAATTAACCCATGAAGTGGAATTGGAATTTGGAATTAGTAGAGGCCAACTTGATACACGATCATTTGATATTTTGGTTTAGTAGTGATTTTGTGGTAGATTTGCTAAGCTAACTCTGATTCAATTACGATTTGGAACCGAATGCAGTTGGCATAAGTGGTATGTGCCTCTGGCAGTTTAAACAGAAGTTTTGGGATCGAGCCTTTGTGTATGCAAAATTCTACTTTAGAGAGGCAATTATTCAATGCCCACCAGATCCTCGAGGGATTAGTCTTGGGCCTAATGTGGCATGAGAATACCCGGTACACGCCTAAAAATTACGATTTGGAGGGAATGAAACCATTTTGATTGCATAATTCACACATAAATCAGAATAGGGATATGAACTTACCCTAGTGGTCAAGTCTCCTGACTCTCCATCTATATGTTGGGGTTTGATTCCCCACCCCGCCTTATCCATCCCCTTTATTTCTTTGTAATTTATGTGGCATGAGCTCCCACCATCATGTCCTAGCCTGTATAAGCTGTTTAGCAAAAAAAAAAGAATAAAAAACAAGTTTTGAAGTTTAGCTGCTTCTTTTCAGCGGCCATTCAACATTTCAGCACATTGTTTAATTAAGATGATGGATTGTTGAAAAAGTTTAGCTCATTGTTCATCTTTTCTTTTACTCTAATACGGAGTATTATCATCATTATTATTATTATTATTATTATTATTATTATTATTATTATTATTATTATTATTATTATTATTAAACTGAAAATTATTGAATAATTTCCATTGAATAGCTAATTATCGCACTACAAGAAAAAGCTGTTTACCGACCCTAATTACCACCACCATAGTTTGGGTCGGATTTACCGACCCCATCACCGTCCCCCCAATGGGGTCGGTGAATTTTACACTACAAGAAAATTGCATTACCGACCGCACCTGCGGTCGGTAACCCCGGGATGCGGGTCGTTTCGGGGCTTACCGACCGCACCACCGACCGCAAGGGTCGGTCGGTAATATCTTGGTAGGTCTTTTTCCTCCAACCAAAAAAATTTGCCGTCGGGACCTTGCCGACCGCATTACCGTCCGCACGGTGGTCGGTAAATTTTCCGACCGAATTACCGACCGCATTTGCGGTCGGTACTGTCTGGTCCCAAAAGGACCCGGAAAAATTTACCGACCGAATTACCGACCGCAAATTGCAGTCGGTAATTCTATTTTATGAAAAAGATATTCTCGGAAGGGCTCGAACCGCTCACCTCACCATCACCATCCTCAACCCTAACCACCTTTGCTAACCCTTCACATTACCAATGAAAACCCACCATGTGTCATATATAATAAATCCTCCACAAGTACTCCCCAAATGCTGAGGAGTGGATTCGAACCGACCACAATAATGTTGGTCGGCGCAGTAGTTGCCTTAAAAGCCGGGCCCCAGTAACGGCTCCTTTTTACCGACCACCAGGTGCGGTCAGTGTTGCGGTCGGTAAATCCGACCCGCAACCTGACGGTCGGTGATTTCGGTCGGTATTTTTTATTTTCTTGTAGTGTTAGCTGTTATTGGGGCCCAGTGGCTTCGACAACCACAACACCGACCACTATTATTGTGGTCGGTGATACCGACCCCATTAACGACCCAATTGGGGTCGGTAGTTTTTTCAATTTTTTTAATTTTATTATTTTTCTATTATTTTATTAGTTATTTTAAATTTTTATTAAATATTTCTTTGATTATTTTTATAATTTAATTATTTTTTAATTTGAGCCATTTAATTATTTATCTATTTTATAATTTAATTATTCATTTATTTATTAATTTAATTATTGAATTCAATAACTTATTTAATTAATTTTATTTTTAATTTTGACTTCATAGAATTTTTTATTAAAAAATAAAGCATTTATTTTAATTTTTGAATAATTTTATTATTTTATTTAATTCATTGATTTCAATTTTTTTATTTAATTAATGAATTCTTTATTTTCAATTAATAAAATTTTTAGTTTATATTTTATATTTCAATTTAATTCACTATAACAAAAAGTCAATTTAGCGATTGAAATTCACAACCGAACATATTGGGTCGCTCTTACCGATCGAATTAGCGATCGAATTATTCATATTGATTATTGAATTTTATATTGAATATGTTATTTTTCTAATTTTTAATTATTGAATTTAATAATTTTATAAAGTTTTCAGTTTAATTAATATTTAATCATATGATTTATGTATTCTTAAATTTAATTAGTGATTTAATTAATTTTACCCATTTAATTTAATTTTATGTTTTATTTAATTAATATATTGTTCTTTTATTTATTTTATTAATATCAATTTTTATATTATTCTTTAAGTTATTAATTTACACATTTATATATAACAATATTACATTATATATATTTAACAAATTGCATATGATGACATAAAAAGTTGTGTATTCGGATGGCGCGCGCGGGTGAGATCCACACACTTGGGTTCGATCCCCTCTTCAGCAATTGGGGATGAATTAATATACATGACACGTGGCGGGTTTTCATTGGTGGTGCAAAGGGCTAGCAAAGGTGGTTAGGATTGAGGATGGTGATGTTGAGGTTGTGGGTTCGAGCCCTTCCGTTCATTCATTTTGGGGTCGGTAAATCCATAATTTCTTGTAGTGTCGGAAGACAACCAATTAGACTATTTCTTATGAATCAACCATAAACTTAATGACTAGGTAAGAGCAATAATTATTTGGTCATTCATAATCATAATGACAAGATACACATTAATCATTATTATGTAGTTTGGTTATGGTGCAGACGTGAATTTAGTCTGCATGTGCAATATGATATCTCTCATTCTAAAAGTGATGTCTCTCATATCCCACCATATAACAACCCTATGAAGACGGTGGGATTTTCTGGATTCTCTCCAACCTGCACGAGTATGCAAAAATCTGGAGATTTGTGGGTCCCACATTATACATCATTTAATAAGACGTAAACATCATCTATTTGTTACACATCATTTTATTTATTTGGGCCATCATAGCTGCATGTACTGCACCAAAGCCCATTCCATTATCATGCATAATTATTTATAAAAACAAAAATGCACCCGCCCGGGTGTCAAAATTCCGTCGGTAATTCCATTGATGATTCATTCATTCAACAAACAAGTCAAATTACTCCTTTCGTTCCTTTTTAGTTGTCTTTTTAGAGAGTAAAAAGTGTTCTAAAATAGTTGTCATTTTTAAGTAGTTATAGGTAGTTATGCTATGTTTTTACTATATTGCCTTTCACTTTACATAAATACTATTTGTTGACATTGTATATGAGTTAATTAATGCAAACCTTGGTTATTGAAATTGAGTTGAAAGAGACAACTAAAAAGAATAGGAGTGAGTATTTAATTTGTTTACCGATGCCGTTACTATTAACAAAGACGTCAGTAATTGCGTACTACGAGATTATACCTCCTACTCACTCATGCATGACTTTCGGTTAATTATTTATACTTTAATTAATTCTAAAATTTTAATTGTGGAACCTTTATATTTTGATATATATATTCTTATATGTTTATTCATAACTTGTTTTATTTATCTTATTTGTATAAACAAAATAATAACAACAACTTAATTTATGAACTAAATTAATAGTTATTTTAATTAAACAATATGTTGTTGACCTTATTGACAAATAAATTTCATGTACACTAATCAATTAATTTCATGTACAAACTCTTTTAAATTAAATCATTAAGAAAATAAAAATAATAGACAATAATTCTTTTTCACTTTTAAAAAAATTAAAATAAAATGGAATTCCCCAAAATTTATGATTTTGCTCCTTTAAAGCCGGCGTTGGACTTCATTAATATGAACTTCAATTCAAATTATTCCTTAGTTTATTTATCTCATTTGAAAATTAGCAAAGAAACATTAATGACTTAATGTAGTAATAGACTAATAGTTCTAGTAAAGTTGTGACCAAACGTGCCCTAAGAGTAATAAATTTCTCATCTTTCAAGTTACATGTTTAAAAAGTTAAATAATGAATGCCTACTTAGGTAAAGTGTCAAATGAGCAAGGCTTCCTTTGTGGGAAGCATATGGTCTCCAAACAAGCAAGATTGCACGTGGGCGTGCACGTGCACGTGCACACTGGAAATAAAAACAAAACAAAAAAATAAAAAATAAAAGATAAAATGAAAATCTTGTTATGAGGACCACTCACAAAAACCTTAAAAGTAGAGTTTCAAATGCATTTCAAGAAATTAGTACATTGGATCTTCTTCTTACAAAGTGTTTCCCTTCGCTTTTCTTTTTCACCTTTTTCCCCCAAAAGAGCAAATATTTATTATAAACTAATTTACAACAACACATACTACTATACTACCATTATTTTCATTTTTTTTTTATTCTTTTCTCTGAACTATTTTCAAGAAATGCTTTTGCTTCTCCCACATAAATTTTCCCTGTATTATTGCTTTCTTTTTTTAGTATCTAAAGTTATACTCCCTCCGTCCCGCGAAATGTGGCTACTTTCTTTTGGATACGGTAATTTAGGTGGTGGGGTTTAGTGGTTAAAGTGGTGTAGGTATTTGTTTTAAAAAGTTTAATGAATTTTGACTTTGTTTAGTTTTTAAGTTTGACTTAATTCTATTGTAATGATTTAATTAGAGAAAAGTAGTCAAGTATGGTCTTGTTAGAATCGTCTAGGCATCTAGTTTTAAAATATATATTTTATATAATTTTTATTTGTACCCATTTTAAAATATGAAGAATTAAATAAATGCAAGGGACTTTGGGTAGAAAACTAAAAGTGTATTTGGGGTTGTGCAAAATAGTAAAAATAATTATTTTTAATGGGATTTGGAAATCATTAAGATTCTAATTATATTTATATTAATTTAATTTATCTAAAAATAGAAAGTGGCCAAATTTCGCGGGACACCCCTAAAAGGAATACTGGCCATATTTCGTGGGGCGGATGGAGTATTTTCTTGTATTCTTTCAATTAACTAGTATTTTCATTTAATCAAATTTTTGTAAGTTTAATTATGAATACCCATTTGTCTTTGAATTTAAAAGGTAGAATTTCATCTACGGATTAATATGTATGATAAATAAATTATTGTATTTAGTAAATTAAATTGTATCACTAGCCCTTGGATTTTCATTCTTATCCTCTAAATAATGCATATGGAATTAATTAATTAATTAATTAATTACTTGTATTATAATAAACACTCTAGCAAAGGGCACTTCCAAGAAAGCCACTTTGACTAGTCAAAGATACACATATATATAGACATAAAATATAGCATTAATGAAACTTGTAGGGTTTAATATACTATGTCAATTCAATAATTGAAGTTATCATACACCAAAGTTCGTGATTCCAAAAGAAAAAATAAATAAATAAATGGGAATTGATTAAAGAAAAGAAAAAGAAAAAGAAAAAACTGAAAATGGCAGCAACTTGACAGCTGGCAAGGATATGTTTGGATGGCCCTACTAATTCAAAAAACACTGTTCCCATTCACTTAATTGGGTGGGTTTGGTTGTGTATAGATTTAGGAGCATATAGCGGATTGAAATAGCATATCCTTTCACAATTCTCTCTCCGAATCTGTTATCTGCTAGTGGATCTGCTGACTCACAAACATCCACGATGTCATGATGCATTTGATATGTGACTATATTGCATCAATATTCAAGACTAGTACAGGAGTACATCTGTGTATCTTTATTTTCATTTTTCACAAATTTTAATTTCACAAGAAAATAAATAAATTTATTATGGGCTGAGGTTATAAATAAAAAAATACTACTACTACTTAAAAGAAACAAAAATGATATACTACTACTATGTTATGTTGATGATAAAGTTTGGAAATGGCTGCAATAAAGTGTTAAAAAAAAAAAAAAAAAAAAAAAAAAAAAAAAAAAAAAAAAAAAAAAACCATCCACTTAGTCACCATCACTGTGAGGTCACATTTCCAACAGCCCTTTTGTAAGCTAGGGACCGTTTGGATCTCAAAAAAGTCCAACAAAATAAAGATACCACAACAAACTCAATAAAATGAACAAAACTCTTAAAGAAAAAAACAGAGCCTCATAATCATAATAATAAAAGAGAGCTTTTTATATATGTACAACAATTGTTACAAGTTAAAACAACCCTTCTTTTCCCCCTTCCTTTATGCATAATACAAGGGTTTTTTTTTAATTTATTTTTTCTTTTTTGGTTGCCTTTTTTACTTGAAGGGGATGGGGAACTCATTCATACAACAATTTGTCCTAGGAAATACAAGAAGGGAATTTGTCTTTTTCTTTTATACTAACCATTTTGGGGAAAATTTTGGGAGCTGATGAAACCCTAATTGGAAAATTTCTAGTTGCTAATGTTGCTCACATGTGCTTGCTCATTTGCTCATTGCCTTCCTTTATGCTCATTCCAACCCCTTCTACTTCCACTGAGTCAAGTCCCGATCCCGCCTGTATTTCTTTGAACATCGCCATAACCTGAATCATCGTCGGGCGTTTCCAAGGCCGGTCATCCAAGCAGGCGCACGCGACCTTCAAGTGTTGTAGAAGCTCGATTTCTAAGCTCGGATCCTCCTTCACTAACGTCGGATCAAACACATCACTTATCCTCGTCTTGGCGTGTAGCTTCACCCACCCGACGAGGTTGTTGTCTCCAAAATCGGCCGAATCAGTTGGCTGCCGCCCGGTGAGGAGCTCGAGCAAGACTACTCCGTAGCTATAGACATCGCCCTTCGTTGAGCACCTGAAGCTCTGGTAGTATTCAGGAGGGACATATCCGGGAGTTCCGGCTAAAGTGCTGACGCTCAAGTGAGTATCCATTGCACTCATCAGTCGCGCCATTCCGAAATCCGAGACCCGAGCCTCCAAATTCTCATCGAGCAAAACATTGCTCGACTTCATGTCCCGGTGAATGATGTGGGGAATGCAGTTGTGGTGGAGGAATGCCAATCCCCGAGCTGCACCGATGGCAATCTTTCGCCTAGCCGACCAATTCAACGTGATCCCAATCTTCTTCTTGTCGTGGAGGACGTCTTCCAAGCTTCCGTACTTCATGTACTCATACACCAATAACCGTTCCTCGCCTATTTTACAGTACCCCAACAGCGGAACCAAGTTCCGATGCTTGATCTTGCCTATCGTCTCCATCTCTGCTGTGAATTCCCGATCGCCCTGACCACTGACGTGTATCAATTTCTTGATGGCAACGACGCTGCCATCCTTCAACTGCGCCTTGTACACATCCCCAAAGCCACCGGAACCAATGAGGCTGTCGTTGTGGAAGCCGTTCGTGGCTTCAAGAAGATCGGCAAAAGTGAGCTTCCTGAGGGGCTTCTCGAACGTTGCGAGGTTTATGCTCAACGCTTCCCGCGCGCTGAGCTTCCAGTTGCTATTCCCCGTTGCTTGGTTCGAATGGTTCTCCATATACGCCTCCAGCCTCTCCTCTTTCTTCTTCCTCCTCTTCCTCGTCTCCACGAGAACAATGACCAACCCAAGTATGCAGAACAGCGCGAACAAAAGCCCCATTGCCACACTGCCGGCAAGGGAAGCTTGTCTGCGGTGTGATTTCGGATGCTGGCTATTCCCGGCGTCTACTGGAGGTCGACAAGGTTGTTGGAGCGGGTAGCCACAGAGTCCTGAGTTATTAGCAAATCTATAATCAGGAAATGTGTCGAATGGAACCGTATCAGGAATCGTCCCCGAAAGGTTGTTGTTCGACAGATCAATGTCTCCAAGCAAGGTGAGCCCCGTCATCGACTGTGGAATCGACCCGTTCAGCCTATTGTACGACAAATCAAGAATCGCGACGTTCTTCAACCCTCCAATCTCTTGAGGTATCGGGCCTGAGAGATCGTTGTGTCCCATATTCAGTATCGACAGGTAGAACATCGACCCGAGCTCCTTCGGGATGCTTCCGTACAGCTTATTGTAAGACAAATCGAGGAAGATCATCGAGCCATTGTGATTGAAGGTCGGCTTGGTGATCCCTCTGTAAACCCTGGTGAAGTTACAAGGATGCCTCGTGGATATTCGGTCCAGCTGCTCCTGCCTGATGCCCCCAAACTCCAGCAAATTCCCCGAACCGTGACATCTCTTGCTCCCATCATTCTTGATATACACATACGTCTTCCCCGTGAGCTGCGCCACGGCGATATTCCCGGATTGCTGGAACAGGGCCGGAGGAATTGTGCCTTCCAGATAGTTCGTATTGAGATCCAACCAAATCAGGCTCCGGCAGTCCCCCAATTCGGCCGGAATGCTCCCGGAAAGCGAATTGTTCCCGAGCTTAAGAATGGCGAGATTGGGTAACTGGCCCAGCGACGCCGGTATCTCGCCGCTCAACAGATTGTTCGACAGGGAAATCCAATTCAATTTTGAGCAGTTGCTGAGGCTAGCGGGGATGGAACCGGTTAGATCATTGAAATCGAGGATTAGATTCTCTAAGTTCTGCAAGTGCATAAAATCCTCAGGGATTTCCCCACGAAGCTGATTCAACCACAAGATTACATCCCTTAATTTGGGCATATATCCCAAACTGGGAGGGATTGTACCGTTCAGGTAATTGAAGCTAAGATCGAGCGACTCCAAATTCGAACAATTCCTCAGGCTATCAGGGATTGGACCACTCAGCATATTATTCTGCAAATTCAACACCTTTAATTTGTTCCCAGGGTTTTGACACAGCCCGGAAGGGATCAATCCGGACAAATTGTTGGAACTCAAGTCCAAACTCTCCAAAGACGCCATTTTTGACAGGGAATCAGGGAGCTCACCAACAAAGTTATTGAAAGACAATGCCAGATTCTTCAAATTGCTCAGCTGCAGTAAAGCGTCAACAGGGAACTCACCAGAGAAGTTGTTGTTGGAGATGTCGAGAATCTCCAACGAAGAGCATCCAGACAGGCTGTCTGCCGGTACAGGGCCTGCCAAATTGTTGAAAGACAAATCCAACTCCACTAGGGTTGTGCATAAATCGGAGACGTAACTCGGGAGGGCTCCCTGGAAATCGTTCTGCTGGAGGTACAGGAACTTGACGCCGCCTCCAGGTGGCAGCCTGGGAACAGCGCCCGTGAGATGATTGTTCGTGAGGTTAAGGAAACTGAGATTTCCACAAATGGAAAGGGCATCCTTGACATCACCAAACAGCTTGTTGGAAGACAAATCTAGGAACTGCAAACTGGAGCAGTCTTTGAATGAGGGGAAATTGGCGGAGATGTTGTTGATTGAGAGATCTAAATGCGCCAAATCCCTGAAATCAAAGACGGGCAAGTCACCGGACACTCTATTGCCCTTCAATGACAGATATTTGAGTCCGGAGAAGCGCGTCGACGACAACAGCCACGAAGCAACGTTGTCTCCAGATAAGTTGTTGTAAGAAAGATCAAGAACCTGCAGAGAAGGCAGCTGCTGCCCGGACAACAACGGCCCCCCCTTTCCCCCTCCCACCGCAGCAGAAGGGTTCAAGTAATTCGCGGAGAGATTCAGCGACGCCAAACCGGGGCAAATTCCAAGAATTGAAACATCCGTAACGGGCCCTGTAATTCCATTCCGAGACAGATCTAACGAGCTGAGCGAAGCGGCGCACGATGACTTAGCAAGTGGGGAAATATCCCCAGTCAGGCTGGCGTTCCTCAACGCGAGGGATTCCAAACCCGGGATTGAGAGCAGAAAGGGCGCGACTTTGGAGAAGTCGGCGTCGAGCTTGTAATTGGAGAGGTCAATGGAGGAAACTGTGGAATTGGATCTGCAGGAGACGCCGAGGAAGTTGCAGGGGGAAATTGAGGGCTGCCAGGTGGGGAGGAGGCTGGGGTTTGTTAGTGAGTTTTTAAAAGAAATGAGCTGCTGGGAGACGCCGGAGCTCCCCGCCGCCGCCGCGTCGGCGGCGAGGAGCGAGAAAACGACTAACAGGGACAAGAATAGAGGGTGGTGGAAGAGATTGCTGTCGGATTTCATCTTTTGTGGAATTTCAAAGGATTGGGCACTTAGAGCGGGTGTTTTTTTTGGCCCCCTTTTCACCTCTCTAGCTGCTCATCAACTCCTCCTTTCCTTCTTCCATTTTTTTTTAGAGCAAGAGAGAGAGAGAGAGAGAGAGAGAGAGAGTTTTGGAATTCTACAGAGAGAGATAAAGAGATTGGCTTTGTGTTTCAGAAGAGTGGAAACTGAAAGAAGAGTCAAAAGCCTAAAGGGTGAAGGTAATATGCTTATATATACTGGATGATTCTTGCTGGACTCTCAATTGTTAAGAGTCCCCAGTACCCCAGGACCAGAATGATCTCCACCCTTCATTAAATTCATATCAAACGCAGGGATTCAATTTGGAGTGGACTCCAAGGAATAGCCAAGAAAAACACAGAAGGGGGTGAATTTGGGGGGGGGGGGGGGGGGGAGTGGCCACAGCTGTTGTTCACATGCCATGTGACACATATATCCATCAACTTTCTCACTCTAGAAATACATATGTCTATATGTCTATGTATGTAATGTATGTGTCTATGGATGGATATTATAAAGTGGGTTTCTCTCTCACATTGTAATGAGTGAGAGGGGGGTGTGGGTAGGAGGGGTGGGGTTATTAGTACAAGTTAGTAGTAAGTTCCAAACAATCTTGTGTTTTTTTTATCTCTAAGTTTGCGCGTACGTGTGATTAAGAAATGGATGGAGAGAGGAGAGAGAAATTGGGGGAGATTCCTATAGATTTAATATTGTTATTATTATTTTTAAATAAATTATATTTAATGGGAAATTTTGTCTTCATTCATGGGTACATGATGATCTAAAAAGAATAACTATACATTTTTAATTACCATTTGCTAGTAGGAGTAGTATTAGTTTTTTTTTTTTCTAATTGCTCTTACAATCCCCTTTTTGACTAATTGTGTCATGATTCTAATTTCTAGATTAAAAACCACATTTACAAGTTACAATGAACTCATGTGCAGTAGGGAGAAATTTGTGGTCACTGTCTTCCCCTCTCTGGGATATTTCTTGCATCAGTGTCAATTTTATTTATTTTTTATGTTTTTTATTTTTTACATTTATAATTAGCTGGGTGATGTATAATAAATCCAACCAAATGTTTCAACCTTTTAAGGATTTGTTTTTACAATAATATTGCTAATATAAAAATGTTTCAATAATTTAATGTTAGAAATAACTTTTAGTTGCTCCATCTATTTTTAACAAATTTGGAGTAATATTTATTTGTAGATAATTTTTATACCAATGATGAAGCACTTTAATGTGCATTTATAACTGATTATCAATATAAATCATCAATACTAATTGCAAATTGACTTTGTAAATAACAAATGCTGTGTACTAACATTTTTTGTAATATTACTACTCCAATAATGTTTTCGAATGCTGTCCAAAGCCACAGACTAAACCATCTTTGTGAAATACTGCATTCGTCTCTTTTTAAGTGTAACACTTTTTTTTAGTGTTTCATAATAAATGTTACATTACCATATATGAAATGATTTTAAAGGTAAAAGAAATTCCACTAAAGCACTTTTATTCCTTACATTAAATCCCGTGTCATTTTCTTATGTTACAGAAATGGATGAGTACTATAATTCATTGTCAAGGGTATGGGCTTGTATATTTATTTATTTGTTTATTTATTTTAATTAGGGGGAGCATTAGTTAGCATGACAAGGTGGAATGGAAATTATAATTAGGTTCCAAAACGTGTTTTCAGTCAATATTTTCGACCTTGATGAACATATAGTTTGTTGAATGCATTCATTTATTTCATGTTGTGAATTCAATAATAAATCTACTTTGGGTTCATTAATCAGTAATTCTTCTTGAGCGGAATTTTGATTGGGAGCTGAATCAACAGATGTTGAAGTACTGAATGAGTGTTTTGTACTTTCTTCGTTCCTAAATATTGACACGTTGGGAGATTTTGTCACTGTTCATTGAGTAACTTTGATTCGATCTTCTAATACATTTATATAAGATAAAATATAATCAAGTCGGATCTTGTTGGATTCGTCTAATCGCATAGATTTAGAATATCAAATTTTCATAATTTCTACTTGTATGTAATTTGAGTTGTTACAAATATTAAAGAATGGAGGTAGTATGTGCTATGTGTTGATGAGTGATTTGTATGTTGAATGTCTTTATACAGCTCAAACACCATAAAATACCAAGCACACACCTCATTTACACCGAGCACACACACCTCATTAATACCGAGCACACACACATCATCAGGTTAGCACGCCAACACCTGCTGAATATCACACATTCATCCTCTATCCAAACTCATTTATCTTTAGTGTTAAGTATTTAATGTTGTACAAAGATTGGTGTATAGCCGGAGGGCTATCTCATTTTTTTTCCTATAACAATTAATACACAACAAAAAATTTACAACATTAACCAAGCAAGAAGTTATTATTTTTTTTACTAAACAGCCTATACACACTATGAAATATGTGGTAGAAGCCCATGTCATGCAAATTATAAAATGACAAAGAGAAGAATAAGGGGCCGGTGGGAAATCGATCCCCAACATTTAGATTGAGAGTCATGAGATGAGACTTGATCATTAGATAAGAAGTTACTGTTGGGCATTAATGAAAAAAAATGTTATGTTTCTTAGATAAAGTTTAAGAATATTGTGTAACAATTTCCTTTCAGTTTAGTTTAGTTGATGATCAATTATCCATTGGACGAATTAATTTGGCTAAAATGCATATATTATAACAACAAAGCGATTTCGTCTCTTTTTTTATTGTCGTTCGGACAATAAATATTACTATGTCACAAATAGATTTTAGTCTTTGTGTGCATATAAAATCTATCATATACTCCCTCACTTTTTTATCGTCTCCATTTCTCTACTGCACACAATTCAATACATTTTTTTAATCATTAATAGCTGAAATTATATATAATTAAAAATGATAAAAAATTTATATCTAAAACTATCGCATATGCTGATTATAGTCATGCAGCAATGTAACTCATGTGACTATAGGATTGGGGACTTATCCTAGTGGTCAAGTCCCCCGACTCCCAACCTATAGGTTGGGGGTTCGAATCCTCATCCGGCCCATATCCATTCCATTTGTTCCATTTGTAATTTGTATGGCATGAACTCCCACCACTCATTTCTCAGGCCTTTAATGGTTTCAAAAAAAAAACGGCATCTTGTGTGGAAATAATTAGCTATATATTTCTAGCTTTTACCATATCCATGATTCAATATAATTTTTCCTATAAAGATCAATCACATTTTATGAATCTTATTGGTACGAAATATGACCTCATAAAAGATATGTAAAACCACGACAAGATTAATCAAACATGTCTTATTATTTACTACCTCCGTTCTTGAATGTTTCTTACATTCAATAAGGTGGGTGTCACTATTCTCACACAGACTTTTACTTAAAGTTTTATCATAGTTATACAAGTTAAAATATAGCTAAATGGGATCTTGATATATTCGTATCGTCGTGTAGTTTTTAAATATGGAACTTTTAGAATTTGATATATACCGAACTTGAGTTATTGATGATTTAAAATTTGCATTGAACAGCGTGACTGGTGGGCCCGTAAAAAACAAATAAAAACAGATGAAGTATCTCAAAAATATACTTCCTCCGTCCCAGGTAACTTGTCATGTTTGACTCTTTGACACTGTGGATGTTTGGGAGTCAGCGGATCCGCTAACAGATAGCAGATTGAAAGAGCAGATTGTCTCACAGTTCTCACTCCAAATCCGCTATCCGCTAGCGGATCCGCTCACTCCCAAACATTCCGGCTGTTCATTTTTCAGTTTTGACTCAAAGTTATTGTAATTATATATTTGGAAAAAAAACAGTCGAGATGAGTCTTATTAGAATTGTATGATCATGTAGTTTTATAATATATATTTTACATAATTTTTCATTGTATATATTTTGAGATATTAACAATTGAAAAAGTGCATTAGATTGTGTGCAGAAGTCAAACAAGACAAGTTAAATGGGATAGGGAAGTAGTAGAATATGATTGATTCACATGTTAGTTTTGGCAAGAATTGGAATCTTTAGGCTGTCCTCTTTTGCAGTTGATGATGTGAAGGATAAGAAGGTTGAGATGACTTTAGTGAATACACTTCAGAATTCGTAGATAAGTCCTCTTGGGTTTTTTCTTTTAGGAGCCATTGAAGGTGGAAAAAGTACGGTGGGAGCTCATGCCATACAAATTATAAAAGAAAAAAAAAGGACAGGGGACTGGTGACGAATTGAACCTCCAACATTCCGTTGGAAGTCAAGAAAACCACTTAGTCTAAGTCTTCATCCCAATCTTTTTGGGTTCTTATGAACTGAAGTTAATTTGAATGTTTTAATTGAAAAATTAACAAGTTAATTCATTTAGGTAACTCTAGGATAAGTTATAGAAATGATTAAGGATGCTAATTAATGCTATGAATTAGACAATGAATTAAGTATAAGTACATTTATAATGTAATTAGACTAATAAAAATGGATACTTCATACTTGTATACTTTTTTTTATTTGCTACAGAACCCACACAACGCACAGTCCAATGCACATTTTTAAACCATTAATACTCAAGTTCGGTACAAATAAAAATTTTAGAAGTTCAATATTTAAAAAGTACCCGATGGGTTAAATCTAATAAGATCTCACTTGAATATTTTTAACTCTTATAACTACGATAATAATTTAAGTCAAAGTGTGTGTATGATAGTATACAAAAACCCAGCGTGGCCAAAAGAAAGGAGGAAGTATAAATCTAAAGTGAAAAAATGAGCAATGAAAAGAGATGATGGTAATAAGAAGTACTCCCTCCGTTCCATTAAAAATGACTATTTTTTCTTCTGCATAAAATCCAATGCAGTTGTTAAACGTTTTATATCTCAAAATCGGTATAAGTAAAAATTATATAAAATATATATTTTAAAACTATACGATTAGACGATTCTAACAAGACCACACCTGACTATTTTTCTCTTCTTGTATCAATAAAATAAAATTGAATCAAAATTAAACAATGAACAATGTCAAAAGTCAAATGTAATCAATTTTAATGAGACGGAGAGAGTACTGTGTAGGTGTAGAGTGGTTAAGCACATATATAGATCAGTGTAGGCAGCACATAGAAGATATAGATAGGCTGACAAGTTAGTAATCAAAAATTGATTGACATCATATATCAATATCATAGGAGAAATGAAATAAACCTACACATTCCATTCATTAATTCTTCCAATTCCCATTTCACCACTCTCCACATTCTACTTACAATAGTGATATAGCCTTTCGCCTGCCATACCCTATCATCAATCCTTTTATTTCTATTTTTCCTTGTACTCCCTCCCTAAGATTCATCATGTTTTTTTTTTTTTTTTTTTTTTTTTTTTTTTTTTTTGAAGAGCCATACAAGGCCAGCTAACACAAGATTCATCATGTTTGATACTCCCTCCGTTTTTTTGTTTGCTACGGACCCACGCAACACGCAGTCCAATGTACATTTTAAATCAGTAATAACTCAAGTTCGGTACAAGTAAAAATTCTAAAAGTTCGATATTTAAAAACTACAAGACGAGACGAATGTAACAAGATCACAATTGACTATATTTTAACTTGAATAACTATGATAAACTTCAAGTCAAAGTGATTGTGTGAATAGTGCAAAATTCTCCAACGTAGCTATCATTTAAAAACGGAGGAAGTACTATATTATAGAAATATTGTATAAAATATAATTTATTTTATTTTTATAGAAATACTACTCCATATTCATATGTATTTTACATTTGGTTAGGTGGTACTATTCACACCCAGAATTTCACTTAAAGTTTTATTATAGTTATACAAGTTAAAATATAGCCAATTGAGATCTTGTTAGATTTGTCTCGTTATGTAGTTTTTAAATATCGAACTTTTAGAATTTTTACTTGTACCGAACTTGAGTTAATAAGGGTTTAAAATATGTATTGGACTGCGTGGAAAATTGGTATATAATAAACATTTCAAGACGGATGAAGTGTTTCTTTTTTTTATTTTACAATCTAAGCGAACTTTTCCTTCTTCCAAAAATAACCACATAATTACTCTTAAAAATATAAAATATAATTGTGTGACTATGAAGTTTGTTACATATGACACTTTAAAATTAAATACTAATTTAAATGTAAAATTTAATATGTATTAATTATTTTATTATAAATATAATATATTTGATGATTTTGAGGGAATTAAAACTACTAGAATCAGAGGTGTTTAGATGTGCGTTTTAAAAAGTGTTGTAGCATTTAGAAACCGGATAATCAGATAATTGTTGTAACAAAACGTGCTATAGAAAATTAAGTATTTGGATGAGTTTGTGATGTTTCAAATTGCAATAATCAGATAATCATCAAAAAAGTATTTGGATTTGTGTTTTTCATTACCTCAAAAGGCAACAAAATGGTAAAATCTATTTTTGGCTAAAATCACTTTTCTTGCATCAGCAAAATGGAGCTGCAAGAAAATAGCATTTTTATTCCCTCAAAACACAAATAATATATTATTGGAAGCTAGTACACAAACAAGATTAATTGATTATTTGTGTATTACAAACACAATACAGATAATTTGTCCCAAAATGCACGAATAAAGGGGTTGGGTTGGGGACTTACTCTAGTGGTCAAGTCCCCCTTCTCCCAACCATAGGTTGGGGGTTCGATCCCCACCCGGCCCCCTATCCCTCTCCTTTATCCCCCTTTGTAATTTGTGTGGTTTGGGCTCCCACACACCTTTGTCGACACATGAGTGTCACTTTTTTTAAAAAAAAATGCACGAATAAACACCACTTAGTCATCATGCATTTTTTTAAAAAAAAAAAGTAGTGTCATTTATGATATGGTCATTCACTGCCAACTCCCCCCACAGTCCATCCTCACGTCACTCTCTACCGCCTCCTCCTTTCTTCTTCTTTTTTTTTTTTTTTTAAGAATAATTTGCTTTAGTACAATTTATCTGGATACAAATTACAATACATTTCTCTAAGAATAAATATTTTAATAAAAAAGTAAGTATATATTTTAAATATAAATTGAAAATTGAATAAAAATCAAACAGGATAATTAGGGAGTGGGGAGTGGCTAGGATGTAGTACTAATAAGGAGATTGAAGAGGGAAATGGAATTGGAAGGTGATGACTGGTGATGTTGAAGACTGAAAGACTTTGAATTGAACTATTGTAAGTAGTTATTGAAGTGGTGTGGGCCCCAACTTCGGACCATCCTAACTATTGATGACGTGGACACACTGGACATTCAACACTGGAACTCTCAACACATACTACTAATAATAATCTAACGTACCTACTTACCACGCAGGGGCGGATCTATTCAATTGATAGCGGTCGCAAGGGACATCACTTAATTTGATAAAATTGGTGTTTTAAGGTAGATTTTTTTTTACATTTAACTAGATTAGGCTTGGTGACACCACTTAATTTTTTACGGTGACACCACAGTTATTCATTTTAACCAAATTTTTCTCTATATTCTGTATTGTACCTACTATCCCTAATTTGAATATAGCTTCCACTATTTTTGGGGACATCACTTTCTAGATCCGCCACTGTTACCACGGGCGGTTACACTTACACCTCTCATGTCCCTTTTTTCTGAAGTGCTGAATAGGCAATCGGTTTCTGTAATGGTATAACAATTGTCAGTAGGTGCATGCAGCGCTAAAAATGATGTGTAGCCCTTTGTAAAATGATGCATAAGCCTTATAAAGTGATGTATAGATGGTAGTTTGTTTTTTTTATTAGTTTTTAGTTCATAACCTCTATTCATCACTTTTTATACTCAGATATCATTTCATATACACATACCCATCACTTTTGAATGTGTCAGCACATACAGGCCGCCAGCACCCAAACAATTTCCCTGAATAGATGTAATTCAAGAGGTGTTAGATTTGCGGATCTAATAACAACAAAATGTGTGTGATGGAATTAATCATATATATACTTACTATAATAAATTCTGAAACCATATTTTTATTGTGCTGACTATATTGTCCTTTTAAGTTATAATTAATCTCTTTAAAAATCATATCTATTTTGGGTTTCATACAGTAATTTTACCTCAAAGATATGCATATCTATCATAAATATACATATCAAAGGTCTAGAAGGTAAAATCACTTCTTCATAAAATTCAATGACCCTTAGATTGCAATCTTATTGATCTCTATCTAAATCATGCAATCATATTTTTATTGTGCTGTCTATATTAACCTTTTAAGTTATAATTAATATATTTATAATTAATCTATTTATAAGAATTATATATATTATGGGTTCAAACAATAATTTTATTTTAAAGATATGCATATCTATTATAAAATATACATAGCAAAGTAAAATCATATACTACTAATTTCACTAAAAATATTTATGAGTTCTAAATTTAAATTTTTATTGAAAAAAATAATTTTGAAAAAATAAGTAATATGAAAAAAATAAGTACTCAATCAGTAAGAAAATTTCAATATAATATTTTATGTACATAAAATTAATATCATGATGATTTATCTTTTATATATTTTTTATTAGTCATTAATATATATATATATATTGTATTATTAATATTGATATTATATCATATTATATGTCAATATTTATATTATTATATACAATCAATATAATTTTTGCGGGTGATTAAGAATGAGTTACAAAGTCGAAAGTTTTAATGTATTTAATCATTTTAATTATATATATAATATTTATAATTAGAATGGGTGGTAATTTTAATGAATTAGTTTTCTATTGATATTTTCTTTGCATAAACATTTGAATTTATGCATTGGTATGTATTATGAAAAAATTTAAAAATTTGTTTCTTCTTCATTTTGAAAAAGAAAATGATAATAGAAATTACATGTTATAATTTTTTTACATAAATATACTAAAATAATATCATCTAATAATTTAAATTAATTGAATTAATATTGGTTTGTATTGGAAAAAAATTAACACCCGTACACTGAACCCGTGCACGGAGCGTGGGAGAAAAATTTAGTATATGATTAATGATGCTAAACTATTAAAAAAAACAAATAAATATCTCCAGTCATAGCTGAATTTCCTAACTCACCTCTGCTGTATTTTTTACACGAAATTATAAAAGTGACCGTATTATTATCCACCTTCTCACCTTTTTTTGGGGAGAAAAGTCCTTGGAAAATGGTTAAGGGCTCATACTATACAAATTATAAATGAAACAAATGAGAGGGATAAAAGGCCGGGTGGAGATTCGAACCCCCAACTTATAGGTTGGAAGTCGGGGGACTTACCAGTAGAGTAAGTCCCCATCCCCACCTTCTAACTTTTTAAAGTTTGGCCTCAATTTAAATATTCTATTCCCTCCATCTCACTTAATTTGTCTTATTTGACTTTTGCGAACAAATCAGTGCACTTTTTCAACCGTCAATATCTCAAAATATGTATAATAAAAAATTATGTGAAATATATATTCTAAAAGTACATGATTATAGGATTCTAACAAGACCTAACTTGACTATTTTTTGTCCAATTATATACTTGCAATAAAATCGAGTCAAAGTTGAATAATAAACAGTATCAAGAAGTCAAACATGACAAGTTGGTTGGGCCGTGGAGAGTACTTACCAAACATCTAAAATAAAATTGACACTAAGTAGGGTGTATTCAATCAAGACTCTGTTGGAGTTTTATGGATTTCTAAGTTGGGGTGTATTCAATCTAAATTTTAAAAAAGTTTTTAAAAGTTTTGAGATATTCAATACAGATTTTAAAAAATCTTTAAAAATCTAGAAGTATTCAATACAGATTTTAAAAAATCTTCAAAAATCTATAGGTATTCAACAGTGGGAATGGTTATGGTACTACCAATGTGAATGGTAGTACATCAAACAAATCATCTCAACCATACCAAAATATCCAATGGCTATAAAATAAAAAGGGTAGAATTGTCAAACATAAATAATTATATCTTTAGTAATAAAATCATTTACAAAATCAATTTAGTGATTTCTATCCTTAAATAAAGATCATATAAAAAATTTGCATAAGTTAGCCCTCATTTGACACAATTCATGGCATAATAATAGAGAAATTATCTTAATTCATCGCTTTCACTCGTCAGTCTTTCATTCCTCTTAATTTTATATTTTTCTATTTTGAATTTCTAAAATATGATCGGATATTTAGATTCCTTGCATTAAGTAGATAAATTTTCATATAAAGAATGTCCAAATCCGAGCTCATTTGAGAAAGTTAGAGCCATTTGAAGTTTGTAATATAAATTTTGTTGTATATTCTACGTCGTTGAAATACATAGGCTATGTCGCTTAATTGTAATGTCTCCATCGCTGAATTGTAAAGGCTCTGTCGCTGAATTACATAGCCACCGTCGCTGAAATGTAAAGACTGTGTTTTTTAAAATCGTAATGCACTTCAAATGGCTCTAACTTTCTCAAACGAACTCGGATTTTGATGTTCTTTATATGAAAATCTACTACTCGAGGCAATGAATCTAAATTTCCTATAAAATTTTGGAAATTACAAATAGATAAATACCAGATTTTCAAAAAAAAGATATCTTATGCTCGTTGTTTTGAAAATATGATATTTATATGTTTAGACTTTCTAAAATTTGAGAGGATATTTAAATTCCTTGCATTGAGTAGATAGATTTTCATATAAAGAACGCTCAAATCGGAAGTCATTTGAGAAAGTTAGAGCCCTTTGAAGTTTGTCACATAAATTTTGTTGTATTGGCTACGTCGCTGAAATGCATAGGCTATATTGCTAAATTATAACGCTTCCGTCGCTGAATTGTAAAGCCCCCGTCGCTGAATTACATAGCCACCGTCGCTGAAATGTAAAGGTTGTGTTTCTGAAAATTGCAATAAACTTCAAATGGCTCTAACTTTCTCAATAAACTCGGATTTTCACATTCTTTATATGAAAATCTATCTACTCGATGCAAGGAATTCAAATTTCCTATTAAATTTTTGAAATTACAAATTGATAAATACCTGATTTTCAAAGGAAATGATATCTTATTCTCGTTATTTTAAAAATATGATATTTATCTGGTTAGACTTTCTAAATTTTGGTAGGATATTTAAATTCCTTGTGTTGAGTAGATAGAATTTCTTATAAAGAACGTCCAAATCCGAGCTTATTTGAAAAAGTTTGAGTCATTTGAAGTTTGTCATAAAAACTATGTTGTATAAGCTATGTCGCTGAAATATATGCTCTATGTCGTTGAATTGTAAAGCTCCCGTCGCTGAATTGCAAAGCCACCGTCGCTGAAATGTAAATGCTACGTTTTTTAAAATCGCAATTAACTTCAAATGACTGTAACTTTCTCAAACGAACTCGGATTTTGACGTTCTTTATATGAAAATTTACCTACTCGATACAAGTAATCTAAATTTCCTATCAAATTTTAGAAATTCCAAAAAGAAAAAGTAGATTATGAGGGAGAGAGAAGTATGAGCTTGAGAATTGAGAAAAATGAATAGAGATTATTTGGATCTTATTGAAATTACAATAGTACCATTTGTATTAATCTTAGTCATTGATTTCAATATTTCATCAATGGCTTGGATGTGCCACAGTACATCAAGAGACATGGGTCTCAGCATCTAACCAAAGCCCATTCAACAATTTATGAATTTTAATTATTTATAGATTTTAATGAATTCTCTTAAAAAATATAACTAAATGAAATCTCTCTAAAATCAGCTAGACTCAAGAACCTTCATGGATTCTATATAAAATCAGTCAACTCTATTTAGAGTCTATGTACTTTTTAAATCCACAAACTTTTTAAAATCCATAAAAATTTAATAAACTCTCAATCGAATACACCCCTAATTCAAAACTCGAAACTATAATATCTAAACTCTTGAAATTTTCTCACACACACATATTTGTGCTTCATAATTCACCAAATTCCGGCGACCACTCAAGACTCAAAACAATTATCTGCAATTATCTGAATAATTAACTGTGTTGACTACTAATTTAATACTCCTCCATTTTTTAAAAATTACAACAAACCCACTGTGCACGCAGTCCAATGCACATTTTAAATTATTAATAATATAAATTCGGTATAAATAAAAATGCTGAAAGTTTGATATTTAAAAACTACTTGACGAGACGAATCTAACAAGATCTCACTTGGTTATATTTTAACTTGTATAAATATGACAAATTTTAATTCAAAATGAATGTAAATAATATTAAATTTTCAAATGTTACAGCAATATATATAGTATATTATATACATCTCTTAGACCTCCTCCATCCATGATCTTGGTCTCATGGGGATCAACCTCCACCTCATCAACTAATTTTAAAAAAAAAAGAGAAAATTGGATAAGGAGACCAACCAAAGTTCGACCAAATGAAAAATGCAACCCCATGGTCTCCCATCTTTTGGCCAATAGAATTGAGACATTTGTCTCATTCCTATTGGTCAACTAAAATTTTGAACAATAAAAATTAAAATTATTATATCTTTTATATTTTAAAATAAAAATAAATAAAAAATATACCAAATTTTATAATTTTTCATTCTCTACAAATAGAGACCACTCTTGCTATATTTTTGTTAAGTACATAATATATTAATTTTAATATATATAACCCATTTAAAAATTTATATAAAATAAAAATAAATAAAAAATATATTAAAACTTTAGATTTTTTATTCTTTATAAATAAAATAAAAATATTTTATATTTTTGATACATTATTTTTTTTATTTCAACATAATTTAAAATTTTATAAATTAAAATAATTATATATAATATTGTGGTTGGATGGTTGGGTGGTTATTGATAAAGTATGTAAAATTGGGGTGGTTGGGTTGAGATGGATATTGATGAGTTGGAAGAGAGAGAAATTAATTAAATAATGAGATGGTTGGATGGTTGGGTGGTTGGGGTGGTCATGGATAAAGATAGCCTTATAGTACTCATGGATGATGGAACCATCTTTCTTGCACGTGTATAGGGAATTAGTAGTGATTATGAAACTCTTTTTTTTTTAAAAAAAAAAAAAAAAACGTCATGGGATAAGGACACACTAGAATCTTAACCCAGTTATTAGCACAACTCACGTATAAATTGTCAAAAATTACATCCTTAGCGGTCAAGATGATCTTACGTTTTTAGTCAAAAAAATAAAAAGAAAAATACCCATAATTTCATAATAATAAATTAATTTTGGATGGATATAACTCAAACACTCAATATTTATACTCAAGTGGGAATTTATCATTTCCAAATATATATGTGACCCTCCAAGCAAATGTAGAAATATTGGCATTTTTTAAATTTAAATTTCCACAATCAAATATACTCCCACCGTTTTCTTAGGATTGCAACATGGATAATTGACGCATGCCGATGCATATTTTCAGCGATTAATAACTTATATCGTGTACAAGTAAAAATTATAAAAAGTTGATATTCGAAAACTATAAGTTTAGACGAATCTAACAAGATCTCACATGCTTACGTTTTTTTCTTATATAACTATGATAAAAATTTAAATCAATGTTAAACTGTTAATAGTGCAAAATAGTGGAGTTGTGCAATCCTAAGAAAACGGAGGGAGTATAGTTGAAGAAAACGCTGGTAGAAGTCTTCATTCAGATTGACTAAAGCAAAAACAAAAGTTCTACTTCTAAACATATTTTCGCTTATTTCAAAAATAGTAAACTAAACACACAACATATGATATAAAACACTTTTGTTAAAAGTACGAAACCAAAAGTAAATCATAAGAATCCATTTCAAATACTATAAGTTAAATCCTCAGCCTCATACCTCTTATTATAGTATGTGATAGTAAATGATATGATTGGTTATATATACAAAATTCTTATTGAAACCAAGAGAGAAAAACAAAATAAAGGAGAGAAAAATTCAAGCAGGCTATTTATAAAGTAGAACTTTATGGAAAAGAGTAGTATCAATTATGGGATGGGACTTTGGAGGAGAAAAACCTAAACTTGAAAAAAAAAAATTTAAAAAAATTTGTACTCCCTCCGTCCCGCGAAATGTGGCTCGTTTCTTTTGGGCACGGTAATTTATGTAGTGAGGTTTAGAGGTTAAAGTGGTGTGGGTATTTGTGTTTAAAATTTTAATAAATTTTGACTTTATTTATTGTTTAACATTGACTTAATATTATAGTAATGATTTAATTAGAGAAAAATATTCAATTGTGGTCTTTTTAGAATCGTCTGAGCGTCTAGTTTTAGAATATATATTTTATATAATTTTTATTTGTACACATTTTGAAATATGTAGAATTAAGAAAATGTAAGGGATTTGTGTACAAAAATAAAAGTGTATTGGGGGTTGTACAGAATAGTAAAAAGTGATTACTTTTAATGGGATTTGGAAACCATTAAGATTCTAATTATATTTATATTAGTTTAATTTATCTAAAAATGGAAAATGACCAAATTCTGCGGGACACCCAAAAAAAGAATATGAGTCAACTTTCGTGCAGCTGAGGGAGTAGGACTCCCTCCATCCCGTTTAATATGTCATGTTACTGTTAGGCACGAGAATTAAGGTATAGTTGCTTTGTGAGTATATGATGGAGTCCACGTAGTTGTTGGAGGGAAAATTATATATATTTATAGAAAGAAGACATTTATAATGGGACATCCAAAAATAGTAAGTAAAACATTTGTAATGGAACTGATGGAGTAAAATTTAAAGGCAAAAGGGCCCCCAACCGCAAACACAAACACAAACGCACAAGTAACAACTTTCAAAACTCCCCAAACTTTGATGACCTTTTCATACCTTCCATTTTGAAATTTTTGTCATTCCTTTCATGTCCAAAATTTGGAAACCACTACCGCTTTCGTTAGCCTCCTTTTTTTCTTCTTTCATTTTAGACCTTCATCCTTGTCGTTGTAGTCGTTGACACTATTCATTTTTTATCTTTTAACTCAAATTTTTATCATAGTTATACGATAAAAAAATATAGTCAAGTGAGATCTTGTTAGATACGTCTGATCTTATAGTTTTAAAATATCAACTTTTTATGATTTTTTATTGTATATAATTTAAGTTATTAACCATTAAAAATATGTATGAGCATGCGTGTCGGAGGAGAATGTAATAATTATATTGAGACAGAGGTAGTAATAATAATAATAATTAATTATTGAAAATATGAGTTCCCATTGAAAATAATATTGGTATTTTTAAAGTTAAAAGAAAGTCTACTTTATTTTAAAAGGCGCCAACTTTATAAAGAATTAATCGTATGCATGCATGGTATATAATTAAAATATTATGATATTTTTTCATTCCACTTATGTATTTGCATATGATTATAAATTAATTAATATACTCTCTTCTTAGGACAATATTAATAAGATGTATTCGATAAAACTAATCAAACAGAACCTAAATTTATTATTAATAAGTATATATGATATAAATTATAATTTAACAAAATAGTGAAATTATGCGTTATATTTATATCCAGTGTTTCTTATATACTCCCTCCGTCCTACTAAAAGTGTCTCAAAAATTTTGGGCATGATATTTTATGTAGGGATAGTTAGTATTTAAAGTAAGGGGAAATTATTAATGTGTTTGAATTTTTAATTGATTTATTTATATGTGATGTGATAGTTGGGAGTTGAAATTTATTAATGGTAGTAAATTTAAAACTTTAGTATATTTATTTATTTTGTGATGTGATGGTTGTAGGTGGGTGATTAATATTTAATGATTTCTTAAAATAAAAACGAGACAAAGGTGTTGTGACGGACTAAAAAGGAAAGTGAGACATAAAAAACGGGAGGGAGGGAGTAATAAAGTCCAGAAAAAATATTTCAATAGTTTAGAGCAAAAAATGTTGATAACAAACTGAAAGAATGAAAAGGAGATAAGTAGCTAGCATGATGGGTCCCAAATATTTACTTATGATGGCTCATAGTATATACTACTATAGTACTTACTCCCTCCGTCCCGTTAAGATTGAACCCTTTCTTTTGGGCACGGTAATTTAGATAGTGGAGTTTAGTAATGAAAGTGGTGTGAGTATTTGTGTTTAAGATTCTAATAAATTTTGATACTGTTTATTGTTTAACTTTGACTTAATATTATCGTAATGATTTAATTAGAGAAAAATATTCAAGTGTGGTCTTGTTAGAATCGTCTAATTGTGTAGTTTTAAAATATATATTTTATATAATTTTTATTTGTATCAATTTTGTAATATTAAGAATTAAAGAAATATAGGGGACTTTGTGTAGGAAAGTAAAAATGTATTGAAATTTATGCAGAATAGTAAAAGTAAGTATTTTTAATGTGATTTGACAATAATTAAGTTTCTAATCAAACTTATATTAATTTAATTTTTCTAAAAAGAGAAAGGGATCAAACTTCGTGGGACACCCCAAAAAGGAATATGGGTCAAACTTCGTGGGACGGAGGGAGTATAATATAAATTGTTATGCATTCAATCACATAGAAACTTGATGAAAAGTTAGAGAAAAGTGTTAGGGAGAAAGTGGACAATGAAAGGACTAATATTTAGTTAATTGAAGATATAATCGTGCAATTATAGGCATAAAAATATAATAATGATGATTGCAGCATAATGAGTATGCAAACTAAACTAGGGTTTTTGTTTTATGTTGGTTAAAGAATTAATTTGTGGGCCTAATTAGTTTCTAGGCCTTCGCTTTGTAAGTCAGAATAGCCCAATGTACAAAATTATTTATTATCACAAATGGGCCCACCCTTTTTTATTATATTACGAATCAAACATGTTGTAATAATCTAATGACTAACATGTTACCACTTTCAACAAAAAATATTAACACTTAAATAAAATGATTCAGCTAGGTAATTATGTATTATAAATTAAGAAGAGCTATTTATTTAATGTATAGAATGATAAATTTAAAGTGGAAAAAATGCCAAATATATCATTTTTGTTTAAAAAAAAGCCAAATATATCATTTTTCTATTTTATTACCGAATTTATCCTCTACATATGCTAATTATATCCGAAAATATCCTAAATTCACTAATCGTGGAATGTCTGCTGACGTGGCAATAAATTAACTTAAACCCTACACGCTGGATCGAATTTGAAGTGTGTCTCAATTAGGGCTGGGGAAAAATACCGAATAAACTACATACCGCACATACCGTATCGAAAAAATACCGAAAATATCGAAATTTTCGGTATACCGTAATTTTCGGTATGGTATCATACCGTACCGTAAGATTTCAGTACGGTAACGGTATAAATTTTTTGATACCGCGGTATATCGCTACCGTACCGAACTTTGGTATATACCACGGTATCGGTATATACCGCGATACCGTTATATACCGTAATATCGGTATGTTGGTATATAGCGAAAGTTCGGTATGCCCGTATATACCGCAATACCGGTATGTCGGTATGTAGTGAATGTTCGGTATGTCGGTATATACTGCGATACAGTATGTCGGTATGTATTGAATGTTCGGTATAGCGGAATATACCGAACTTACCGGAATGTCGGTATGGAAACGCTATGAAAATATTTCATACCGAAACTTTCGGTATACCGAAATGTTCGGTACGACAACGGTATGAAATTTTTCATACCGTAAAGTTCGGTAAGGTATACGGTACGGAGAATTTTTTTCGGTATGATACCGTACCGAAAATTTCGATATTTCTTTTTTCGATACGGTATGTGCGGTATACGGTATACTCGGTATTTTTTCCAGCCTTAATTGAGAGACACTTCAAATCCCATCCAGCGTGTAGGGTTTAAGTTAATTTATTGCCACGTCAGCAGCCATTCCACGATTAGTGAATTTAGGATATTTCCGGATATAATTAGCATATGTAGAGGATAAATTCGGTAATAAAATAAAAAAAAGGATAGATTTGGCTTTTTTTGAAACAAAAGGGATATATTTGGCCTTTTTTCCAATTTAAAGTTCATATGAGAAATAAAAACACGATCATACAAATTTGGTGATATATGCAAATGTTGTTTCAAAGGATCCCATTGTCATGAAATGGAAAACATAGAAGCAATTAATGGCAAATTGGGCTAATAACAGAGACGAATTTCAGGAATTTAGCAACAAGAACATGTGGCTTCAAATTCAATAGTACTTTCTATGACACTGGAAAGTGGTGTCACAAAATTGAAGTGGTTGGAATTGCAAATGAGGGTGAAACACACAGAAAAATTGAGAGAAGTTAAAGTTGAAATTGACGATAGATAGTAGTGGTCTCGCCACAAAAATGTACTTCATGTGGGAACATCAAAAGCCAAACCTAAATTTTTGTAGCTTGAAAAATAAAACAGCATTGACGGAAGATGACTATTGAGCATTGGTTAGTTTGCTGCAATGAACAATAACAATAGAGGTGCTTAATGAAAAATCCATTTTAGTTGTCAGTGCACAAACAGGATGATACATTAAGGCCATGCCAGATACCTCGTACTGGCAATTAAACACAAAGTAATTTCCAAAAGCTCATCATAATATATAATTCATATGTTCTCATATGAATGCACCATTCCTGCATTTCACGCAGTCCAAGACATATTTTTTACATTTCTCGCAGTCCAAGACACATTTTTAAATGTTTATAACTCAAATTGTGCATAAGTAAAAAATATAAAAATTTGATATTCTAAAACTACGTGATTAGACGAATCTAACAAGATCTCATATGACTATGTTTTTTCTTATATAACTATGTCTAAAAAAACTAGTCAAAGTTACCCAATGAATAGTTACTACTATGCAAATGGTTCACTTATATGAGAACGGAAGTAGTATATAGAGTATTTGGTGTTTTTTTTTTTTTTTTGGGGGGGGGGGGGGGGTGGGGGGTGCGGGACAGATTTGATATCAGTCACCAGTGTCGGAGCAAGACTTATGTGCAAACAACCAGGCCCATCCATATCAATCACCAGTGTCGGAGCAAGACTTATGTGCAAACAACCAGGCCCATCCCCAACATAGCGTAACGATGTTGGAGTTGGGTTCGATACAAACAGGCGTGTGCTCGTGAGGCTTAGACAAGGAAAAGATTTTAATTTGGCCCACGACACGGACCTAAGCATTGGTCACAACCAGCTCAGCTCAGGTTGAATCATTCGAGTGAGGCATCGACTATCCATTCAGTAACCGAATTTAAATAGTCTCTTTCAGCCCCATAGAATTATACAAACCACCCCTTATTTTGCAAGCCAGATTCATGCACAATCAATGGCACATTCTCTCTAACTTTGTAGGGCAAAACAACACAGTAGTATCTGATGTAAATACAAGACAAAGACAGGACTACACACCAAGAGTTATTACTATATTACAACAACTGGATTTCTACCTAACAATATTGATGTGATTTTTGGCCTTCTAGGCCGAGTTTTAAACCCAAGCATATTTTTCATTGCATTGCTACTTAATGATGCATCATCGTCATATTCTTTCAACACATTCAGTCACAGTATTGATAACAAGATCACGTGCAGAAGACAAATGAATCAAAAATTTCATCAAACAATGATATAATTCAGAATGGATCAAAATTTCATCAAACAATGCTCTTCTTACCAAATTATGCCTTGATTTTTTTCCCCCATCGCCATCCGCCATTCGGTGAGGACCCACTTGCATGTTTGATCATCTGCACAGAACGTCAATTGACATCACCAGAAACAGGCATTTAGTGTGGAATGGAATTCAGTGAGGGGCTGGACAAAGGCAATATAATTAATGCCCTTGTACAAGTAGCAGCAGCAATGTTGAGGGAAAAGCATTTATTACGAGCATTTGCTGCATAATGAACACATTCAGTAGTAGGTATGGCTTATGCGGTTCAATTACAAGATATGCAAACAAAAAGATAATCGAGAAAAGGCCATAGAATTTGAATTAATTGCTAATCACAAATTTTATATTTAATCATGCTCCAACAAGACTGTAGTAATTCTGGACATGAGAACTCTCACTTGACCTATAAGTTTCTGTCTTGTACGACGTTATCACTTTCAAGCTTTAAGGTGCTTAGACCTTCTCGTCTTGCTCGCTTGATTTAACTAATCCAATTTCTTCTTCTTCTTCTTCCATCCTATTGTTTGATTGAGGCGGGATTCGTTCTTTGCCAAATGGTTGAGATGAGGCATGCCCATACCAAATCATTCCAACAATTGCAACGACCATTCCAATAACCACATGTAGGTTAAGGCCTTCTTTCCCAAAGAAAAGGAACCCTAATATCAAGACGAGAACAGTCTTCATGTGTCCGAGCACTTGAAATGAAACAGCTGTGAATCTACCGATACAGATGAATTGGCTGAGGTTGGTTCCTATAGCAATGGCACAAGACAGCACAATAAAAATCTGCAAAGACAAAATGAGAATCAATTGCGAATCAGTGCCACATGTAGGACTTTAGGTTCAAAATGGATGAAAGAATTAGACTATATCAAGAATCTTTCCAATTCTAAATACATTGTAAAGGTTCAATGAATTTGTAAGTTGAATCAAGGACCGTGGATCCTGATGGGGACTCTTCGAAAGACACCATTTTCAAGATTCCAGATGATTGCTCTTAATCAAATAATCAATTCAAGATAGGATTAATGGGGCATAGAATTTCATACCGAAAATTATAAACATATGGCATATGTATATGTCAATAAATGAGCACACAATGCAATATTTTCTTGGTTCCCGAGGTTGCAATCAAATTGATAACAGAAAGAAAAAGACTAGAAACGAACAAACTACGAAAAGCCCACAACATTGCCATTCCACAATGTTGCTCTCTGTTCTAGAGGACAATTCTTGAGCTTAAAACTTTGAAACAAGTGTCATTATATTGAACAGATATAGTAGTATAAAGAGTAAATAAATAACACGCACTTATTCACATACCCAGAACACAGAACTTTAATTAACTCCACTAATCTGTAGAACAAAACAAGGGCCCACTTGGGCAACTTAGAAAAGATTATTGGCCAAAACATCAATAAAAGCAACCTATAAGACCTTTAGGTTTCGTATAAGAACTATAGACATACAGAACTAATTAACATTGTTTAAAAATAGCAGAACTTAGGAAAATACTAAATGAGGCCCGGCTAAATTAATTCTAATACCGCAACAAACCCACTCAACCTAGCCCAATACAGATAACTGCATTTACATAGTAATGAACTGATCATCAACAGCCACTGACCAGTGCCAACAAAAAAACTCCAGGAACTTCGATGGTTCAACAAAGAAGTAGTATAAAACACTCATAGACTAAGGACCAAATTAGCTTTATGTATCAAGCATCTAACATGCTTACCAGTGATGCGTAAGTATATGGATATGCATCAACCCTCTTGTCTGTCAACCAAAAATCCATAAACGGCCCTACTAACAACAAAGAAGCAGCCTGAGGTGGTGCTGTGTGGCCCAATAAGTCAAAAGAGCCAATTGAATGCTTCTTTTGAAGATGATGAACAAACTGTAAGTGCAAAAGGAATGTGAGAACTTACAAATTTTAGCAGGGTCACATGAAAAGGCATTTTAGTGAAACAGGCAATCATCCAGATAATACAAAGAATATATAATAGAACAATTTAGCAACTGAATTCCTTTTATGAGGCCCCATTTAAAAGATATATAAAATTAATTAATAGGCACCTGAAAACATTGCTGGATAGATATACACAAAATTCAGCCCCAAACTATATTTCATGTCATACGCAGCCTCATAACATTCTGCATATTTTGTTTTACATTTTTCTAATTTTTAGAGAAGCATGACTTACATATTGCTGTAGGGCAGTGCTCCAAACTGCTACAAAAGCAGCAAGAAATCCTTTGACATTAACACTCACGTCGGTAACTGTACAGATTGCAACACCCAACAGAACAACTAAAATGCTTAGCTTGGTGTCCCTTGAATATCTAACACTGTCCAGAACAACTTCAAGAAAACATGACACGGGAATCATGCTCAACTTTGCAATCTGGTTGTAATACACAGAAGTAAAACAAATTTAGATATCAATCATTCTAGAAGCAGGTTAAGTGTAAAAGAAAAAGGGCATGACCTGATAAAATCCAACCGAATTCCACATCAGGCTCACATTCATTCCAACAACAGAAAAATTTGCAAACAAAACAAATTTGATGAGGTCTGACAATGGGAGAGAAGAACTTTGGATATATCCAAGCCGCTTTAGTACAAAAGTCATTGCTGTAGTAGCAGTAAAATGTAGTCCAGTTAAAGTTGTAGCTGCAAAGAAGCTGGAGTCAGACTAGCAAGTACACAGATGAATAAATAATATAAGAAAAATAATATTCATTTACAGAAAATTTTACGTGTTTCTTATAGAAGCAACATGGACTATCTATATATAATAATCCATCATAAAACATGGTTTCTGTGAAGAAGTGGTGCCACATTTTAGTTTATAAGATTTAATAAATGTTACATGTTTATCATACAAACAAGAAGAACCATTTACAAATTAGTCATGACAAAACATGGTTTCTATGTAAAGAGACGTCACATTGTAGTATATAACTTCTTTTTTTTTTTTTTTCTTTCCTGTAGACCGGATTTCATGATCTTGTGGTTAATATGCTCATTCTGACATTCTCCATAATCCCTGAATTGTAGTTAACTAAATCCAGAAGGAGAAGAAAGTGAAAGCACAAATTCAACTTAAAAGGCCTGTGTTGGTAGTTCTCAAGCTAAATATCATATAAGCAATGCAGCATGTCAGATCCGCAGAGGGCTTCATATGTTATTCAAGTGGATTGATTGGGAATATGTGAAGAAGGAAAAGAAAAAAAGGAAAAAAGGCTTGTGTTAGAAATAGGTGAGGTGCACTGCAGCAACAAACATACCAAATGTAAATCCATAAGTTGCCATTAATGCTTTGTTGACAATAATAATTCCAACTGAAGTAACGATATTGAACATCCATGCTGCTGTATCTAGAGCGACTTTGTTGTCTTCCTTGCTTGCAAGAGACATTTTGTTCTGCTGCTTGAAACAAAGAAAAAATTGTGAGTACATCAGTCTGAGAATTTTTAAACTCTACATGCTTTCGGTTCTTTTTAGTCCAAAATATATTTTCAATCTTCACATTTAAACAAAAAGTCAAACATGTTCAAAGTAGTTTGGAGAATCGACATTATAGGTTGACTACACCAAGAAAATAGTAGAGCCGTTTCTAAAACAGATATCAAAGCCATGACTAAGCTTGGCGACAAAGGAGCAGTTTAAAATTTAAATGAAACCAGGCAGAACTCAAGAAGAATGGTAATGGTAAATGATATGTTCATCTGTAACTACGCAAAGATTGCATTAACTAAATTCAGGAGACACTTTCCAATTCCAAGGCATCTTCATTAATCTCACTATCTAGCATTCTCCAACAAGCCAAGAAATTCCAATCTGTCAAACCTTAATCAGATTCAGAACGAAAATAAAAGAGGAAAGACAAGGAAACCTCCCTTGGAAATTTAATGAATCATCATCAAAAAGATAAACTTTCACGTTAATCCTTTTAGCCAAGAAGAAGCAGGTTAAACACGAGCATAGTTCAGTACAAATGGTTTCAGTGATTCATGTGAGTCACAAGTCATTTCGCATGATTATTCTTCCCCATGACAAAGAAGACATAATGATACATGTGAAAACGATTCAGAAAGGGATAATTACTTGTGACATCACTGAGGAGGAAACAAGGCAGAGACTTAATGTAGTAACCAAATCTCCTTACACCACGCTACAAAGCATCCGCTTCTTTTCCCCTGGGCCTGTCCAAAGCAAAACAACCAAAAAAGGGGGGGATAACAGAACATCAGTTCCCTTTCCTTTAACAGCCACAAAACATGTGACACATCGGAACTTGCTGTACAAGGACAAGCAGCTAAGTATGGTGTCAATTCAATAAATAAAACCAAAAAAGCATCCAAAATTTGCCCAAATTAATATAATCACTAAATAAAAGCAAACCCTACCATTAATCATTCAGCATACACCAACGAGTAATTACACGGATCTAAAACAAACACGGAATTAAATCCCAATTGGAACATCACGGAAGTTCAAATTGGGAATCCCAGATCGCAGAACTCACAATTATTAGTCAATTACAATAAAATCCTAACAAGAAACAGAGATACGAACCTGGAGCTACACTTACTCCCATTAAAGTCGGATGTACAGTTATAGTAGGAGCTAGATAAGAGCGGGGATTGAGGGAGGGGGGGAGAAAGGAAATGGGGTGGCGTTGCCTCATTATGAAGAGACGTAGAAAGGAGAAAGAAATACTAAAAAGAAGAAAATGGTGTGTAATTTGTCCGCATGTGGATCTGTACAGTTGTATGACCAATGAATGACGAATCCCCTAGGGAATGGGACAATGCATCTTGTTGTTCCGGCCTGGCCTCGCCTGGCCCGGCGCGTGGGGCGGACGGCTCGCTGTCCGTTTCCCTTTAGCCTCTACTCACTCCCCCTCGCCTTTTCTCTTAGTACTTTTCTTCACATAAATCACCTGTACTGTACTGAACAAAAGTCCACATTCAATTTCAACGCTTGGATTGGGACTTCATTGATGGTTCTATTAACCAAACTAGGGGTGTAAATGAGACTGATAGGCTCGTGAATTGTTCGAGCTCGGCTCGGTCAAAATTCGATTCAAGCTCGACTCGAAACGGCTCGGTTCGAGTTCGAGCTCGGCTCGTAACACACACGATCTCAAGCCGAGCCAACCACTATTCGGCTCGAAAGCTCGATAATAGGCTCGATTTATTTTTATACATATATTTATTTATTATTAAATATAGAAATTATATAAAATATTCAAAGTATAGTATTATTATTGTTTATATCTTTTAATTTTTAAATTAAAAATATATTATTAATTAAATATATATTTTTAAAATTACTTAAATATGTAGATTAAATTAAATATAATTAAATATATACAGTATATTAAATATAATTTCTTTTATAAATTATGTGAAAATGAAAATGATACTAGTTCGAGCTCGGCTCGACTCGGTCAACACTCGGCTCGAAGTAGCTCGGTCAACGCTCGGCTCGGTCAAAGCTCGGCTCGAATTCTTATGAGCTCAAGCCGAGCTTACCACTGTTCGGGCTCGGCTCGGCTCGTTTACACCCCTAAACCAAACTATCTTCAAAAACAAAACTTTGTGATGGAATCATAATTGTCAATTTCATCTTTGTGTCATTGAAGTTCTTCCAGAAGGATTAAGGAATCACTACTTTTCATGGAATCTTAATCTTCAGTCGCACAAGGGAATGAGGGATCACTACTTTTCAGTTTTTTACAGAAAGGGCGTTTCTATTTGTACCAAACTTTTTTCTCAAAATATACCATTTTAAATACTCTTTCATCCCATTAAAAGTGGTCACTCTCTTTTGGTCACTGGAATTTAGATTGTGGTGTTTAGTAGTTAAAGTAGTGTGAGTAAATTTAACTAATCCATCTAATTTATAATGGTTACATTTGACTTTTAACCATATTTATTATTTAACTTTGGCTTAATATTATCGTAATGATGTAGAAAGAAAAAAATAGTCAAGTTTGGTCTTGTTGGAATCGTCTAATATTGTAGGGTTTTTAATCATGCTTATGTTAATCTAATTTGCTTAGGTCAACCTTATTGGGACACCCCAAAAAGGAATAGTGGCCACTTTTAATGGAATGGGGAAGTATTTTATATGGGGTTGGGGACTTACCCTAGTGGTCAAGTCCTTTGCTCCCAACCAATAGGTTGGGAGTTCGATCCCCACCCGGCGGCCTCTATCCCTATCCTTTGTAATTTGTGTAGCTTGGGCTCCCACACACCTATGTTTACCAAAAAAAAAAACTACTTTATATCCATATTTTATTAATTCTAACGTTGGCATAGTAAACACTATTCATTGAGTAATTTTGATTCGATTTTTTCACACTGTTATATAAGATAAAACATAGTCAAGTGAGATCTTGTTAGGTTTGTCTAATCAAGTACTTTTATAATATTGAAGTTTTATATTTTTTATTTTATAAAATTTGAGATATTAATCTTTAAAAATATGTATTGAATTACGTGAAAATAAAGAATATTAAAAAAATTTTGAATACAGATGGAGTATGTAACTATCAAAAAATAAAACAATCTACCCCATCTCAAAACCCTAACTCCAGCAGTCCAGCTTCTCCTATGTGTTTAGTGGGTAGGGTTTATTTATTTTTATTTTTTTGGAGGAGAAGACTTGGAAATGGGTGGTGGGAGCTCATGCCATGCAAATTACAAAGGGGAATAAAAGAGAGGGATAGGGGGCCGGTGGGGATCGAACCTCCAACCTTCCGTTAGAAGTTTAGGGACTTAACCATTTGGGCTAAGTAACAAATAAAAATCAGAAAAAATGATATTCTAAAACTACTAAATTAGATTAATTGAACAAGATCTCAGCTATATTTTTTATATATATATAATTGCTTTAAAAATGAAAGCAGAGAAAATTATCGAAACTGCATCTTTGTCACTTCTAAAAAAGTTGATATAAAATATTGTTTAATGGTTGAAAGCTAGATAACTTGAAAATAATGAAGGGTTGTTTTATGTAACTCACTTAATAGTGTTGTATAAATGATAGTAGTATTGGCTTTGTGCAGCTCATATATGAGTATCGTGTGACTCTGCTTTCTCTCTATTATTATTATCTATACTACTAGTGTTAATATCATGATGATGCCAACCATGCTCTTGTGTCCTATTCAGAATAGCTGCAAAAAGGGTGTCTAGTCTTGGTTCTTCTATATCCACCTACCTTTTTCAAGGGTTGATTTTCCTTCAAGATCTATCTTCTCTCCTCAGCATGAGCATTTCTTTATTATATGCTTCTAGTTGAGGTAATTCCTTGTTCAATCATATGCTAATTCCTTGCTCAATCATATGCTAAGCCCATGGTGACCTATCAAAGTAAGTCCTACCAATTATTCTTTTTTTTTTTTTTTTTTTCTGCCCTTTAGTTCCTGTTTGGCTTCAGCTAAAGTTCTATTCTTCTGATGGCAGTGATTGTACTGATGGTGAAATAAGACCTGTTTCCATCATGATTTGAGCGTCTTGCACAACCACATGGGCTGGTGGTTCTAGTGGTAGCAAAGTAGGGAATAGTTCGATTATTGAAGGTTCGTACAGAAGTGATGTTCCCAGATGGTATACCTCAATCATCAGCGTCTTCATTCCCTGATTCTTGTGTTTGCATTTCTTCTTGCTGGATACCACCTTCTGCAATTTATATCCCCTTTTGTATGGCCATCACATTTGGGATGTGTCAAAATAATTTGTGAATCCTCAATACTCCATAGTCAAGCTTGAAGTAGTTGCAATTTACATAATTTCAGCAGTAATTTCCCTTCATGATCGTACTTGGTTTACAAATATCATTCAGATATTGTAAACTCAATATTTGGTGGATTTCAGTTGTTACAAGTCCTATGTAGAACTCACTGTAAGACTCGCTACTATACATGGTATGGATCATTACAAGGAAAAGAAAAAAGCGCCACCACCCTCCCCACATTTAGGTGGTCATAACACTCATCAGAAAATAATACCGTTTACTGAATGAATCCAATTTTGAAGCTACCTTTTTCATGGTATAAAGCAATGTAATCAGACAATCTACATGTTTTATGTTACAATTTCCACCTTGTCTGAGATTGTGGACAAAAAGGATCGTGATCCATGGTTTCTAGAATTCTTTTTCCTTCCCCAAGCTTGTGATATTTTCCCCTCGATTCATTTTTAGTATAAAAACAGCCTCTACCTGACATATTCGCTCAAGCTAATATCATCTCCACCATCACCAGGTAGGTTCGCGGATTCATTCTGCAACAGAGTAAGAATGCAGGTTACTTTTGCCATAATGAGAGGAAAAACAAAAAAAGAATATACCAGATTGGGAGAACATACCAGATTGGTCCCTGAAATGCCAAGGCAGTTGTCCTCATCAATGGTTCCAAGTGAACGAAGCACAGAATTTGTCTTCAGTCCTTGAGAAGAAATATCATTTGCAAATCCAGTTTCAGTGTTTCTCTGCAAAGAAAAGGTGAAAAAGCAAGATAATAAACATAAATACTGATAGGATGGAACTGAGAATCCAGTTGTAAATAATGCGTACATGTGGTGATTATAGAGTTATTGGTGATAAAATAAGAATATCATAATAATTATTGGAGAAATTCTTGAATCATCAGATGTTATGTTTCTTGTATATGGCCAAACTGATACGACAGATGTATTTTGAAAGTAGTGACTTATGGCTCATCATGGTTTAAGACATTTTTAATTGGTAAGAAATGAACGACATAGAACGGCTATAGCAACAAAATTCAATAACTCAAGTTGAATTCCATCTGCTCTGCCCATGCGTCTTTTGGACATTTTAAATGAGACACATTTCCTAAGTTACTATTTTTGTAGAGAAAACAGCTTGAAAATGATATGATAAAATTAAATGCTTAACACTCACATCCAACACTACGTAGAACCAAATCATTGATCATGTTAGAAATCCTATTTATGTCTCCTGCAGTCAAGTTCTGACTATTCATCATGCTCATAATCAAACAGAGATCAAATATAAAAATTGCAGAAGGAAATTAGAGAAATACACAAACCTTGGCAATCTTAGGAAACCGAAAGAGTTTTGAATTTTCAGAACTGCTGCATCCACTAGTAATGTTTGAAGTTGGTGCATCTGCAATAAATGATTGACTTTTTTGAAAAGGAAAAGCATGGCATGTGTCTTCAGCATCCAAGATTGATGATCTTGGCTCATGGCTAGCAGGTTTTAGCACTTGCGAATCTGCTTTCAGTTGGGCAGCAAGAAAAGCATCAAATGAGTCAGGTACAGATGTGCTAGGCTGCAAGTTCGACTTGCCCTCTTTTGTTTCCAGTTTCAAACCAGACCTGGACTGCCAGGATGCCTCAGAGAGCAAGCCCCCAATGCTTAAAGTGGTAAAACTATCATCCCATGGTGACTGCAACTGAGCAAGCTTCCCTTCCAGAGATTGTGTATCCAACTTTCTTTTGTTTGAAAGCAAAGATGCTTCAGACAATAATCCGCCAATACTAATATCGCTAGGGGTCAGCAATATTGGTTCCAATGTTGAGTTGTGTTCTGAATTGATATCTGGGTTGTTTATCTTACCGTCTTGTGATCCACTAATTTTACGCATCAAAGATATCTCAGACAGTAGACCTCCAATGCTCAAGTTAGTCAAATCATCACCCCATGGTTCCATCGATAGAAAAGGGGTACCATCCATAGCCACTTTGTCATCCTGGACAGAAGTAATTTAACTAATAAACTAAGCTTTAACCTTCTATCAATAGAATAATCAACTATATATATATAATACAGATATGGATATAGATATAGTCCTCATCATTTCCATGATATGTCCAATACCCAGATGTCAAAATATATCACAACAGATGACACAGCAATGGCAATTATACATGCTCCTAAAAATGCAAAATATCTCAGGATGTGTCACAGATAACATAGTCGGAATCATTACATTAATAAAATGATTCAATCATAAAAGAAACCTTTTTAATATCTGAATTCAACTCAGCTCCAGTGATGATGATTGCATCGCCCTTGTCTTATTGTTTTCATTAAGATAACATAGTCGGAATCATTACATTAATAAAATGATTCAATCATAAAAGAAACCTTTTTAATATCTGAATTCAACTCAGCTCCAGTGATGATGATTGCATCGCCCTTGTCTTATTGTTTTCATTAAGATAAAGGAGGACAAAGCACTTCACAACCCGTGCACCTTCTCTACCGAGAAAACATACCAGTATGATGTAATACCAGTATCTTCCCACTCTTAAAATCATAAATTAAACATTTCAGCACCCCATGATTGATATACCATTATTCTTGTCAATTTTCTATCCTTCTCAGTCCAAACATTATATCATAACCAAGCAACCAGGACAAATTTTCCAATATTTTAATCTGTCAATCAATGTGTCTAACATAATTTCACCCCAGATAAGTTAATAAGTGAGAATACAAACTCAAATTTTACCATGTCATTATTAGGCGCATCCAAAGCCTTCAGCTCCTTAACATCTGACAGCAAGCTTTTCTTCATAGTCTCTTCTTGCTGCTGGACTCCACCAGACTCGTGGCTACCATCCATTTTATCTTCTCCGCTTTTTATATACAAATCTTGGCTACAGTTGTTTTCTCCATTATCTATATGATCCTTAAGAAGAGGAGATGCGGATGGTATGTCACACATCGGGAGGTGATGGTTGGAGCACCAGCCATACCTGGAAAAGGAAATCCGATGAATTTTAAAATAAGTCTCTATGATGAAGGCTCCCAAAACTTAGTTGATTTCAAGCTTCAGACCTGAGGCGGAATAAGGAGGGTGTTTTCACTGCAAGATACACGTCCCACACATTAATGGTGCTATCATTAGAAGCCCATCTTCTGCATGAAGGTTGTTGCTCCAATTTCATAGTGTAGGGGAAGAGAATGAGCTGTCCTTCTGCTATACTTGAACTACCCCATTTCGTATTCAAGTGTTTAATGACCGATGATATCTTCTTCGTAGCACTCAACGTAAGTTCTAGAAATGGGTTATAACCATCCTGCAACAGCATAAAACAAAGACAGCTAAATAATGTACCACACAATTTCCATTCTTCCAATGCACCTCTATTTGTTGTTCTCAATGTGTTCAAAGGAATGGTAAGTCATTCACTTTTTGGACAACAATATACCTTCTCTAATCCCTTGCGAGTATCGTCATTTATTGGAAAAGCTGCAACTTAAGCTTTGAACATGGAGTCTGCTTACAAATCCGTGGCTCCAATTTGGGAGTCACCATGCTCTCTGCAAGAGATTCACAACTGAGAAGATAATTAGCATCAAACCTTATTTGTCAGAACGCATGACGCAACTAGTGAATACAAACCGAAAGTTCCAGTAAATTCACAAATCCAAGAAAAACAAAAAAAAATATATATATATATACATTTAAAAACAGTAAATTCCTGTAACACAAGAAAAAAAAAATGGGAAGATGAAAAGCTAAATTGGCCGTAGAAGACGAACGGGTATTGTTTTATTGTTCTTACCGTAAACTAGTGTCGAAATTCGACGGAATTTTGTTCAATTTGGAATTAAAACCTAAAAGTCCCCAACTCTAATCCACGCACCATATCTTTTGGTTTTTCACAATACTTTAAAAAAAAAAAAAAATCTATCGGCCGAAACCAAATTTAGAGAGCTGCTTATCACACTAACTTAAAGAAAAGTGGCGCCTCCAGACAAATCAAATAAGACCCATATCAAGGCAATTTGATGAACATCAATGAACGATTCGAATAAAGCATACGGATACAGAATTAGATCATATAAAACCCCTTTTACCAACGAACCATGGCAATTGATTATGATGATGGTGATGCTCCGGCGCCGCGAACAGCTGTGGATCACTATTGTGAGTGGGCGTCTGAAAAAGGGACGACGACGTCTGGCGGGAATGATAAGCGGGTGAGTCGCCGCCTCAAATTTTGATTTTTTGTTGGGTTTAAAAGTATTGATACGGAAATTGGAAACTTAAATGAGTAATGGACTAATAACCGACTGACCGGTTGGATTTCCAGGTATCCTACATTTCAATTTTTTTTTTTTTTCTTTTTTGGAGCATAAATCTATAATCACCGTAACAAATTGAATCTTTCAAAATCACAATTTTTTTTTTTTTTTTAAGCGTGACACTCAATAACCCTAAACCTCTGTGTGTCGGCAAAGGTGTGTGGGAGACCAAACCACACAAATTACAAGGGGATAAAGGGGAGGGATAGCGGGCCTGGTGGGGATTCGACCCCCAACCTATGGTTGAGAGAAGGGGGACTTGACCGCTAGAGTAAGTCCCCAACTCCAAAAATCACAATCTTTTTTAAGCGTGCACCATATTTAAGAGTGTATTCAATCCAGAGTTTTATGGATTTTAAAAGGTTTGTAGATTTAGAGAATTCATAGACTCATGTAGAGTTTATTGATTTTGTATAGACTCTGGGGTTATTCGGATTGTTTAGAGATATTTTGTTTAGTTATATTTTTATAGAGAATCCATTAAAATCTATAAAGATTTAAAATCCATGGACTGTTAAATAACTCAAAATTTTAAAGACTTTTTAAAACATGTATTGAATACACCTATATTTTTAAGACTTTTTAAAATCTGTATTGAGTACACCTAGATTTTTAGTGACTTTTTAAAATATAAATTGAATACACCCAACTTTAAAAGTCCAAAAAAATCTTACTATTGAATACACCCCATTTAGTATATCTATCGGCTGCTATATTATTTGTCTAAGTTATAATTAGAGGGTGTTTGGATAAGCGGTAACAAAATTGATTATTTGATTATTGCGTTTTCAAAACGCAAATAATCAGTTTAACCGCTAAAAAATGGTGCTGCAAACCTGATTATTTGCGTTTTGAAAACACAATAATCAGATAATCTATTTCATATCGCTCATCCAAACACCCACTTAATCTTTATTATAGTATAAAACAAGGTACCTACACACACATATATTCCCGCCAAAATACATTTTCATCTCACAAAAACTTTCTTTTTTATTCTCTCACACACACTTCCATATTTACGTAACTGCCATTAATTTTTTTTTTTTATAAATATTTTTAACTCATGACTCTATTCAAACACCCAACTATAAATACCCCTCCAAAAATCCTTCCCTATTATACCTCCACAATTTGTATTGTTATTGTGCATTATTGTGTATTTGTTTGATGTTTAATTTTTTCTTCCTATAATCTCCACATACAAGACGTTGCTCATCTCCCACCATCTTGTGCCTGTGAGAAGTGCCCTATTCTGGCGACGCCGTGCTATGTGAAGGCTCCAAGGTCTTTTATTCAAATATGTTTTGTTTGAGAGTATCTGTTTTCTTATATTTATAACAATTTTAAAATTTATGCCTCTATTCTACTTGCAAATGATGTCATTTGAATGTGGCAATAGCTTTGGAGTAACGTATTTGATGGCATGTTTTTATCAGGTTGGATATTCCATGCCTCATTAGCAGAAGGTTTCCGCAGCCGCAACAATTCTAAAAGGCGTACCATTTTGCTCAATATACAATCCTCAAATTCCGTTATCTCAATATATGATTTTTGTTGTTCCAATTTCCCTCCATCTTTCGGGAAAAGATTTGTTAGACTGTTGTTTTCGTGGAAATATTCCATTGGCCGTTGGTTCTGTAGAAAGATTTGTTCCATATAGTATAAATAATAGAGTGACTTTATTTGTTGTATTATTAGTTTCTCATGATTCTTTTATATTTCATTCCATAAGAGAGTTTGAAATTTATATATATCATTTTTATCTATATTTATATAATTATACATGAATAGGAAAATACAACTAAGTAGTGCATATAAATTTAACGAAATGCCCCCACCAATTCTATAGTTTGCGTAAGATAGATTCTTCTTTAAACTAATGAAACTAGATTTATTTTTCACACTATTTAAATCATATCGGAATCACATTTTTTTTTTCTTTTTTTTTTTCTCTTTTTTGTCTGAAATAACAAATCAAATCAACTAAATTAGTTTAGGGAGTCCGAAATATTTAAATTGTCGTTCCAATGTAATCAAACTATATCTACCATTACCCTAAAAAAGTTACCTATATCCCAAAAATTTAACTACCTTGGAAACCAAGACAGATTTTATATATTACTATTACCATAAATAAAAATCATAATTATAAGTATAGCTACAAAAGTATTAGCTAAGCAATGAACAAATTATGGAAAGTTGTACAATGAAATTTAATACGATAGTTTGACAACCCATTATATTACTCAATTAAATCCCTTTTTAATAATTGGTTGATCACTTTCCTTTTAGTATATAATATCAGTATTATATTTCTTACTCAATGGTTTCAATTAATAAAATACACTCCATAAATACATTTCTAAATAATAAAATACACTCCATGAATTTATTAATATTTTCTCCCATTGTAAATTAAAAGAATTTATTAATATTTTCTCCCATTGATCGAAATAACTGTTTTTATAAATAATTATATTAGCTGTGTTTTATTTGGTGTTTAATGACTTTGTTTGGAACTTATTTTTTCTTTTCTATTTATGATTTAATTTACATTGATTAAAAAATGAATTTAATGGATATGGTGCATATGTTGCATACACATACTTCATGTATTCGAAAATTTATATTTATGTATAATATATAAAAATAAATTAGAATATGATTATTTTTTATTAGTAGAAATATCCAAAAAGAGTATGATATAATAAATTATTATTTTATAGTTCCCATAAAAGTGGTACCTAATGAATGATCAAATTATGTAAAGTTATCACAATGGATTCAATACGCGATAATAATTTCTTTAAAAAAAAATAAATATATTAACAACACACTACGTTACTCAATTACCCCATTTTAAGAATTGGATGATTACTTTTCCTTTAGTATATAATATAACAATTATATTGTTTTAAATGGTTTGGTTATTTTGATGCAATATTCATTTTCTTACCCAACGTTTCCATTTAGTAAAATACACTCTATAAGTTCTTTAATATTTGTTGCCATTGTAAATTAATTACTATTTGTCATTTACATATTGTCAACAAAAGTTTACCATAATAATGTTGAGCTTTAAAATTCAACTATTATACTTCCCACAAATGTGCCGTGTGCATAATCATTGTTCCATTTTGTATAATTGTGCATTGAATACAAATGAAGAATGAAATATTATGCTCAATAAATTTGTGTAATGATTATTAAGGTAAATTTGTTGTATGCGGAGTCATGTTTCCCTTTCTAATTTAGTATTCACGCCTTTTTAATATATTATGGAATATTTTATAATACAGTTTCTTAAAAATATATCTACATATATATATATATTCCATTGTTTACTTTTGTTAAAATGGACATTAGATATACACATTTTATTACTTTTAAAAACATGATTTTCGCATAATAACTATCAAAATGACTATATAAGTATTTATCCTAGATGGATATATCATGAGCAATAGCCCATTTTTCTTAAAATTAATATTTAAAGGAACTACAAATCTTCCAAAAGGACCAAAACCATATGCTATTGGGCCACTTTAAAGGACTACCTAAGCATTATTTTATTTATTTATTCAAATTATTATGTCCCTATATCATATAATATTGTTATTTTCTTCAGAAAATATTAATTATTAATTATAACATAAAAGGACAATATATACATCAAAATAAAAAAATAATTCAAGCTTTATTGTGTAGACTATCCGATTCAAAACCAATTTACAATACAAAACATAGTCGTTATAATAGAACTGATTTACTACATATCATTATTTCTATTTTACTTAATTTGGAATAAGAATTATTTTAGAATGTTTAAAGTTTATGTGTGTAAAAAATATATATACATATATATGTATATATATATTAATGTTTATACATTAATATAATTTGGTTCTTTTTATTTAATCATTTTTAAGTGTAGACATCTTTGTTTGTTTTTTTTAATCCTTTATTGACCTGAATATAAGTATTTACAAATCTATCATGTTTGTCAAAATTACTATATTGGCTCTATGAATTATATTTCATTACTCAAACTTTCGTAGGATTATAATATAGACTTGATTGTTTTCTTGGCCAACCTGAAGCAAATATAAACTTGATTTTATGTCTGTAAAAATCTTTATTTCGTTAGAAAAAAACATCCAAGAAAGAGTTTCAAAAAAAAAAAATCCAAGAATAATGCTTACTTAAAAACTGACTTGGTTTCCTTCTTACGTATGTTTTTTATCCGGCCTCAGCTCAACAAAAAAAAAAAAAAAAAAAAAAAAAAACTGACTTGAAGTTTCCTTTTTGAAGGTAAGCAATTTCCCGTCATGATTTGTTGTGCAATAATATTCAATGGATTAAATGAATAAAATTATTATACAAGTATCATATTCATCTATTATCTATGACATTATATGTATAAAAATAATACACTCCTATATATGAACATTCACTTTTGTTTTTTCACCCATTACAAAACCACCTCTCCAACATTCTCTCTCATACACTAGAATAATTAAAAAAAAATATACAAAATATATTAGGAAAATTAAATAGTTCACTGTAAATGAATCTAAATTATGTATCAAATAAACAACTAAAAGATAAATTAATAAATGCTTGCATTAAAATATCGAATAATTAATATCTATTAAGAAAAATAGATAGCGATTATTAAAATTTATATTGACTTTATAACCTAATTTGATTGATGCCAATATTAAATATACATACCTTATAAATGAATTTTAAAAATAATGTTACAATAATATAGTTATAATAGGAAATAATTTAATTAATAACTTGCTAATAAGATTGTTTGTGTCTCAATTATATAAGTAATTTTTTATATAATTAATTTATAGTATTTATTATTAGGTGTGGCCCTAAATGGATCAGCACGCGAGCCGTAAAAATAAGTTTACAATAATATAATTATTATAACAAATAATTTAATTAATACATTACTAATAAGATTGTTTGTATCTCAATTATATAAACATTTTTATATAATTAATTTATAAATTAATTATTATGTGGGACCTAAATTGGTCAGCTCGCGGGCAGCGGCCCGCGAGCCGACCTATTTAGGACCACATCTAATATTAAATATTATAAATTAAATAGTGTATACATGGACAGTTTAGTGTATCCGTATAAAATTGATTTTCTTTCACATTATACTATATAATATTTTACAATTTTTTCTTTGTTATGATCAAATAAAATCTAATATTATTTTTTTTCTTTTCATATACTTTTTCATTAAATATATTATATTTATAATTAAAGTAGTGTGATTTTACCCATCCGGAAAGAAAAAAAGGTAATGTGATATTCAATCGGCGATTTTAATCTATTATCACTTACAATTTTTCCTACATAACATTATAATCTGAGCTCGGCGGGATCGCGCAGGCAGGTAGTATTAAAGATGCCGAGCTCAATTCAAAGAGGTATTTGAAGCCAATAAGCGAAAACCTGCACCAGGTATTGCAGAGATAGCGACTTAACAGTTAATTGTTCAATTAACCAGTGTTCAGTTTGCAATTTAACTAACAATTCATAATATAATTCTTTTAATATGCATGGTGTTTATAATATTAAAATGTTATTTATTAAATACTCCCTCCGTCCCATTAAAAGTGGCCACTATTCCTTTTTGGGGTGTCCCAATAAGGTTGGCCACTTTCCCTTTTTTGCAAATCAGATTAACATAAGCATGATTAAAAACCCCACAATAATAACAATTGTACTTTCTGCACAAAGTCTCTATATATGTTTAACCATTAATATCTCAAAATGGGTATAAATAAAAATTATACTAGTATAAAATATATATTCTAGTACTATACGATTAGACGATTCCAACAAGACCACACTTGACTATTTTTTTCTTTCTACATCATTACGATAACATTAAGAAAGTCAAATAATAAATATGATTAAAAGTCAAATATAACCATTATAAATTAGATGGATGGTTTAGTCAAATTTACTCACACTACTTTAACTACTAAACATCGCAACCTAAATTCTCGTGCCCAAAAGAAAGTGGCCACTTTTAATGGGACAGAGGGAGTATAAAATTATTTTTTCTATTAACTTTTCTTTCGGCATTATAATTTAAGCCCGGCGCATCGCGCGGGCGGGTTAGGCTAGTTTCTTTATAAAAATTAAACATTATGGGTTCAGATAGTAATTAAATATGCATATCGATCATAAAAATGCATAGGTCTAGAATGTAAAATCACTTCATCCTAAAATTCAATGACAGTAGGATTACAATCCATTGATCTCATATAAATCATGTAACTATATTTTTATTGTGCTACTTATATTTTTATCTTAAAAATATACATATCTATCATAAAGATACGTATTAATGTAAAATCAATCATCTATATAACAAATTCTGAAACCATATATTTATTATGTTGCCTATATAACATTTTAAAGTATAATTACTCTCTTTATAAAAAAAAATTACTTTATATTATGAGTTCAAAAAACAATTTTACCTCAAATGTGTGCATATCTATCATACAAATACACATTAAAGATTTAGAAAGTAAAATAATTTCATCAAAAAATTCATTAAAATTTATGTTTGCAAATCTACTCATCTCCACCATTTATTCATATAATATTAGAATATCTATATAATAAATCCAGTTGTGTTGCTTATATTACCATTTTAAGTCATACTTAATTTTCTTTATAAAAATATACATTTACGGATTTAAACAGTAAATAATATACATAAAGAAATCTTTAAATAATTATACATACTATTTTGACTAAAAATATTTAGGAGTATTAATATTTAACTTTTTATTATTGTAAAAAAGTTAATTTTGAAAAACTACATAATATATAAAAAAATAAGTTCCCATCAGTAAGAAAATTTCAATATATTATTTTATATACATAAAAAGTAATATCATCATAATTTATTTATTTTATATATGTTTTTATTAATCATTAATCTATATACTTATTATATTATTAATATTTGATATCATATCATAAAAACTATATAAATATATATACAATCAACATATTTTTTGCGGGTGATTAAGAATGAGTTACAAAGGCGAAAGTTTTAATATACTCAATTATTTTAATTATACATATAATATTTATAATTATGAGGGGTGGGAATTTTAATGAATTAATTTTTCTATTTATATTTTCTTTTCATAAAAATTTTAATTTATGCTTTGATATGTATTATGAAAAAAATTTAATAAATATTTTTTTCTGTCATTTTGAGAAAAAAAAATGAAATATAAGTTAGGTTTCATAAAAAATACTTTTCATAAATATACGAAAATTATAGGAGTATCATTTATCGTTTTAAATTAATCGAGTAATATTAGTTTTTATTGTTTTTTTTTTTAAAAAAAGTGAACCAATGCGCGTAGCGCGGAGAAAAAATTAGTAATATTAAGACTTAAACCAGTTGGACATATGTTACATTACATTACATACACATGAAAAATAATCTATATATATTTACATCTATCGAGTATCTATATAAACTAGATTTTTCGCCCGCGCTACGCGCACGGGTGTTAGTTTTTTTTTTTTTTTTTTTTTGCTTAACATCATATAAAGGCTACGAAAAAAAAAAAAATCAATGGGCCCGAGGGAACCAAGTGCCAGCGGAATCTGCCTTAATAAGAGGCCCCATTCGTCTGGCGGAAAGGCCCACGTCGTAAAGAAGTGTTCGTTATCAGCTCCTTTCTATTAACTAATATTAACTTGATACAAACTAATATTAACTTGATTAATTTAAAATGATAGAAGATATTATTTTAGTATATTTACGAACAAAATATTTTTTTTAATAATATATAATTTCTATTATCATTTTTTACAAAATAATAGAAGAAACAAATTTCTAATTTTTTATCATAATACATACCAAAGTATAAATTCAAATTTTTATGCAAATAGTTTACCAAAAAAATTTTATGCAAATAAAACATAAATAGAAAAATTAATTTATTAAGATTACCAACCCTCCTAATTATAAAAATAATTTGTATAATTAAAATAATTAAGTATATTAAAACTTTCACCTTTCTAACTCATTCTTAATCACCGGAAAAATATGTTGACTAATAAAAACATATATAAAAGATAAACTACCATAAAAAGGATAAATTATCATAATATTAATTTATGTACACAAAATAATAGATTGATTTTTTTTTATTAATGGAGTACTTATTTTCTTGTGTATATTATTTAATTTTCCACATTAGTCTTTTTGGAATATAAAGTTAAACCCATAATATATATTTTTATAAATATAATGAATTATCAACTAAAAGAGCAATATAGGCAGAACAATAAAATTATGGTTTCATGATTTATTATATTATATTATATTATATATTCTAATATTAGGGATAAATGACGGAGATGAATAGATTTGCAATCCTACGGTCATTGAATTTTAGGATGAAGTTAATTTATTTTCTACACCTTTGATATGTATTTTTATGATAGATATGCATATATTTGAAGTAAAATTACTGTTTAAACCCATAATATATAATTTTTATAAAGAGATTAATAATAACTTAAAAGGACAATATAGTCAACATAATAAAAATATGTTATTTATTATATAGATTACCATCCCTACTATTATACATATTATAATAAATTGATTATTCAATATATATTTTTAGTGATGTATTTTGTATTTAAAATATGGTTATTATATTCATATAGGATTATATATTTTAGACATAAAATTTTAACCTAAATTAAATAATTTAATAATATTGCAATAATATTCATTAAAATATATATACTAATAAATAATTTATATTATATATTTTTAATCAACTTATATCTTTTAAGTGTCATAAAAAAATTCATATCTTTTTAAGATATATATAAAGATTTTCTGAAGATTTTATTATATTAATAGATAGATTTATTTTCTAAATATAGATATTGATGATGTGGAAGGTGAGTTGGAATTAGTCAACCATTAATCATCAATGACGTGGATTAATTGTAACCATTGATTATAAAATGGTGGTATAATTACTGATATAACCCTAAATATTAAAAAGAATTAGTTATATTGAATAAGGATAAAAAAGTCTGCACAGACAAAAAAGTATTCAGGATTTATTATATAGATATTTGAGGACGGGGAAGTCTTTTTTGGATGAGCCAATGAAAACTTGAAAAGGGATGGTGGAAGCCTATGCCATGCCACACAAATTATAAAGGGGAATAAAAGGGAGGGATAGGGGCGGGTGGGGATCCAACCTCCAACCTTCCGTTGGAAGCCTAGGGACTTAACCACTTGGGCTAAGTCATCATCCACATGACGGAGAAATCTTAGTCCACTTAAACTAATTTTCTTAATGTTTAGAGTTTTTTTCCTAAAAAAATTATCATTGATTATATAAATTATTTTTGTTATTGGAAACAATTTAAATAACCATGACTTTCTGTATGAAAAAAAACAAAAAAACAAAAAAAAACCATGACATCAAATTAAGAATTGCACAAATATTCCAAATGAATAAGAAAATCGATTCAATTACAATATCAGCTATTAGCTTGAGTGGTTATAGTTTATGACTGGCTATATTTGTAAAATGATTAGAATTTAAAGTTAAGAGTTTGAAATTTAAAATTTATGATAAAAAATAATTTGAAATTGAAATGGTTTTGAACGATAATAGTGTTTAGGTGTTTGAGTTGAAAATTAAAGTTTAGATATTAGTTTATGTGAGTTTATCATTTACTACTACTTATTTACATTAATTTTCACAGACTAGTTCACTCTCCATAGAAATTAAACACAGTAAATTGAATGAAAAATGCATGTTCATGGATTTCAACAAATTACAATGAGAAACTTAATTATTGCAATTTTGCTATAATAATGCCACAACAGAGACTATGATCAATACTCCTCATTTCGTCTTCCTCCATTTCCATGAAGCTGTTTTTCCTTTCAGATATGAAGCTTCTCTTGGCCGCTGCCTTCTTTCCGTCTTTAGCTACAATTGAATTTTTACATATACAAGAAATACAACTCGTCAAGCGAAGGCTCTGTACATCGTGTAACCAAAACGGATTCAAGCTTGCATTTTTAGTTGGTGTACATACCGCCGTACTAGGGTTTTTGCTCGAGGGTTTAGTTTGATTTGTTCTTATTTGTTCTGATTAGTTCTTGTATGGTATGATTAGGGTTTAGTTTGATTTCTTCTTATTTGTTCTGGTAAGCCTCGAATTAGACTACAGTATTCTGCTTTATTTCTACAAACACGACAGGGCGAATTTTTCGACAGACAAAAACAGTAACAATTACCAAAGCATCGATAATGGAGATACGACGGACTCTTCAGAGTTAATCCACATGATATTCTCCCCGGATCCGGACAACGCCGGCAGCGAAAGCGACACCCCTCTGTTTCCCTCCATTTTTTACTCAATAATCACAATGCTGCCTCCCCAATTCCTGCCGTTCTGTGGCCTGTGGCACGACTCACGAGGGTCGCGTCAATGGGGTGCGTGCAGGCGAAAGAGGCCGCCTCCGCTTACGGCTCGCGGAGAGCGCTGGATCAAATGAAACTTGACATTGGGTATGATGTTAAAGGGGAAAATGCGGCGAGGACTTATGTTCGGAAAGATTCCAACAAGTCGCTGCAGGGCAATGGTGAGGGAGAGAAGAAGATTAGCAGAAAGAGTGAGGCATCATCAGTAATAGGAATTAACGGAAGAGGGAATGTTTCCAAGAGGGTTTTGGCGAACAAGATTGATGCAGATGAGATGGTTGATGGTTGGCCTAAATGGTTAGTTGAGAATGTTCCCAGAAACGTGCTGTCTGGATTGGTTGCCAAGACTGCTGATTCCTATGACAAGCTAGCGAAGGTCAGTACCAACTGCCAAGTCTAGATTTTGTGCTCTATTCTTTGTTGTAGCAAAAAGGAAATCAGCAATGCATGAGAAGATCAACTCGTAGTATATATGTTTCTTTAATTCAAGGTTGCACGAAATATGTTAGAATTGTGCTTATTTGTGACTTAATTATGTGGCCTTACTTTCCTTTTGAATTGCTATTCCTCTTGTATAACATGAATCGTGATTTAAACGTGTTCATGTACCTTTTTCAAGACCATAAGGGAAGCTTAACCACTTAATCGTGTATAATTGAACTTTAAATTTTCTATTAATGGATCCTCATATTTCATGGATATACTCAGATTGGACTTTTTTTTAAAAGTGTTTTCAGTAAGTATCATACACTTCTTTGATAAGGGGGCTGTGATCCAAACCTCGAATGGGTGTATCTGCTGATTGTATATCTAATTGGTATTTCTTTGGTGGTAGTTATGATTGAGTTTCTTTCACTTGACCCGGCAGGTAGGCAAGGGAACATATAGTAATGTGTACAAGGCTCGGGATAAGTCCACTGGGAAGATTGTTGCATTAAAGAAGGTTCGATTTGATACATCAGAACCACGAAGTGTGCAATTTATGGCAAGAGAGATAATAACACTCAAGAAGCTTGATCACCCAAATATTATTAAACTTGAAGGAATTGCCACTTCAAGAATGCAATACAGTCTTTATCTAGTTTTTGATTTCATGCCATCAGATTTGAGCAAACTCATATCCCAGTCAGAAGGAAGGTTTACTGAGCCGCAGGTAAATTTAAATCCTCTTTCAAATCAGAATTCTTCCATCAAAATGCAGTGTGTTATAGGTTCCTGTCATTTTAAGTAAATATAGGATAATCCCGATGATGAATTTGAAAGCCTTTTTTTTTTTTTTTTTTTTTTCTCCATGCCATAGAGTTTAAGGTAACATTAGTTCAACTTGACCTTTTGAAGTTGCTTGATATATGCAGGTCAAGAATTATATGCAGCAGTTGCTGGCAGGTCTGCAGCATTGTCACGAGAGAGGGATATTGCACCGAGACATTAAAGGATCCAATTTGTTGATTGATAAGAACGGGGTGCTTAAGATTGCAGATTTTGGCCTTGCCAATTTCTACGAGAATAAACCAAAGCGCCCCCTCACATCCCGAGTAGTAACATTGTGGTATAGAGCTCCTGAGCTACTTCTTGGTTGTACAGATTACGGGGTTGGCATTGATCTCTGGAGTGCCGGGTGCCTTTTGGCAGAAATGTTTGTGGGACACCCTATTATGCCTGGTAGAAATGAGGTAAAACTTCTTAAAGTGCCTCTTAATTATGCGTTGGTTTCCATCCTTTTTATGTTTTTAACTGTAAAGCCACCATTTGGTAAGTTTAGCAGAAAAATTAATCTAAGGGTGCTAATGATCTATATTTAGAAAGTCTTTATCTTTGTAATATTTTCAGGTCGAGCAGCTTCATAGAATTTTCAAGCTGTGTGGCACACCACCAGAAGACTACTGGAAGACAGTGAAGCCGCCTGCCACATTCCGAATAACACAACAATATAAAGCCGATTTCAAGGAAACATTTCCACATATTCCAGCTGCAGCAATTGGCCTGTTGGGCAGTCTTTTAGCTCTTGACCCAGCAAACCGCGGAACTGCTACTTCTTCTCTCCATAGTGAAGTGAGTGACAAGGGATTACTTTTATTGCTCCTGTATTAATTGCTTGGAAATAAGCCATTTGTATGTTTTTTTTTTTTTTTTATAACTGTAATGATTGGAGCAATGTCAGGTTCAAAATGTATCTATGAAGACATATATAACTGAGAATTAACATGATGGTGCATGATACAACGGAAAGAAATCTGCTTCTATAATTTTCTTCTTACTTTTGACTGCTTTTGTGCAGTTCTTTACAACACATCCCCTGCCATGTGATGTTTTGAGTTTGCCTGTGATAGCAACAGAGGAAGACGATCATGCTCGGTCCACTGACAGGACAAGGTAGGCTATCACCTTGAAAATTTGGAGCATCTTTCTTCAGCAATCATAAGAAGCAGTATTGCGTAATCCCATGAATGCTTTTCGTTTCTTCCCCTAAATTTTACTTTGATAATGTGATTTCATTGATGCATGATGCTGGAAACTAGTTCCTAACTAAGATGAAATTGTTACGGGTAAGATAAACATAAGTAGGTTCCATTAATACACAATGGGATGGTAATTTATGAAGTTCCTTTTCAGTAGTTTGGAACTTTACTAAGAATTTTTGGGCAAGGTAGCAAAAGCCGAGTTTCTCACTGTTTCTTATGACCTATTATAATTTAACTCAAAAATGACTGCCAGCTCAAAGAAAAGACCGTGTTAGAAATTCCAAAGAGAAATCATAGATACTTGGTGCATGTCCAGTTATACTGTTCGACCATCTAAACTCACAGTGCTCATATTTCACTTGTTGGAGGATGAATAAACATGAAACAATGGCGTCCTATCAGTTTAAGGCTGAAATAGAATATCTGAGTTAGGCTTCTATTCTTGTGTCAAGACCTATAAGCCCTAGGGACAACCTCAAGTATAGGCCTTTCAAAATGCAGAGAGGTTTGCAAAGTTTCATCCGAACATTGTAGAGTAGCCCTTGAGTGGAAAGCGGAAAGGATCTTGATTGCAAGACTTACAGATCTAACATGGAATGTAGTAATCCGATGTTGCTGAGTGTAACTGTGTCTTAAGACCTGTAGTATTATAAGTACTATATTAGTAAGCACTACAACTAGAGCTCATGGGTATGCATCATTCCATATGTGTTTAGATTCCTCTTAGCATTGCCATTATGGGTTGCTCCCCCAAGCTTTAGAATTGAATTCAATGACATTCCTCCTCTTTGGTTTTTCATAGTTCTGTTCCTGTTCCAGCTAATAACATTGAATATTTCAGCGCAAAGGACTAATGGTTCTTTGCCACTATATATATTCTAGTATTAGCAGGAATAGTTACCTTGTTTTTCTTCATTGTGAAACAGAAACATCACGACGAAGCAACAATCTCAGAAAACCATTGCAACTCACAGAAGAAAGGTTTCATTCTCCGATTTCATGGATACTGCGTATGCCAGACAGATAAGGGTACATGCTCATTTGATTTGATGACATGTTTACTTCTAACTGAAAACTACTGAATATGGAATCATATTTATAGGAAAATTATCCAATATTATTTGTGTCCTACTTGAGTCCATGGATTTTTAATCCTTTCTCTAGTTAGAACTTAGAACCATTTAACTAATGCCTTGATGTTAAGCAAACGTGAATCCGTTGCATCATGCTAATGTTGTCTCCCTGTCTTCTTAGGAATTACACATGGCAAGAAACTTATTAAGGCTGGAGGCAGCCACCGCATCAAGCAGTACATCCTCAGCTATGATGCCAAGCAACAACCAAGAAACACTACCTAAATCACCTACTCCAGCTTTCCGCTCACAGCACAACCGATCTGCAAAAACCGAGGCTCATCCCAATGCCCTGAAGAACATCAAAAACTACCCTCTCTTGTTGGCCTCATTAACAGAAGCTGCTCACCACCTCGAAGAAAGTAATTCGACTCTGTACCGTAGGACAATGTCCAGCATTGATTTTAGAAATCTTGACATGGGAAAAGATATATGAGAACCTGTTTGGTACAGAAGGTAATTGAGCTCAGCCTTGGCCACAGGTCATCCTTTTGGCTCGGATGAGGTATGTAGCTCCTTTGTTGCATCAGCAGTGTCATATACAGAATTTATTTAGAAATAATTGCTCTAGATATATAAATAAATGTTCCCATCTTTGTTTTTACCTGAAAAAAAACATGCATGGTTTGTTACTAGCAAATGACATATTGTGATGATTAGGCAAACTAGCCAAATACTTTGCTGCATTTTCTTTTTGGTTTATTATTGAAAGGATGTCATGTTTCTATAACCTGCCCATGGGAAAGGGGAGTGAATGTCTAAGCCCTCAAAATTTTTATCCATACATATATATATATACTACCTCCGTTTTCTTATGTTCTTGACGTTTAGTAATGTGTTACTATTCACCTACAGACTTTCACTTAAAGTTTTATCATGGTTATACAAGTTAAAATATAGTCAAGTGAGATCTTGTTAGATTCGTCTTATCGAGTAGTTTTTAAATATCGAACTTTTAGAATTTTTACTTGTACCGAACTTGAGTTATTAATGGTTTAAAATGTGCATTGGATTGCGTGAAAAGTTGGTATGTAAAAAAGATTTGAAAACGGAGGAAGTATATATATATATATATATATACTAGAAATATTTCGGGTCGCGCGCTACGCTGCGCGTACTGGTGAGAAAAAAATGTGTTGAAATTACTAATTTATGAAAATAAATGTCTAGTATGGTATATAGAAATATATAAATTTAAAAGTTTGTGTTACTAAATTGAATTGTAGTGTTGGTAGTAATATAAAATTTATATATAGATTGTATTCATAAAAATGTAACTGTAAAAAAAATGATTTGGATACCGGAAGTCCACTGACTATGTTATGAAAGAAACAATAGCCAAGAGAACTATGACAATAATAGAAAAAGTCCAGTTTCTTTGCTCCCAGTTCCGGACTGCTCAAAATTTGTAGCATCTGATTCAAAAGTTTTTAAAGAGATATCATTAAAAGCACAAAATTTAGTTGCAAGTGTGTAGATATTAGGAGATCAAATGTATAAATTATGATCAGGAATAGATTATAGTCCCAACCAGAAAAGTCATTCTACATCACTAACAACAAACATTGAACCTTTGATGTTCTATATCAACAAGGTCCTATTGACGTATGCACTTATGATAAATCCAAACATTTTCTTCCTAGGAAAATCAATCCATTTAGGATTGCCAAAATATAAGAAAAAAATACTTTAGGTCAATCATAAAAATGGGAAAATGATAGTAGGTTTGTTAAAGCTCTCCAAATGTGATCAACTTGAAAACACTGGGAGACTTATTCACCTTCCCATCATATTCTTTTCTAAATAAACAAAATAGAAATATTCTAATGAAAAATTCTGTAGTTAGAAATTCTAGAAAATCCTTTAGTTTAGTAAATAAAAGATACAACCTGAATCTGTGAAAGTTTATAATAAAAATAGAGACATTTGGAAATATGCCTCTAGTAATGAAATACCTCTAGTTTGGTTGTGAAGCTTCAGGACGAAATTTTATTTTAAGGAGTGTAGACTATAACACCCCGCAAAATTTCGAGTAAAAAATGTAAATTTTAATTAATGATATTCGAATTTTTTTTTTTAAAAAAATAAAAACATCTTCTTAATCTAATTGTTGATTATTAAGTAATTAAAAAATAAAAAATGATAATTTTAGAAGGAAAGACAATTTAGTCCAAATCTATATATATATTAAAGCATTAGTGAACAACCTATCCTAAATTTAATGTGTGTCTCCATTTCCAATTTCTAATTTTTATAGATTTTTGTATTTTTAGTTTATTAATTTTGATTTTCGCATTTATTTATTTATTTATTAAAGATTTTCAGTTTTTGAAATATATGGAATTTCCAATGTATATGAAATTCTCATAATATTCACTTTTAAATATTATATTTGAAAGATTAGAAATTTAAAATTTGTAACTTTATTTTATCTATTTATTTTGTATTTTTATATTTACTAATGTTAGATTTTCGCATTTATTTATGTATTTATTCATTAGAGATTTATTCACTTTTAAAAAGATTTGAAAGATAAAATTTGAAATTTTGTATTTTGTATTTTATCTATTTTATCTTTTATTATTCAGCATTTTATTTATTTTAGATTTTGTTGCTGCATTTATTATTTATTTATAGATTTTGAGTTTTTACACCATAGGATTATTATGACACGAATATGCATTTTCAGTTTTTGCACCATAAGATTATTATGACGAGGTTCTGTACTGGCAACTAAGAATTATATTTCGTTTATGTTTCAATATGATGATCATATTGTAATGCCGATAATTTTGTGTAGGTTTAGTCACAATTTTGGTTATATTTTTTTTGGTGTAGTAAATGATGTAATCAAAATATACATTGCACACCATATTTATTTATTCATATTAAAGATATATTAATGTGTATATGAAATCCCAATTTTTAGTTTTTAAAAGATATTTAATTTGTAATTTATATGGAATTCGCAGTGTATATATGAAATTTATATTATTAAAAGATACATTAATGAATATATAGAAAAGATTTGTACAGATTAATTAATGTATATATAGGCCATATTTTTACAAAAATATGATACTTCTCCTAAAATTAATATACAATTATATAGTTGCTAATCGTTAAAAAATATATTTTATAATTATATCATTCTAATTGTATATAAAAATATACTAAATTGTACAAATCTTATTTATATTTTATTATATTAAAAATAATACAAAAATTTATACTCCCTCTGTCCCGTTAAAAGCATCTCAAAACTTTTGGGCACGGTATTTTATGTGGGATAGTTAGTATTTAATGTAAGGGTAGATTAGTGTTAAAGTTGTGGTAAATTATGAATTTATATGATATGATTGTAATGAGTTTTGAATTGTTAATTAATTTATTTATGTGTGATATGATAGCTGTGTGTTTGAAATTTTAATATATTTGGTTATTACTGTAATGTGATGGGAGTAGGTTTGTAGTTAATTATTTCCAAAAAGGGAATGAGACAACTGGAATGGGCTGGACCAAAGATGAAAGTGAGACAGAATTAATTGGGCGGAGGGAGTAATTTTTAAGAGAATTTTGAAAATTCATATTCTATATATAATTGGTTTAGAGTAAATTAGTTATTTTCGTAAAGCATATTATAAATAAAAGAATCGGATGTATAAAGAATTATTGGGATACGAATAAATCCATCAATAAATAAAGAAGGAAAAGTTAATTTTTTTAATCTATTTTTTAAGAAATACTTCATTAATCTATATTTCAATAGATTTGCAGTTAACGGAAGAACAAATATATATATCTAGCTTTTTTAGAAATTGAAAGGCTAAATGCTGCAAATTCTATAAATTTAAAAAGTTTCTCTGGAATGCCGGTACTGAATGAAGTTTTAACGTCTGAAACAATAATTTATTGATACTAGAAGAGACATATTATAATAAGTAAGAAATGAAGGCGAATCATGCTAAGCTATTACTTTTGTTGATTAATGAGTGGAGGAATGTTTATAATAAAATAATATATGTTGTTGATAGTGATAAGGATTAATTCTTTTTCTTTACGTGGTGGAACTGACAAGACATTTAGCAATAATTTATCTAAAAAATATTATGTTTAGCACTTCGTGGGAGAAGTGATATTGTGTGCATGGAACATCCAGTGGAATAGCATTCATACTCCTTCCAAGAGGTATGACTGCATATTCTGGATTTTGTATTCCACTAGAGTGTGACGAGAATTCTACCTGCAAAAAACTTCTCCCAAAAAATTATTTGACCTATCTTCTCATTAAAACAAAGCTCATTATTTGGATAAAAAATTTTGATTGGTGGAGTGATTATTGGCCCGTCTGAATTAACCAAAATCCTCATTCGGTTTCAATGGAAAAAAGTCACACTCGTATTTTTTTTTTACTATGACTATAAAAAAAGTCAATGTCATCAATCTTTAAAGAATGTGGACAAAGAATGTGGACTCTATCTTAAAAAGTCAATTTTTACCCATGTTAGTGATACGTTGCAATATATCGTGTCACTAGATAAGATGAGACTCCAAGTATTAATATGTAATTAAGACGAATTAACCCAATATACTATAAGAAATGTTGTTTACAATGAAAATTATATATGATAGAAATTTGCACAATGAATTCTTCATGTATGTGATGGTAATTTGTAAATCTGATATTGATCTTGGATTTACAATTAAATGTGACATTTACAGATGATAATTTTATAAACTGTACGGGAGATCCTATAGCAACAATTGTTGAGAGTATTTATATAAATATAAACTGCACCACTTCAAATCAATATATTTTTAAAGATATTGCTATACTAATCCCTATTAATGAGATTGTTAATACAATTAACGATTAGATCATGGAATGTATATCTGCAAATGAAAATGTATATATATCAGTTCCTAACAATATTTGTCAAGAGGATGAAAGCATAGATAATGACAATGAATTATTTTCACTGAAATATCTAAACACAATCAATTATTCTGGATTACCAAATCATGAAATATAGTTGAATTAGGGTTACATAGTCATGCTTATTAGGAATATAGATCCATCAAATAAAGTATGCAATGTAAATAGGTTGATAGTAACAAAGATGCGGAACCATATTATTGAGGTTATACTAATTTTCAGGAAACTTTGAAAGTAAAAAGTTCTTGATTTGTAGAATGATTATGAGCCTATCTGATTTAACCAAATTCCTCATTTAATTCTAAATGAGAAAATTTCAACTTGTAGTTTGTTTTGCTATGATTATAAACAAATTCAATGCTAATCTTTAAAGAATGTTTGACTTTATCTTCCAAAACCAGTTTTTAGCTACGAACAGTTATGTTGCAATATTTCGTGTCACCAGCAAGATGTGACTCAAAGTATTAATATGCAATTAAGAATGATTAACTTAAGATATCATAAGAAATGTTGTTTACAATAAAATTTATATATGACAGAAAATTTGCAAAATGGATACTTGATGTAGGTGATGGTAAGGCCAGTATTGATTTTGAAGATCTACAATGATATGACATTTCCATATGATATTCTCATAAAGTATACGGGTGATCCTATAGCGACAATTTTTAAGAGTACATATGCAAATATGAAAACTGCACCACTTCAAATTCAGACATTTTTAAAGATAGTACTATATTAGCCCATACCAATGAGATTTTCAGGAGTAAAATTTTTGTGAGGGAATTTTTCATATTATATTTAATGCTTATATTTAAATTTTATTTTATTTTAATTTAAATAAAATTATTATTTTAATAATTATTTTTATTGATTTGTTAGGTTTGTAAGCCACAGAAGCTAAAGAAAACTATATAATATAATTTCTTAGAGAGTGTTTGTTTGTGTGTTTTGGGACAGATAATCTGATTATTGTGTTTGCAAAATGCAAATAATCAGTTAATCATGTTTGTGTACTAACTTCTGATAATCTATTATTTGCGTTATGATGAAATGAAAAACCATTTTCTTGCTGCTACATTTTGTTGCTGCAAGAAAATTGCGTCTAGCTAAAAATAGATTTTACTATATTTTTGCATTTGAGGTAATGAAAAACACAAATCAAAACACTTTTTAATGATTATCTGATTATTTGAAACAACATAAGCTCATCAAAACACTTATTTTTTACAGCACGTTTTGTTAATTATCCGATTATTTATTTTCTAAACGCTACAACACTTTTTAAAATGCATATCCAAATACCCTCTTAGTTAGTTTTAAAAATAGTTAAATTATATTATTATATACATCATCTTTCAAATAGATATAAAATCATTACATATTTTTCATTACTCAAAATATAATTTTTTATTATTTTATACAATATAAGTATATATATTATATAAAATATATAATTATGCCCGTCGAGTCTCGACGGGTTACTTACTAGTTTTATATGAATTAATTAGTCATTTTTAAACCTAAATCTCCGACGAGCACCTTAGCGCAAATTAAATCCTAATTGTGTAATGGACCGTCATTGGAATATTTTTTATGCCTAGGTCCATTAATTATATACATTGAATTAAAAACTATTGGACATAGTATGAAATTAAAGCGTGACCCAATTTCGTCCACTTAACAAGTCATTCCGAATGGGAAGAGATGCAGATGGTGCTGGGGGGAGTAAAACTATGTCGTTTCTCTTCGGATCGAGCGATATGGTCTAAGGACGCTAATGGGGTTTACTCTACCAAATCGGTTTGGAGGCGCGATATTAATGCTGGAAGGACCGAGAGGAACAGGTTCTGGGATGGACTCTGGAAAATTAAAGTCCCACCAAAGGTTAAGATGCTGACCTGGAAACTCATGAACAATGCGCTACCAACTAGGGAGTTGCTGCTAAATAGAGGATGCATTCAGAATAACCAGGCCATATGTCCGCTGTGTGAGGATGCATTCGAGTCAACGGACCATCTATTTTGTAAGTGTGATATTAGTGCTAAACTGTGGTATCAGGTTGCAGCCTGGATTGGGGTGGATTGGGTGAACCCCGGGAAGGTGCTGGAACTGTTGGAGGGTTGGATTTGCAGCAATGTCAGAGGGGTTAAGCGGGAAGTGTGTCAGGTTATGGGGGTGGCAACAGTCTGGGTGATATGGAAGGGAAGAAATCATAAGGTGTTCAGAGGGCTACCTTTTGAATGGAAGGAGGCGGTGGATGATTTAAAATGGAAAGTGAAACTGTGGTGGTCAGTGTGCAACAATAAATCAACTAGGTTATGGGATGGTGAGGGCACAGGCTTTCCGGATGGGATGATCCAACCTCGGATGCGGTTTGCAAATGTTGGAAGACGGGGCTTGGTGTGGGAGCGCCCTATGTTGGGGTGGTGGAAAATAAATACGGACGGTTCATCGTTAGGCAATCCGGGTCCGGCAGGGATTGGCGGGGTAATTAGAAATGAAGAGGGTGCGGTGATCTTTATTTTGTCTGATTACATTGGTATCACGGACTCGACGGAAGCCGAAGTTACAGCGATTTCCAGAATGTGCTCGGCTTTAAAGAGGGACCAAGGTTTTCCACTCCCTAGGATTGTTTTTGAATGTGACTCGAGTAACGTTGTGAGATGGATTTCAAATACAGGGATGTTTCCGTGGAAATTCAACCGGTTGCTGGGGCCGATTTTGGAGGTTTGGAGTTGTGCAGGTGAAGTCAGAATTCAGCATATATTGCGGGAGCGAAATGATATTGCCGACCATTGGGCTCGGATGGGTGCAGCTCAGGAGCAGAAGTTGGAAGAGTGGATGTGAAGGGCTAGCAGCTGAACATAGGGCTTGGGAAGTGGGATAGGGCTTGGGAGGTTGTATGGGTATTTGCCACTCTACAGGTTTATTGATGGTCCGTGTAGTAGATGCAGTCGGGGACAGAGGGGATGGTACCGATGGTTTCAACTCCGCTTGAGAGGGTGATCTGTTGTACATGGTCTTAGCTTTTTATGTGTCTCTCGGACAGTCTTTTTGCAATTCGACACTGTTTGGATGATTCTGGGGAGGTAGTGATGGTTCTGGGCGGGTGGGATCAAATCCCATCTCTTGGAAGGTTATGGCTAGAAGTATTTTGGGGAGGTCGGGAGGAGGGATGGTTAGACAGGGGAGTGGTAGGTGGAGGGGCTTTGGACACTGATGGAGAGGGGTGTCTGTTTGTGGAGTGCACAGGGAAAGGGAGGGATTGTCATTATACTCTTACTAGCTTTTGTTTCTTGCAGGTAAAATTCGCATATTGCTGTGGATGGAGCTAATGGAGGTTGCTCATACGTGTTTTCTCCGAGGTGTCTGTGGTTGCCGTGGTATCATTACAGGATGTTGTGGATTGCTGTGTTGAGGCCAATGCCGCTAATGGAGTGATATAGGGACCATTAGCGATTGGTTGCGGTCTACTATGGGCAGGGGACTCTTCATTTTACAAGATGGTTTCTTTTTACATTGTTAAGGGGCGGACTGCTGATCTCGAAGAATTTCACCAAATAAAGTGTTTAAGAGACGAAGCCTGGGTGGGCTGATGAGGTCGCATTATGTACATCAATCCAGCTACCATATTACCCGGTGAGATCGGAATGTCAACTTCTTTGCTGCACTTAATGAGTGTGTCTCATTTTAACATCCTAGGTCGTGCTACTTTGTTCATTTTGAGCCTGCTACCTAATTCAATATTACGAAAATGATAAGGGACTAGATTTGCCCCATTGGCCGATTTTTCTTGCTAATATTTCTAATTTTCACAGCCAGCCATCTTCTAGCCATCTGTTCTGTCCCCTAAACCAATGCTATCCATTTGCAAAACCTCACTCGCCATTTTTCGGAGACTTAGCAGGGGCTTTTAATATCTTGATTAAATTCTGCCTATTGTACCACCACCTTGCTGGGAGTTTCAGGGATCGGGGGGTTGCTCCTTCTAGTGGGAAGGGTGATCTTTTCATCGATATACGTAAGGCGGTATACTTGGTAGGGTGGGAGGGGGAGGGAGTATGATAGCGGCTTTAAGCAGGGGAAAAAGGAGGCAGTAGAACTTTGAGGAGGGGTAGTTGTTGCATGGAGTGGTGGGTAAGATAAATGAAGGAAAAAAGAAAAAGAAAAGAAAAAAAAAAAAAAAAAAAAAAAAAAAAAAAAAAAAAAAAATTCAAAATAGACATTAAAATTGGATATTTGAGGTAACTTATAGTAGTTGGGTGCACGAGGGTAGTCTGTTGAAAATGATGTGAAAATAGAGGAGCTACATGGATTCTGGAGGTGGGATTTTTTTTGAGTATAGTGCTGTTTTGAATTCCGGTAGCTTTGGAGGGGAATGCTTTTATTGGGAGGTGGTATTTTTGCGTAATATTGTTTTCATCCTGAACCAGGGAAGAGGTGGTTGCTTGTAGCAGTTTTCTGATGGGTGTGAGAGCAGCAGCCCTTACGTCTTCTTTTCCTGGATTGGCCGACTTGCCCTTTTAGTGCCTTTAAACTCCCTACCCAATTGGTTCCCAACCTAATTCCTTTCTCAAGCCTCTCTTTGTTTTGGCCATTATCTAGTTCCGCTGATTCGTTGTATTGGATTGATCTCTGTAGCAGGGGATATGTGAAAAGGTAGTAAGATTTTGGGATGTTATGTTGAGATGGCACTTTCAAGCTTTAGTTTTTCTTGGGGAGCAGATGTTCAGGTGCCTGGATAAGAGCAGCTGTGGCTATGTTGCTGACCAGCTAGAGTCTCCCTTGCTGCACAGACAATATGCTTTGGGATTTTGATGAAGTTTGCCGTGAAGTTGATGTATGGAGCTCAAAGTAGGTGACTGAGATGTTGAAATGAGGGATGGTTCATAGCTTGTTACTTAGCTGAGGGGAGAAACAGGAGGCTGTAGATTGCCTGATAAGTGAGTTGGTGTCACTTTAGTCCTTTGATTTGTTGCAATAGTTTATTTGGGAGTGATGTAACCTGTGGGTGCTGCAGATGGCATAGTTTGTATTGGGGCCATATTTAATCTACATGTACGGGCCGTTTGTTTGTGTTGATATAATAAAATCATTTCCTCAAAAAAAAAAAAACAAGTCATTCCGAATTAAATGATTGAGAATGTTGGATTATTTGGCTAATAGTATCAATTAATTAACTATTAGATAATTTAAATTCACTAAATTCAGGAAGTACAATTTTAAACATTAGGAAATCATTAAGTAGGGGTGGGCAAAATATTCGAATCGATTCGTTGAACCGCTGAATCGAACCGAAATCGAACTGAATTTCCGGTTAACCGAGGACCCCGGAGCAAATACAAATATCATATTTCAGTATTCGTCCGGTTCAAATACAAATACAAATACTTTAATTTTTTCCTCCGGTTAACCGAACCGAACCGAATATATTTATTTTATTTTTAAAGTTATATATATTGTAAATATTATAGACATTTGATGGTATAAAATTATATAGATAATACATATCATTATTTATTTAATTGTTTAAGTATATAATAAAACAAATATAAAAAACTAAAGAGCTAATTATCAAAATATATCACCATAATTAATAAGCCTATATTGATTTTTGTCATTCAGAATACCATATTATTAAAATATACCTCTACACTAAGATTTGTTACATATACTAACAATTTTGATTACATTGAAAAGAACCATTTGATTCCATAGTTATATATATATACTCCCTCCGTCCCACTCCAAGTGTCTTGTTACTGTTTGGCACGGGAATTAAGGTAGAGTTGGTTTGTGAGTATATGGTGGGGTCCACATAGTTGTTGGAGGGGAAAATTATTTCTATTTATATAAAGAAGACATTTGTAATGGGACATCCAAAAATAGTAAGTAGGACATTTGGAATGGGACGGAGGAAGTATTTTTTTGAGTGTAATAACCTCGTCACACCATCTTAAAATGTATAATCAAGTTTTCATTTCTTAAATCTTTGAGTTCGTAGATTTTTAAATATTCGAACCGAATCGTTTAACCGCTAAATCTAATCGAAACCGAACCCCCGGTTAACCGAGGACTCCGGTTACAAATACAAATACTGAAATGAAGTATTTGCCCGGTTCAAATACAAATACAAATACCTGAAAAATTCAGGTTAACCGAACCGTGCCCACCCCTATCATTAAGTCCATAAACAAGATTAACTAATTCATTAGGAATGGAATTGTGCTACTTAATTGATTTTAATAGTCCAAATAACAAAGTTAGCAAAATTGTTTCAGGCCCAACTAATTTTGAGTCCAACGACCCTGCCCAAGCCCTAAATTTAAACCTACTCCTAACCCTAAACCTAGCAGCTTCTGGTCCGTTGCGCCGCCGCCGGCCGCCACAGCGCCACCATTCCAACCAGAAATCCCAATCGTCACCGCCCGCAGGCCTCCATCATGGCGCCAACCCCACCACCATCGATTTCGACGCACCACCACCATATCATCCTCCTCAACATCTCCATAAACCACCAACTCATAGAAATCCCAAAATCGATTTAAGAAAAAAAAATAAAATAATACAGAGAAAGAGGGAGACAGAGACGAGAGAGACGAGAGACGAGAGACGGGAGAGAGAGCCCGTCCCGTGGCCACCCCGGCGGCGCACCGCTGGCTTGTCGCATCTGCCGCCGCCTTCGCCGCCTATCTTGTCCCGGGTTGCGCGCTACCATGTCTCCAAGAGGGAGACTCGAGAACCTGCCGAGATTGGACATGGGAAGGGTGAACAGAAGATAGGAGAGGTAGGGAGAAGAAGAAGAAGAGGAGGAGGAGGAGAAGAAGAAAGAGAAAAAAATAATACTTCCTCCGTTCCTTATTTATTGCCACAGTTAGGACACTGTTCATTGATTAACTTTGATTCGACTTTTTAGTACAATTATATAAGATAAAATATAGTCAAGTGGGATCTTGTTGGATTCGTCTAATCGCATAGATTTAGAATATCAAATTTCATAAGTTTTACTTATATGAAATTTGAGTTATTAACGATTAAAAATATGTATTGGATTGCGTGAAATGTGGGTCCGTGTCAATTAAAAAGAAACGGAAGATAGTAAATGGGTGGCGGTAGAGAGGAAGAAGAAAGAAGAAAAGACAAAATAATAAATGGGGTGTACAGGGCGGTAGTGAGGAAGAAGAAAGAAGAAAAGACAAATAATAAGGGGAGGATGCGGAAACAACTGTTCATATGAACAGTACTTAGTTTTGGCGAAGCATATGAACAGTACTTAGTTAGGTATATATATACATATATTAGATATATATATATATACATTTATAATAAAACCAATTTATATTTACAAACTCCTATATCTAATCATTCAATTTTGAAATGCCATGTGTATATGGTTGACAAATCTAATGTTCACCCATGCATCTTTTTACAATCTATCCATATTATTATAGATTAATTTTCATGAACTATACCAAGGTGGTCTCTTGTATATTTGGTTTTTTTTTTTTTTTTTTCTCAAGAAATACATCCGACCTATTAATTCTTGTAGAAAACGGTCTACTCGAAAAAAAAAAAATTGTAAAAAAAGATACACTTCCATCCTTTTCTTAATTAAATCAATAATTTAAGTGTATTTTTCTATAAATAAAAATTCATGGGTATAAATGACCACCTTTCATATAATTCACTAATTCAGTGTTACAAAGTGAAAATAACTCTTATTAAATTATATTTGAATTTATAAATACATTTTATTTAAATAAATATAAAATTTAATAATATATTTATTTATATATTAGTAAAATATTAATAATAACTTAAACCATTATACTCACATCTACTAGTTTTATTAAACTTTTGGTCGAAATGATTTTTTATGCAATATTTTATTTTCAAAAAATAATATTCAAATAATTATTTTAATATAAAATATTGTATTTTTTTGGCAATACAGCCTACATGAGGCTAGGGAAAATGCATAAAGGAAAAGAAAAAAAGGAAGGAATAGAGCTAGTAGGCAAGCTTAACGGCGAGGAAACCAAGTTCCTGCCATGTCAGCTGCTAAGAGAGGTTGAACAGGATCCGGCGGAAATGCCCATGTGGTGTAGAAAAGCTCACTGGCCGCCCCGAGCTTAGCTAGACAGTCCGCGACGGCATTGCCTTCGCGCAGGATATGGCAAAACCGACAAGAGTTAAAATGATGTCTGAGGTCTTCAATCCACCTAACCCAAGGCAAAAGTTGATGAGTGGAAGGCTGAGACGATGACAGCAGACGAATAGCAGCTAGAGAATCACACATGCAAAGAACATCCATAATCCCAAGTGAGTGAGCAAGCTGCAGGCCTTGCACAATTCCTTCCAATTCAGCTTGCAAAACTGACACATCCCCCAAAATATTGTATTGATTTCATACTTATGATTTTAGGGTTTAAATTTTTAAAATAATATTATTTGCATATTATTGGTATTGTAACACCCAAATTTTCAAATCCCATAAGGTTTGAAATATTGCCCGCACACCTCTTCAGCAAGACACGACTAATTTTGGGTTATTTTTAAAGATGCTAAGGTGTACTCTCAAAACATCGACAATGCATGTGCAAGGCTTTAGCATTTTTTTTTAAATTTTAATTTTTTTTTTCGCTTGATAGCCAATTAAGACTAGGGAAACAAAGCTTTTAACAATTAATGGATGGCCTTGTAAAAATAAATATAAATGCATGTATATATCAATACACGTATAAATTTTAATATTTATACAGTATCCGGAACCACCCTACCACGGGTGGTCCTTTGGCGAGGAAACGGTTGGACCGGGCTGTGGCTACTGCCGACTAGATATCTACGTTTTCTGATGCTGTTGTCCAAGTGTTACCGCGTCGCGGATTGGATCATAATGGCTTGCTACTCAGATGTGCGACTCCTGCTCAGCCTGCTGGTAGGAGTCCTTTTCGGTGGGAGGCTATGTGGTCACACCATCCACACTATGAACATGTGGTTGATGCAGCTTGGTGCATGGGGATCCATCCTTGTCTGCCAGGTTATAGTCAGTTAAAGATGCATCTTTATTTTTCAACTCTCAGGTAACCTTCGTAGGAGGAAACAGACAGTGTTGAGGCGACTTCAAGGTGTTAGATCATTTCTGAACAGGGTTGATTCAATGAGGCATCGTCTGCTTGAATTACAACTCCTGAATGAACTAGATGACGTTTTGAAGCAAGAAGAAATTTTTTGGTTTCAAAAGTCGAATGATAAGTGGCTCTCTCATGGTGATCGTAACACGCGGTACTTTCAAACTCAAACGAAGATTCGCAGACAACGCTCTAGAATTAATGGACTAGAAGTGAATGGCCACTGGACCGAGGAGGATTCTATCCTCCGAACCCATGCTCGAGATCATTTCTGCCAATTATTTGGCTATACAACGTCAAACCCTTCCTCTCTAACGGCGCTTGTACCACTTCCGCCTCTTCCCGATCCGGACATTCTTGGTAATGACATAACTATTGATGAGGTGCATGCGTTAGTGAAGAGCATGGCCTCTTTTTCGGCCCCTGGGCCAGACGGGTTTCCAGCTGAGTTCTATAAACTTTATTGGTCGTCGGTAGGCCCGTCGGTGTGGGAGTTCATTGGTCAGGTATTGCAGTTGGGATCCTTTGATCCTCCTATTTCGTCTACTTATATTTGTCTCATTCCTAATATTGATATTCCGAGAGAAATCAAACACTTTCGGCCTATCAGTTTATGTAATGTCATTTATAAGATTCTGACGAAGGTCATTGTGAATCGTCTTAGGCCTTTTCTCTAAAATTATATTGGGTTGTATCAGTCTGCATTCCTCCCTGGGCGGGGCACCTCAGGGAATGCTATTATTCTTCACGAGGTTATTTCATCATTCCGGAATCGGCATAGGCGTTCTGAAGACTTCTTCTTGAAAATTGATTTGGAAAAAGCATATGACAACATTTCTTGGGATTTTTTGGATGGGTGCCTCTCGGATATGGGTCTACCGGATAACTTGCACCGACTTGTCATGTTTTGTGTGAGGTCTCCGACTTATTCTCTTCTTTGGAATGGCTCGGCCCTTGCCCCATTTACTCTGGCCAAGGGTCTACGGCAGGGTGACCCCTTGTCACCATATCTTTTTATTATTGTTATGGAGAAATTTTCTCGTACCGTGTTGAAGAGTGTGGAGGATGGGCAATGGCATCCAGTTCATCTAAGTCGTAATGTGCCACCCCTTTCTCACCTAATGTTCGCTGACGATCTACTTCTCTTCTCTCAGGCGAACCTCGAAATTGCCCAGTGTGTTGACACTATCCTAGCTAGTTTTGCAGACCTTTCTGGCCTACGTATTAACACTGGGAAATCGTTAGCATATGCGTCGAACTCGGTCTCTATTAATACAAAGCAGGAGCTGACAGCCATACTTAACATTGGGTTTTCTGATGAACTTGGAAAATATCTAGGTTTTCCTCTTTTTCATGGTGTAGTGCGGCACTCGCATTTCGAATTCCTGTTGGAGAGATTGCATGGATGCTTGGGGTTTTGGAAAAGGGCTCTACTCAATCGGGCAGGACGAATTACCATGGCTCGTGCGGTCCTCTCGTCAATCCCCTCATATATCATGCAATGTTGTTGGCTTCCAACAACTACCTGTGATAAAATTGATAAGTGCATTCGGGAGTTCATTTGGAGGGATGTTAAGGGCAAAGGGATTCCATTGGTCAGTTGGGACAGAGTTGCTAGGCCTCGGAGTATTGGAGGACTTGGTCTCCGACGTGCTCGTGACATGAATGTGGTGCTCCTCGGTAAGTTGTTCGCGGATTTTTACTTGGGGGCCTCCAAGCCTTGGGTTTGTATATTGGCCAGTAAATATGGCAGGCGCGTTAGCGAGTTAAATGCCAAGCCTAGAGCCTCCATCACATACCGATCTTTAGTTAAGGTGATGCCATAGTTGCTCCATGGATTTAAGATGAAACTTGGGGATGAAAGTAGTAGTGTCTGGCACACTAGTTGGCTCCGTGGTGGTCCAATTGCTCCTCGACTGACGTATGTGCATATTTCTGATTCGGCACTTCAAATTAAGGATGTTTTCCGTGATGGCTCTTGGCGATGGAGTGAGTTGTACACCTCTGTTCCAGAGATCATCCAACAGGAAGCGCGGGATTTCGGTCCCCTGGTGTGCCATGATTTGGCCAAGGATATGCAGGTGTGGGCTTTATCATCTTCAGGGTGCTACACAGTGAAGTCATCCTATGCCCACATTCTTGAACAACGGGGCTAGCGGTCTGATGGCCTCAAAGCTTGGGCATGGAAAATTAGTGGTCCGGAAAAAGTGAGGGTATTTGCATGGCTAGCGGCTCACAATTCCGTTCCTACTAATGAAGTTCGTTTCAATCGTGGTATTGCCAGCTCTCCTAATTGTTCTATTTGTGGTACTGTTGAAGACCTTATGCACATGCTTTTTTTTATTGCCCTTGGGCGTTAGAGGTTTGGACACGTATGGGAGGGTTGTCTTCATCTCAATGGATTGCTAGCTACTCTGATGCTAGTTCTTTTCTTTCTCGATTTGGTCGCCGTTGGTCTAGCAGCCAATGGGCGGTTATTTGGTGCATTTGGAGTGGACGAAATAACATGTGTTTTAGACTTGAGCCCCCTGACATTGAAGCTGTTGTTCGTCGTGCACATTTTTTGGGTATAGCCTTTGAAAGGACTTGTGGCCGGCTGCCGCGGGCGAGAGAGCTTCGCCTTGTCCAATAGAACTCTAAACACTATAATGGCATGATTCTTCATGTGGACGGTAGCTCTCTTTGGAACCCTGGTCGAGCAGGGTTTGGTGGTGTCATTCGTGACAAAGATGGGCGTTGGTTGGAGGGTTTTTCTAGCTCCATCGGCACCTCTTCGAATCTTGATGCTGAACTTCATGCTATTTGGAATGGTCTTCAGAGGATTCATAATTTGGGGATTAAGTTTGTCTGTTGTTATTCTGACTCGGAGGAAGCTGTTAGGCTCATTCGCCAGGAGCTATCGCCTGATCACAATTATTTTGCTTTGATTAAAAATATTCAGGACACACTTGTTCATCATCCTGGATACCAGTGGTTCCACATTCTTCGGGAAGGTAATTCTATTGCGGATTGCTTGGTGAAGCGTGGTGCTCGTTCTGAGGAGTTCTTTACGACGTAGGCGTTCCCCCAGACGATGTTCGCCCCCTTCTTTCGGCAGATATGGCTGGGACTTGGTTTCCCCGTTTCTAGTTACTTCTTGTTTTCTTCTTTCCTTACGTTTTTTTCTGTTTTTTAGATGCGCTGTTGCGCCACTCACCCAATTTTTTTTTTTTTTTTAATATTTATAAAATACACGGCTTCAAAATCCTTATCTATAGAACTTTCAACTTGCAAAATTAAACTTGAAGAATTCGAAATGTCTAAAATCTCTAGAGAAGTGAGGCTGCTAAATGCCTCAGGAATATTACATTACATTAACTATAAATTAAACCAAGTCAAAACTAAGTTTAAATAGTAGTACTACATATACATAAAGCTGATTTTTTGATAAATTTAAAATACTATTATTCTTATCATTAAAATTTACAATATCTCTGCAGTAAAACTAAATTATTTGAAGTTATTTATTTCCATTCTTTAAAATCTACAATATGACCATTTATACTTAAACTTGCATCTAAATGTGGTTCAATTCATCAAATAAGCTACGCCAAAAAAATTCATCAAATAAGAACCTAAAAGGTATTGAACAACACATCAACGGTTTCTTCTACCCTCACAATTCTTTTCTACCAGCACTAACTAAACTCAACAGAATATTACTGTATTTAGAAACAACTACAAGACCAGCAATTTTTACAAACAATGGAACTAGGAAAATTGACAATTTGACATAAACATAGTACGAAGTATCTGCCAAATCATCTAGGTTAGATCGTTTTTATAGACATGTTCCATAGGAAATACACTAAAAACTGTAATGAGAAGTCTTTCCAGCATATGTTATCCTCCTTCATGTTGCATCAATGAAATATACATTGAATGCAGCTTTCTACCCTTTGGTCCTAACAATTGTTATGCTGCCTTCTCCACCTTCTGTGCGGATTTTAGTTTTCCCAACAACAGGCTTACCAGAGAATGCTGATGTTGGGCATGAAATAGATTCGTCTTGTTCGTCTTGCTTGGATTTTGGTGGGGCGAGTATCCGTTGGTTTATGTCTTTTAGAGTTGTATCGCCAAGCATACCACATGGTTTGATGAACGTGAACGGATAGACAATTGCAGAGGCAAGTTTAGGGGGTGTACGAATGCATGACTTTCTGCCTGATGGGTCAGAAAAAAGAAACAGAACACAATAGAATTAGTGATGTAAGTTCACAACTTACAACAGCTCTGTCAAAAACATATCCCCAGGCTTTCAAAAGGTAGTTAAAAGAGCCCAAATACTACAGCAAAAAATAGCTGAGTGGAGAAGACATTTATCAGACCCTTAATCTGTTTTCAGAAAAAAAAACAAATGACCCTCTGATAAAAGCTGAGTCTCAAGGCCCAAGTTTATCTTTATGAACATGTTTGAATTTTCTAACGATGGTATTTTAAGTTCTTAACATTGGTGGACAAGTGGCATACAATTTAATTGCATTAATGATACTTCAGATCGAATAGAGATTTATGCTGGGTTCTGTCATATAATGGGGGAGGGTCATTACCAATTTCAGAAAAAACATGTGGTATTTTGAATATCTTTCCCTGAATATTTTGAATACTTCTCCCTGAAATCATGCAATTGCTGTAATAAACCCAAAAGGAACAGTGGTATCGACAAACTACCTTTGAACACTATGTTTTGTGGAGCTTGAACAGGTTGGTTTTTGACTTCATTAGTATTGCATTCAAGGGGAGCATTCCAGAGCCCTGCAATAATGTATAATCATTTAAAGCAGGAAATAATATGGCAAGGAATGTAAAGTATTGAAAAAATGAGAATGCTGAAACATCAAACAATGTCAAGCATTGATCAACAACCGTAATATTCTGTTTACCTGCAATGTCAATCTGAACAGCTGACCCTCCAGCCGAACTACTACTGCTCAAAAACAAGTCACATATTAGGCAAGGCATCAGCCGACCAACAAAAAAACAAAATGAACAAAGCAGACATACATATTTTCAGTGCCGGGATGAATCTCAGCATCATCATCAGCATCAGCATCATTTAAGCAGTCAGCAATCCAACTGATTGATGATAGATCCAAACCATCATTGCTGGATCCTTCTGCAAGTATCAGAATAAACATTCAGATGCTGTATGTGTATTAACTCAAACCACTCCTGACATAAGAATGTTGAGACTTACCTGAAAATCCAGCAACCAGCTGAGACATCTCGCATATGACATCTTCAAGTGAATCTTGTGTCTCCTAAACATATCGGATGTGAACAAATAAATCATATCAGACAAGTATACATGCACACAACAATAGTCGTTCTTGTCTTCTCGGATCATAAAAATCAGCAAGGAAAATTGACTATTTTTTAAAGAAAGGACATGTATTGACACCAACCATTGATCTCAAAAACATATCGTCACTGAAAATATGGTCACCCACAATTTCAGGCTCAAAGTTTAGTGTCCTGCGCCTTTTTGCCTGTGATGAAGGCTCCCTGCATTCGTCAAGCTCTTTCTCCATAGCATCTGTAGAAGATTCAGAAAGCGTGTAAGCCACACTTGCGAAAAGTCAAAACACACCTCTCTGGTTTCATCGGGCACTAACATGCAGTTTCATTGATCAAGTAATTAGATTTTGTGCAGATGCCTCATTAACAGTAAATATCCTCACACAACAGTGTAAACTTGTTTCCACAAATAATTATTTGCAAAACAAACAAAATTATAGTGTGCAATGAAACCATGGAAAGCCATCACTCATAGACCATATTCAAATTCAAGGATGGGACGAGATGCAAATTACATGATCATACAGTAATCCAGAATAAATCACCTTCAAGAATCAAGAACTATTCAAGGCAGTGTTACAGTAACCGTTTAAAATATTCATTTTGCACTTTATTTTTATCATCAAAAGTAAATTGGCCAAATGCCATTCAAATGTATGGACCCTTAACTACATTTTGCAAAACAAGATAAGCATTAGACTGTTTGTCTTTAGTATCTGAATGTTGAGATAGTCATAAAGATAATTCTTGGTTTTTAAAATAATGACATTAAAAACATAAAGAGAAACAGACCAGGCAAAGCTAAATATACTATAACAGGAAAAGAATACAAGTGCAGTGTAAGGTCATACCACTGTCGGGTGCTTGGTAAGCTAGATCCCCACAAGCCTTCACCGGCGTAGTAAAATGATCATACTTACCAGAGAGGTGATCCTCACTATCAACACATTTAGATATATCTGCCAACATTAGCAAAACAAGAAACACACCAACGCCTCAATAAAAAGCTTTCCAACAGGTCACGTAAAGTAGAAGTTTCAATTAATTATGATGCAACAACCAGTCCCAAAACTGCAGAAGGCTACGACTCACCGATCCTGGTATTATCTTCAAGACAACAATTCTGACCTTGCCAATGCCACATCTCACTACAATGCCGCAAAACTCAGGTTATTTACAATCATCAAAATCGTAGTGTTTCACAAAATTTGCATAATTCAGAAACTTCCTAGAAAGATTGGAAGATCCAAAATACAAAAAGAAAAACACAGAAGTTTCCTATAAAAGTAAAAAAAAAAAAAAAAATTATTAAAAAAAAAGATACAGTAAAAGAAAACTGTTAAAAATCCAGAAAATCAATGCAGACAAATTAACCAGAACGAAACAGGACCCAAAAATACAGTGATCAACAAACAGCATTGTTAAAATTCACACGGATCCCCCATCGTGAAAATCAAGTCAAACTTAAGCAAATCGAACTAGACAGGCAAAAATAAAAAGCACCAACAGAAAAAGGTCCAGAATCTGAAGAGAAAACCACACGAAACCGTCGAGAATAATATGCAGACAAATATAATTCACAAACCCTTCAAACAAAACCAACAATTCAGATTCGAGAAACTCACTTTTCATTGTTGTAACTCATTTTCCTTCTGGATTATTTTTCCTTCTCTCGGAACCGGATTACCCCAATTCAAAACCCCACAACAAAAATCGACGAGGGAAAAAAAAAAAAAAATGAAACGGCGGCTTTATGATACTATCAGAGAACAACACCCTTAACCCTTCAAAAGTAACCGTTGCAACAATGGGTTGGGTTGATTCAAACAAATCACGAGTGAGATATATACTGAGACAGATCAATACAGTCGCAGGGAACCATCAATCATAAGTAACTCTTTTCAACAGTCCCGAGAAAGGGAGGAAGAAATAAGATTAAAAAATCTTGGATTTCGAGGATGAAAATGGAAGACGAAGCGAGGAGACGTTTCATTTTATTTTGTAGTCCTCCCTCGCGAAATGTGAACTTTTTTTTTTTTTTTTTTTTTTAAGGTGTCCCACTAAATTTCACTAATTTTTTTTTTATAAATATAAATATGATTAGAATCTTAATGGTTTTCAAAATTTCATTAAAATTAATTACTTTAAGCATTCTGCACAACTTTCAATACATATTTATTTTTCTACACAAATCTCTTACATTTCTTTAATTATTCAAATCTAAAAAAAAAATTAGTGAACGGTGACACACGAAGCGTCGGCAAAGGGGAAATCTAAAAAAATTACAGCAGGGGGAAGGAAAGAAGACAAAAGTAAAGGAACGACATAATCAGCTATACTCAAAGATAAAACGCTCCTGCAGAATCACTGTTCAGCATCACGCGCACATCATCCGGAGGAAAGGCCCATGATGTAAAAAACTCCTCCGCCCGAGCCCCCCGTTTGGCCAAGTTATCAGCTACAGAATTGCCTTCCCGCAAGATATGAATCCAATAATAGTCTGGATGTGCCTCTAACAGATCACGAATGTTCTGGAGTAGGGGAAATAACAAATGATCTGGAGATATATCTTTCCCCAACCATTCAAGAGCTTCCAATGAATCCGAGTAACAACAAGCCTGAGTGACCCCCAACGCATGCAATCTTTTAACACCATTCCAGATACCATGCAGCTCGGCTACAAGGTTTGTGGCAAGGCCGATAGAACCTGAAAAACCCTCAATCCAACGACCATCACTATGACAGATGCTCCCACCAAATCCAGCTCGCCCCGGATTACCAAGAGAGCTTCCATCCACATGGAGGATGAAGCCCATAATACTTTTGGGGTTCCAATTAACAACCCTCATCTCAATTTTTTTGGGCACTTTATCAAAGGATCTCCCGAAACTCTCGCCTAGACAACGAGCCTTCCGACATATCACGTGAATGGCAATATCCTCCCCTCTGAAGCAAATAAGCCAAAAAAGCACCCAATGCAGGGTGCTCCATCGCATGCTAACCTGGAAGAGAACAACTTCAATATCTGAGAAGACACTGACGCGACAGAGGTGGCAAGCCTCCCATGCATTCCCAGCACGCCACGGCTTTCGGACATTGAAAGAATAACTGGAGAATAGTTTCTGGTTCATTTCCACGGATCGGACAAAATGGAGACGCAACCAATCGTCGTCTAAAGCGTAGCTCATTTGTGGGGATAGCGTTATGAACATCAAGCCATACCAACACCCGCACCTTCTCCGAGGCCTTGATCCTCCACACCCAGGCCCGAGCTCCATCCTTGGTCATGCCACGTTGAGCCAATAACCATTCATACCCGGATTTGGCAGAATAAGTCCCGGAAGTCGTGCCAAGCCAACATAATTTGTCCTGAGCATGTGGGTGAAGGACAAGAGGTCCATACCGCTTAGCCTCATCTTTTATGTCTTCTAGAACACAAGTGTAGAGCTGACTCCAATCCCATTGGCCATTATAAAAAATATGCCGGATTTGGAGCTCTGAATCAGCAACATGAACGAACGCTAGTCGTGGTCCAATGGCGCCACCTTCAAGCCAGGGACTGTCCCACAGGTTGCTGGTGCCCGAGCCTATCCGTAACCGGAACCCATCACGAAGTAATAGGCTAGCCTTGCATAATGCACGATACGTAGGGGAAGCTCCAGGCCTACTAGGAATGAATCGGCCTCTGTGGCCATACTTACTTATCATCACTTGAGTCCAGGCCTTAGAAGAGAGAGAGCCACAAAGTCTGCATAAAGCTTGCCCAACATAGCAACATTGGTATCCCTGCAAGTACGTATGCCTATACCGCCCATCTTCTTTGAAGACACTAAGGTAGTCCATTTCACAAGAGGAAGACCGTGTCCCCGCATGTCTTTCCATATGAACTCATGGACAACTCGATCTATTGTATCACAAAGAGCTGACAGAAGCCATACCAATTGAGATACATAAGATGTAAGCGCAGATAGTACCTATCGGGCCAAGGCCATCCGACCTGCTTTGTTAAGAAGAGCGTGTTTCCAATTGCCAAGCTTAACATGTAATTTGTCCACTAGAAAACGAAAATCATCTACCCGAACAGTGCTGTGAAAAATAGGGAAGCCCAAATATCTACCCAAGCTATCAGAGAATGAGATGTTAAGGTTTGAAGAGAGCTCGATGACGCAATCTGGTGGAACAGCAGCGGCTGCATATGCTATCGATTTTGAAGGATTGATACGTAATCTTGCCTTAGCCGCGAAGTTGGTTAACACTCCATCCAGGCAGGCCGCGCTAGCACGAGTGGCTTTAGAGAAGATGATCAGGTCGTCTGCAAACATAAGATGTGACAAGGGGAGCACCACGACATAATGTAACCGGCTGCCAAACTCCAGAAGCAAATTTATCAAGGATAGTCCGCGAGAGTTTTTCCATGACTATTAAAAATAGATACGGGGAGAGAGGGTCCCCTTGACGAAGTCCACGAGCAGGGGAGAAGGATTGGAGAGCCGCACCATTCCAAAGGATCTCATACAAAGGAGACCGAACACAATACATGATAGTGGTGACGAGGCCATTCGGAATATCCAATTCCCGAAGGCAAGCCTCCAAGAAGTCCCAATTCACAGTGTCGTAGGCCTTTTCAAGATCAATTTTCACAATAAATTCCTGTGTGCGACGATTCCTGTTTTTAAAAGATGTGACCACCTTTTGCAGAATGATGGAGTTACCTGAGGTACCTCGCCCCGGGAGAAACGTCGATTGAGTCGGCCCAATATAATCTTTCAGTAGCGGACGCAACCGGTTAACAATGACTTTTGTGAGAACTTTGTAGCAAGCGTTACACAAGGTAATAGGCCGGCAGTGACGGATTTCTTTTGGAATAGGGACCTTAATAATTAAGCAAATAAACGTGGCCGCGATCCCTTGCTCAAAGGTGCCATCAGAAAAGGCTTGACAGACAAAATTCCATAAAGATGTACCCACCGAGTTCCAGTATAGACGATAGAAGAGTGCGGGGGAGCCGTCAGGTCCCGGAGCCGATAAGCCTCTCATATCATGCACTGCCTATTTAACACCTCATCTAATCTAACAGGAAGATCTACCATGTCCGCATTAGGCAAGGGCGGCAGGTTTATGAGAGCATCACCATCATCATGACTAAGACAGTCGGGCTGCCTGAATACCCAGCAAAAGTGACTCCGGATGTGAGCCTTAAGGGTATCATTATTAGTCTCCCATCTACCATCAATCTCCAATCCCAGGATCGTATTCCGTTGATGCCGAATATTGGTTTGAGAATGGAAATAACGAGTATTGCGATCCCCAAGCCTTATACGGTCATCTCTGGATTTTTGGAACCATAACATCTCCTCTTGAGCCAAAACCTCATCCAATTCTTTCATGAGTTGTGCCTCCAGTAGAGACATCTGGGCTGAGTTAATACCAACCAAGACCTTCCGAACTCCCTCAAGACGACGAATAAGACTGGCCTTGCTCCGGGAGATATTACCAAATGTATGCTTGTTAAAGTGTACAGAAGAATCCCTTACTTGATTTAGACGATTAATGAGCGCTCCATCCACTCTATTCCAAACAGCATCCACCACCTCCGAATACATAGGATGAGAAGACCAAGCCAACTCCCATCTGAATGGTCGACCAACCCTGCAATCATCCACTTTAGCACACCTAAGAAAAATGCTATTATGGTCAAAAGCCCGCCGAGGCATAACCTCCACAAAGCCCGGCGGAAATGCATTGATCCATTCAATATTCGCAACCGCTCGGTCCAACCGTTTTCGAGCCAGAGGTCCTCCCGAATTATTCCGCTGCCATGTAAAAGGATCTCCCACTGTATGAACAGTTTCAAGCCCCACAATCTTCAAGGACATTCCGAAAGAGCTCACACTAGTGTGGGAGATTAATCATGCCTATGGATTCGAATGAGAATGCAATGGCATTCCAATCTATAATAGCAATCCAAGGCCCTTGAATAGAGTGAATAACAAGCCGTAAATTATTACAATCAGACTCCCGTCCCCCTAAGCAAGGATTAGCATAGATTGCTATCATCACCCAAGAGTAATTACCAAAGCCGACCAAGAATGTAACAAGGCGCGACTGAGCCATAATAACATTATAAGTAAAAGGAGATCCGATCCGAGTTAACACCCATATGCCTCCTACTCGACCTGTACTATCAATGATATGAAGTGCCTCGTATCCCATGCGATATAAGAAAACCCTCAGGCGTTCGAATAGGCCTTGGGGTTCCATAAGAATGAAAACCGACGGTTTGGAACTCCTCAAAACATCCGCAATGTGGCGTTGTGTTGCTCTACTCATGGCGCCACGCACATTCCATGAGAGAGTCGAAAATTCATTGAAGACGATCATTAAGAGACGGGGGAGGTGTCTCTCTGCTCATCTAGTCCTGTTGTGTCCATGTGATCCACTGCCGTCACTTCTCCAGAGATCATGGCTGTGTCCTTCATATTCAATCGCCCGGCCTTTAGGCTCGCTTCAATGCCTGGTGATATAACAAGGTCACTCCCTAGGCCACCATTAGGAAGATGGGGAAACTTTGCAGTTGACTGAGATGGGCCAACTTTAAACACGACAACCGAATTTGAAGCTTCATTGTTAGGCACCGCTGGCTTACGGTTCACAATTTTAGTTCTCGCATGAAGAGGTTGAGCCGAGTTAGTAGTCAAGTGCCCAGTACCACGGCCCACGACATTATTAGAAGTCTGCTGAGGTGGCCCAGTGTTAGCATGATCCAAGAGTTTACCAACAGGAGGTCTACGGGGTTTTCTCGGCTTAACCACCATCCACTCTCCTACCCCTAGATCTACCGAATCCTCCTTGCCAAGATTTAGGGATTCAATTTCCAAATTTTGAGGGATTTGATTAAATGTCGTATCTTCAGTTTCCTTGCAAGGTACCTTCGCAACCGAAGACTGGGGTCGCCTCTCTGTCGCCGGCGTGAGTGGGGGTGTAGGGCAATCGTTTTGGAGATGGCCATAACAACCACAACCCATGCACACTATCTGAAGGCCCTCATACGCTACCTGTACCATGTCCCCTTCAACATCAAATGTTCCCAATAGTGGCTCTTCAAATTGATCTCAATACAGATCCTAGCATAACGACCCCGAGAAATAGCTATCGTGTTCCGGTCAAACCGCAAGGGGGGTGCCCAAAGCTGAAGCAATAGCATGTAAGGTATTCTCCTTATAGAACGCATGTTTCATACCTATAAGACGGACCCAAGTTTGAATAGTATTCACTTTGTTGTCGCCACATTAAACTCAGGCGACCAACGGAGGATGGCTAGACAGCGATTGAAAACCAGCCACGCCCCCCCGGTCAGAACTTTCTCACGATCTGCAAAATTTGCAAATTTCACCAAGAAACATCCAAAGCCCACGTCCAGTAAATCAAAGGACCCATCCAGTTTCCATATGCGTCCAAGGCTCGTCTTCATAGCCAAATAACCGACCGAGGGTCCAAAGACCTTAACAACGAGAGTATCATACCAAGGCTCATAAAATTCATCAAGAAACTTCTTATCAAATCGGATACAGGGAATGCGGAGATTAGAACCAGAGCGATCAATGGATACCAATTTTTCTTTCAGCAAGTCACGTTTGTCGCCTTGCGAGGGAGACTCCATTGCGATATGTTGTCCGGCCAATGCAGCATCACAGAAGGACATGTGTGCCGAGGTTAGGTTACCCGGCGGGGACTCAGCCGGCAGCGGGGGGGTCAGGAGGGATGGGGGGAAACGGGAGTATTCGTCATATTCTCTAGGTTATTAAAATGGAGGATGTTCAAATCTCAAAATGGATACAAATAATAATTATATAAAATATATATTTTAGAACTAGACACTTAGACGATTATAACAAGATCACTTGAATATTTTTTTCTAATAAATCATTATTATAATATTAAGTTAAAAGATTGGACTTAGAACTAATCCCTCGATGATCGGGTGGGCATTGAAGGGTTGTCTCTCCTAAAGCAGAATTTTGCATACACAAAGGCTCGAACTCGAGACCTTTGCTTAAGTTGTCATAATATTAAGTCAAAGTTAAACCATAAACAAAGTGAAAATTCATTAAAATTTTAAACAAAAATACCCACAATACTTTAACCACTAAACCCCACCACATAAATTACGTGTCCAAAAGAAACGTGTCACATTTCGCAGGACGGAGGGAGTATAAACTTTTATTTTATTTTATTTTTTTTTCTTTTACAAAAATAAGTACTAAGAGTGATGATATTTGAATTATGGATAGTAATGTGTCATGGAGCTCTCACCACCCTTTTCTAATTGTATAAGTTGTTCAGCAAAAACATAAAAAAAAAATATATCGATAGTCCTCCGTACTCTCCTAACCCAATTATATTGGCATGCATGTTTGATCATTTTTACTTAATCTTACTATAGTTATATACTCCCTCCGTCCCATAAATGTGCTTCATTTTGATTTTTGACAATGTTCATTGATCAACAATGATCTAATGCTATCGCAATTATATAAAAACAAAATATAGTCAAATTTGACCTTATTAAAATCGTCTAATTATATAGTTTTAGAATATATATTTTATATAATTTTTCAATCTTAAAATTTGAATCGTTAAACAAATGCATTGCATAGCGTACCAAAAAGTTTTGAAACATAAATAATGGGACAGAGTAATAATTTACAAATTCTATAATTAACAGAAATATCATATTATAGTTTTGGATGGCCCTAACTCTGGCATTAGTATGATATTGTCCGCTTTGGACATAGCTCTCGTGGTTTTGTGTTTGGATACCTCTCAAAATGCCTCATACTAATGGAGTTAGGTGGACACACACACACACACACAAACACACACACACACACACATATATATATATATATATACATTTCTAATTTCTCTTATACCACCGGTGTGGGACTTAGGTTTGTACCCCAACACCAAACACGGGTATAATAGGGCTGGATGAGTATATTATATGCGGGATATAGGAGGGCTGGCTAGGGGGATAAGTCCATCTCCCGCCATGATTGAATTCAATGAATTTAGTAAAAATGCCCTAACAAGGAATGTTGGTCGCACCATACATTTCAGGCGTCATTATGGATGTTCACCCCTTGAGGCACAGCAGGACCATTTGACTTGGAGAGGCACAGCAGGGCCGTTTCGAATTATCGAACGAACGTAATGGGAAAGTTAGTGGTGGCTTTCGAATTCTCTATAATATGGGTTCTCCTGTCATATTCAATTTAGTGAGTACTACATTTTATGTGGGTCGGGCCGTGGAAATTAGGTTTGGCATATTTTCGCAATTTATGCAAACTAACGTAAGTAGCAACTCTCTCTCGAGCATTGACATTGATTGGAGTTCCTTTTTCCCCAAAACTGTTTGCACACATGCATGGACGACTGTCTGTGGGTTTGTATAAGGAGGGACTAGAATGGAATGGAATGAGATTATTGCAACCTTGAAGACCAGCTGTGGCACAACCTTCAATGTTCATCTGGCTGGGGTATTCATTCAATAACGTGCTTGTTGTTAGATTCATGTGGTATGGACACCATCCACACTGTTGGCAATTTGTTCACTTAATATAAATGACGACTCAACAGATCGAGGGTTGCGAATGTTAAGAGCATAACTCTGTATGCATGCCCCGATGGGGTAGGTGAAAGTGTTGTCGATGCGTGCTTTAGACCATTGCCCCAGCCTCATTACATGAGAAAGTGAATGTTAGAGCTCGACCCTTTAGATGGGAACTTGCTTGGAGAACTGCCATGGATCTATATTTGAAATCTATAGCAACATAAAATCAAAAGGAAACAAAGAAATAAGAACAAGGATATGGAGACTTCACTATGTTATAATTGAAACTTGAAGACAAACACCCCTCCAATATGGTGAACCCCTTCCTCCTTTCAATCTTCCAAAGTGATAATCAATCGAGGTGTCTCGATTCTCGATTGATAGCCGAAGCCAAAATGGATCAAATCCATGAATTGTTTGAGAGGATGTCTCTCGGTATTGACTCTTGAAAAGGATGATGTATTTTCATTCAATGTTCAAAAGTGTATACAATGTCAAGAGATCCTATATATATAGGAATCCCAAATTCAACAAGCCCAAATAAGAAATAAATAACCCTAATGGAATTTCAACAATTCAGCAAAACAAATTAAACAACTCTGCCGACTACGACGCTATCCTAAACTACATCGTGACACTCGCTTGGCGTCGTAGGGTGAAAAGGTGCCTTTGAAAGCTTTACGACGTGGACCTGTAGTACGACGTGATCCTTGTTCCGCATCGTAGGCGGGTTGGCGTCGTAGCTTGACTGGGAGGCGAAGGACGACGCTATCCTCGGGCACGACGTGATCCACGCTTGGCGTCGTATGCAGGGTTCCGCATCGTAGCTCGCATAAGAGGACGACGCTATCCTCGTTTGGCGTTGTACGCAAGTTCCGCGTCGTGGCTAAGGGTTAGCGTCGTAGGAGTTGACGGAGTTGAAGAAGACGTTGATTGCTCCGGCCAGGGACCACTGTTCCGGACGTTGACCACCATTGACCGGCGACTCTCCGGCGAACTTTCAGGCCAAGTTCCGGCAACCTTGTCGGAGCTCCGGCGACGGCGACGGTGACGGCGGATCCCTCCTGCCTGACCTCCTTATGCTGTTTTTGTCTGTTTCTGCATCTGGAGGTCGTCTTCTTCTATTTATTCTTCTGTATTAATTAACTGGGGTTCCATTTCTGCAACTCAGTTAATTAATGTGCTCCCTCGAGCTTTATCTGTCTGGTTCTCGAAACTGCTCCCATCTGTCTGATTTCTCTGGTAATATTTTGGCGATAACATTCAGGAATCTCTTGGCACGCTGCTTTGAGCAGGGTCCTTCTGGGATGGTCAATGCTGTTGACTTGGCTCCCATGCCATCCCCTCCCCATTCGGAAGGTTGAGCCATCAACCGATCAACATCCTCGTCGTCCCTCTCGTACAGCTGCAGATCTGCAACATTAAAAGTGGGATTCAGTCCGTACTCCTCAGGTAGTTCTAGTCTATAAGCATTATCATTAATTCTATCTAGAACTTTAAAAAGTTCGTCTCCTCGGGGAGAAAGTTTGGTTTTTCGTTTAGCGTGGAATCGCTCCTTGCGCATGTGCACCCAAACCCAATCCCCGGGTGGTGTATAAGCTTCTTTCGACCGCGATTATTGTATTTCGCATAAGTCTCAGCGGCTTTCTCTAGACTCTTCGGCACATCCTTGTGCAATTCCTTTATCGCTCGTGCCCTGTCCCTGCCAACTGCATTTTTATGCGCACTCAGAGAAAGTGGCAACAGATCCAATGGTGTCAGTGGGTTAAAGCCATAAACGACTTCAAACGGGGACATGTGTGTGGCACTGTGTACGTGTCTGTTATAGGCAAATTCAATGTATGGAAGGCATTTATCCCAACTTTTAGAATTAGAAGATGTGATTATTCTTAACAGATTACCAAGGACTCGATTGACAGATTCGGTCTGGCCATCCATTTGTGGGTGATATGCCTGATAATGGCCAGAAATGACCATTATTTTCAATCCATTTCCGTGTCTTAAACGGGCATTTGATCGCATTCCGGTCTTACATTAAGTAAGAAAGCAGTTGAATTGGACTGATTTATGCATAATTGTAAAAATAATAAGCTGGTGTGAAAAAGGCATAAATATGTAATTTTATTACATATTTATGTTAGAAAAATCCAAAAACATGAGAAAAAGAAAAGAAAAGAAAAAGGAATGAAAAAGATGGGCAAAAGAATAAAGCAAGCCCACAAAATACAAAAAGATGGGAAAAAGAGAGAAAAGCCCACAAAAAGAACATTTTCGGCCCATCTGGCCCAATCCAGCAGGCCCAGAAGCACCCTTGTCGCGGAAGCTCCTTTGTCGCGATGCATGGTTCCGCGACCAAGGCATGTTCCGCGACCAAGCAGACTCAGATGAAGAGGAGACCAGCCAGGATACCTTTGTCGCGATACCTTTGTCGCGATGCCCTGTTCCGCGACAAAGGTCTATTCCGCGACAAAGACACCCAATTAGAGACACAAGACCCAGTCGAGAAGCTTTGCCACATGCAGTGTGTTCCGCGATCAAACTTGATGCTCCGAGACAAAGCTGTGATGTGTGTGATGTCTTGAGACACAATGGGCTCGAATCAAGGCCCATGGGCTTAGGGTTACACTTCTATAAATATGAGGTGTTCCCCATGAGCTAGAAGTTGGAATTTTGTTGATTAGAGCTCTCTTGAAGACAAGCAGTAGGAGTTCTCTCTTAGGTAGTGTAGCTTAGTTTTATTTTCTTGTATTATTTAATTCTTGCCCTTAGATTAGTTTGGTTTAGTGTTCATTTTAGTGTTTTACTGTTCACAGTAACTAGATAGCCACTTTTTTATCATGTTTTGGTTTCTAAACTCTTGTTTTAGGGTTTGTAATACCCAAATCATGGGTATCAACAACACCCCTTCAATAATATGGGAAAACATTCATCATTTGTGTCCCAAAACATGAAATGGGTCTCACACCCCATGGATTTATGCTTTCTTTTTCATTTTGGGGTCATTTGACCCCCATTATGCTATTTTTATGTTTACTGTTTGCATTTTATGGATGATGTTGTGTGTATGTGTGGTCAAACCCTAGATTAGGATTCTTGCTCTATTTTAAAATTCTGCCCAGCTTTATTTATTTTTGCTCAAGCATGTTCTTCCATATTTTGATTGTTTCTTGTTTGTTTTTAGCTTAGAATAGCTTTTGATCTGAAATAGGGTGAGATCACGCTGTTTGCATGCCACTGTTCATTTCTGCTTTTTCTGACTTTTGTCCTGACCCACCTTTGTCGCCAACCGCCTTTTGTCGCGGAACCACGTTCCGCGACAAAGGTGTCTAAAGACACTTGTCTTCATATTTTAAAAACCTTTGTCGCGAAACACTTTGTCGCGGAACCACGTTCCGCGACACAACCCTGTTTGGCGACAAAGGAGCCAAACTCTTGCATTTTGTCTGCATGGCTTTCTGTCGCGGAACATTCTTGTCGCGGAACCACGTTTCGCGACAAAATCTCATTCTGAGACAGAAAAATTATGCCATGCCCTTATTTCTTTGAAAACCTTTGTCGCGGAACATCTTGTCGCGGAACCACGTTCCGCGACAAAATTTTCCATGCATAGCGACAAGGACCAAATGCTTTAAAATTTTCTGAAAATCCTTTGTCGCAGAACACTCTTGTCGCGGAACCACGTTCCGCGACAAAATCCTGCTTAGCGACAAAGAAGCGTTACGCTGCCAAAAATTCTAAAAACTTGTCGGGATACCCATGTCGCGGACCTCGGTCCGCGACAAAATTTATGATATCGCGACAAAGACTCCCTTCTCTCTATTTAATCTCAAACATTCTTCATTATCTTCCTATATTATATTGCATCACTCACATCATAACCCCATGGGTTAAGGTGTAACATTCTGGAATTGCAATATAGGGTGTTATGCTGCCCAAATTTTGATTCTCCATTTTCATCGCTTAACTAATTGAACCCTTGAGTCATTAATGATTAAAGAGTGAGATTAGCAATAATTAAACATCAATAATCATCATGATTAAAGGACCTTTGTTCAATTGCCATTAAAATACTCCTCTATAAATAAAATCTTGATGACTTAAGCAGATAATCCGGACTGTAATTAATTATGGTAGGAGAGATTATTTAAAATCATCAATTGTGGACCCAATCCACAACCTTGCATGAGAAACCAATGTCTCTCATACAAGGAATCTTCTTTTATTTCTTGTTGATTTTGTCTTTGCGTGTTGTGTGTAACAATTAGTAAAGACTACATCAGACTAATGTTGGCGGGTATTCACTCATGGATAACTAGCTCGTATTCTGGGTATTAATTACTAAGTGTTATTTTGCATGGTCTGGATGACTGTCAGTGGAAGCCTTGGCGGTTCGCCCATCCGGGGTTATAATAGCTGCTCGGCTGACTCCCATCCAGATACAGTTTTATTTTAATTATCTTAATTTCCAACCCAAATTCCAATCTGCAATAAAACTCTGCTAATGTCTGTCAACATTAGCTGATAAGTAATGCAGAGAGGAAGCATGTGGGTTTTTATCCGAATTCACAGACGGTAGGGACCCAACTGGTAGCGACACTGCCATTATAGGGTTCCACCTGTCTAAATTCATTCCATCTGAGTTATCAGGATACTGAATCGCAGATGTTTGCAATTCACCTAATAGCTCTGCCATTACTTTGGTTCTCCGGCCATTTCATGATTGTGTTTCACCTTCTGTCTAGACCCGCTGTTATATTTTGGGTCATTTCATTTTACAATCTCATATATCCGTATGCATGCTATTATTATGTAGATATTGTGGTCTATAATATTTTGGGATCCTTCCCTTGGACATCAGAAGTCTGCATTCAAACAGATATTGCGTATTAAATTTCCAACAAAAACTCCTTTATAAGAACCGGATCTGAGTGAGGGATAAAATTCTTCAGTTATGACTAATTCATATTCTGTCAAGGGTTGATTCTGGGAAATTAGAAGCAGAGTCAGCGATTAGGTCTCACCTAGACTGAAAGGGTCTGTGTTTTAACTGAGAGTCTAGTATCTGTTTAGGGAATGATTTTCAAATCCATTATTTTCCAAAATTGCTGTTTGTTGGGAATCTAGAATTAAATATTACACCGAGATGGGGTCCACTTGGACTCAAATACAGTGTAATAAATAATTTTAAAGGAACATCATCCAGGCCTTGGTTATTTTCTACGATAGGGTTGAGTTATCTCTCAACTGCTATCCTCTTCTGCCAAAGCCTATTTTTGAGTCCTGAGTGAGTGCATCCGGAATAAACTAATTTATTAGTTCGTTTCATTAGTTTGTATCTCATAATCACCCGGAAGGAAGTGAACACACTAGTGGTTCATCAAGAGCCGGGAATTCTTGATCCATACCCAGTCATCTTGACTAGGTGCTGTCTTTTACTACCAGGGTCAGATTTTCAAAACCTCCGAGTGATAGGTTTTAAATGCTTTCTTTTACTGCTTTCTTTTAACCGCTTTCATTAGAGGTCACTCGGTTGTATTGAGGGTTGCGTAACTGCTACTAGGATTGATAGTTAAGGGACAGTTTAGGGCTTAATTAGAATCTTTGGGTGTGACATGGGAGAATGATAGTAATACTTGGCATGTCAATAAATGATCTGTCAGGTGTTGCTCATCCACCATAGATGAAGTAACATACACAGGCCAGGGCAGTTACAAATTTGTGGTATCTTAGAATTTGCGGTCTTAAGAACATGTAAACTCATACTGTAAGTACCTGTCTCTGAAAGGGAAAGCAGTATTGAGAGCATTAGAATTAGCTATCTGATAGAATTATTCCAAACCAAGATCTGTGTATAAAAATGGAAGTTTAATACTGCCTTATCTAAATCTTGTCCAATTTTCATTCTTTTCTTCTTGTCCATTCTGTCTGCATTATGATTCAGCTTCACGGCTGGCATAATGTAAATTTTCACTGTTTTCATAGATAGTATTTATCGCATTTTTAGAATAACTTTACCCGCTTTCTAGAATAGACTTATTTGCTTTGTAGAATAAATTCAAACGCTTTTATAGTCTAGTTTCAATTCATGTCAGTAGTTGTTAATCACTTTTCAAAACCATTGGAGCAATATGAATGGAAAATCTAGTAAAACGACGTGGGCCCTGCTTCTATTGCACATCCTCCAGTGAACGATCCGGTCTTACTATAAATTACTGCAATTTTTGACACCGTGCGCTTTCGGGGGCACAGTTTCGTAACACGAGTAATAAAAACGTGACAACCTATAAGTATATCCCTACTCACAACTCCGCCATCATAAATTGGTTTCATTAAATAAAATGGAAAACCAGGATTATTGTTTTCAGAAAATACTCATATAATGGGAAATGTGTTAAAAGTTTCATGGCAAAGGATCTTCATGACGCGAAACTATTATAAAATTCATGATGCTTATGGCCGGGGACCTTCAGTGTGACAGACTGAAGGCCAAGATTACACTATTTATCCCGGCTGCACCGTGAAAGTTGTCAAAAGTTTCATTGCCAGGGAGGTCCACAGCGCCGTTTGAAATCAAAGTTTCCCACATGAGTAATAAAAAAGTGTAATATATCCTTAAACCCCTTTCCCATGAATCATAACTCTTTTCATTTAATAAATTTAACCTGGGTTATTTTAGAAAATACTCGTGTGCGGAAATTGTCAAAAAGTTTCAATGCCGTAGAGAAAAGAAGTTTGGTACATATTTCAGACCACAGTGACTTCCAGAAATAACTCACAAATTTGGCGTCCCGGTCTGACACAATTGTCTTTGGAATTCCGTGCAGGCGCACGACCTCTTTGAAAAATATCTTGGCTACATGGGAGGCATCGCTTGTCTTGGGCTCTTGGCACATTGGATGAAATGGGCCATCTTGGAAAATCTGTCAACGACCACGAAGATAGAATCTTTTGCTCGCATTGTTCTGGGCAGACCCAGAATGAAATCCATTGACAAATCTACCCAAGGACCATCTAGAATGGGCAGTGCTTTGTACAGTCCATGAGGCTTCACTGTTGATTTTGCCTTGAGGCAGACAATGCATTTCGCAATGAAGTCCTCAACTTGCTTCGGTAATCCAGGCCAAAAGAAAACGATCATATAGTATGGTCACAGTGGCAATCCTTCCGAAATGTCCCAGCATATCTCCACTGTGTGCTTCTTCGATAAACAGCTCTCTGACCGATCCCCTTGGTATACATAACCGATTCCCAAAAGTAAAGGAAACCCTCCAGACGAGAGTATTCCTTGAAGGCATGCTTCTCTGTTTTCTCCCAGATTTCCTTGAAATCTGCATCAGTGGTATAGAGCTCACGGATATGTTCAAATCCAATCAAATGAGTAGTAGCGTATGCTGTCAGTGTCACTCTTCTTGAAATAGCATCTGCTACTACGTTCTCCTTGCCTTTCTTGTATTTAATCACATACGGAAATGTCTCTAGAAATCCACTCCACCTTGCATGTCATCGGCTCAACTGATCATGCGATCAGATATGCTTCAAGGTGTCATGGTCCGTATGGATTATGAATTCTCTGCTCCTCATATAGTGTTGCCAAGTCTTCAGTGCCCGTATCACAGCGTACAGCTCCTTATCATATGTAGAATAATTCAGCTGAGCTCCTGAAAACTTCTCGCCGTGATAGGCCACTAGATGGCCTTCCTGAATCAACACAACTCCACATCCCGTTCCGGATGCATCACATTCGATCTCGAATGAATAGTCAAAATTAGGCAATGCCAGGACTGGAGCATGGGTCAACTTTTCTTTCAGTTTCTCAAATGATTTCTGTTCTGCAATCCCCCCATTTATATTGAACTCCTTTCTTGATAAGTGCAGTCAGGGGTGCAGCAATGATACTGAATTGGGGGACGAATCACCGGAAAAACCCACATAACCCTAGAAAACTCATTACTTCATGGACTGAGGTAGGTGGCTTCCATTCGGTTATGGCGGTTATCTTGGATTCATCCACTTTAAGACCTTCTTTGCTGACGATGAACCCCAGAAATATCACCTCTGGAACACAGAAGGTGCACTTTTCCATGTTAGCATACAGTTGGGCTCCTCGCAGCTTTCCCAATACCTATTCCACGTGAGAGACAGGATCAGATAGGGTGTTGCTGTAAATAAGTATATCATCAAAATATACAATAAATTTGCTAATATAAATTCTCAATGTCTCATTCATCAATCTCATGAGCGTAGATGACGCGTTTGTAAGTCCGAATGGCATCACCAGCCATTCATACAACCCGAACTTAGTCTTAAAGGCTGTTTTCCATTCATCGCCAGGTTGCATTCTGATCTGGTGGTAGCCACTTCGTAGATCGATCTTGGAGAAGATGCTCGCTCCACTTAGTTCGTCCAACATATCATCGAGCCTTGGTATGGGATGGCGGTACTTGATCGTGATCGCATTAACGGCTCGGCAGTCCACGCACATCCTCCAAATCCCGTTCTTCTTGGGAACAAGTAAAACTGGCACAGCGCAGGGAGACAGGCTCTCCCAAACCCAGCCTTTGTCTATAAGCTCTTGGACTTGCTTTTGAATCTCTTTAGTCTCTTCAGGATTCATTCTATACGCTGGCCTATTCGGTATGGATGCCCCGGTAACAAAGTCAATGCGATGTTCGATCCTTCGGATTGGAGGTAGTCCCGCGGGCACTTCAGCTGGAAACACATCTCTATTGCGGTCTAGTATCCTGCAAAAATTATTTGGCAATTCAAGTGCAGCAGAGACTGTTTCATTAACACAGACAATTGGCTTAATGAAGGCTAAGAAACAGTAACCTGAGAAACCGGGTTCCTGTATAGCCTCCTGAAATTCAGTTCTGGTGGACAGCAAACATTGATCTGCAAAAGCAATGGAATTATTAGATCTTGGAGTTTGCTGACTCACTTTAGCCCTACCTTTCCTCTTCTGCTGGTATTCAGCTTCTTCTTTCTTTGTGTTTTCCAGCAGGGTTTTTTGGTTCGCATGAACTATGGCCATAGATAATGGCTTTACAGCTATTCTCTTATCCATGTGTAGAAAACATAAAAAGCTTTTGCGGCCGTTGTACATGACTGACTTGTCAAACATCCAAGGGCGACCAAGGAGTAAGTGACAAGCTGTCATTGGTACAATGTCACACATAACATTTTCAGAGTAATAAGTCCCTATTCTAAGTGGCACTTTAGCTCGCATTGTTACCTTCCTACTCCCACTATCGTTCATCCAATGGAGTTGGTATGGACGAGTGTGGTTTTCGGTAGGTATTTTCATCTTTCTAACAGCATAAAGACTTATTACATTGGTACAACTACCGTTATCAACAATTATAGAAGTCAGATTTCCACAAATCTCCCCATAACAGTGAAATAAATTTTCCCTTTGTGCAAGCTCGTTGTCGGGGTTGTCAATCTGCTTCTCGGCATTCAGCACTCTCATTGCGACTAACTTAGGCAAGCGAACTTCATCTTGATTGATGCACTCGTCAGCTGATTCGTCCCTGCCATAGTCGAATTCGTTTCCTTCGTCCTCTTCGCCTTCGGCCCCGGCCTCATCCTCTTCAAAGTCCAAGATCCTGTAATCACCTGTTTCAGTGGTAACTACAATAGCTCTACGTACATTAGGATAATTAGGAGAAATATGACCAGGTTGGCAACATTTATAACAAATTATTTCTTTATCTTCCCTTTTGGGTCGATATCTGTCTGGCTCTCGATGCTTCCTATCATCCTTCATATCGGTTCGAAAATCCTTTCCAATTTTGAAGCCTCGGGGCTTGTACCCTTTATCATCCTTCGGATAGGATTTATGTTTGTCAGCTTCAGGCTTTGAACTCCACTGTCTTGGTGGATGAGAGCTGAAATGCTGTCGGTTTCGTTCTTGCCTCATCTGGTTGTCCAAAGTGGAAACCAGATGAATGCATTCCTGCAGATCATCATAATGCCTCAACTTGATTTCCTTCTGGACATCTAACCTTAGGCCCTTAATGAAACGGGTGATGAACAATCCTTCGTCCTCCCATACCGCTGATCTCATCATGATGTACTCTAGTTCCTTGTAATACTCGTCTACAGTCATGTTTCCTTGGACACAGTTCTGTAGCTTCATATACAAGTCCATCCTGTAGTTATTAGGTACAAAAGGGCGGTCCATCTCTATCATGCGATTGTGATTGATCCACCAAGTAAGTGCATATTCCCTGAATTCGCTCACAACCAATCTGATTTTGGTTATGTCAGAGTGGTTGTGCAGTTGAAAACACAGTTCAATCGCATCCCTCCAGTCGAGGAATTCATCAGGCCCACCTGCTCATTTGAAGGTCGGGATTTACAATTTCAAACCTCGCAGGTGTGGCTCATCTGGGTCCTTGGTCCCATCTGTATACTGGAATCACACGGTCGTGATTGTAATCATAATCATGATTTCTTCGGCCCCTATATTCACGCTGAACATTTCGGACGGCGACTCTCAAATGTCCGGCTGGCACTGGCGGAGGAACAACCGGAGCATGTGCAACAGGCGGAGGTGCAACAGGAGGAGATGCAACCGGAGGGGGTGCAACTGGGTTAGGAGGGTTGACAAGTGGTGCTGGTTGCCTCGGGATTTGAGCAGGTGGAGGCTGCTGCTGCTCGATTTCCTCCAGTTCCTGTTCAGCAATGAGCGTTCCTTGATCAGACCTCCGTGATCTGGTTTCCTCGATTCGCTCTTCCACTGTCCAGATGTCATTGCTTAGTGCAGTGAAACGTCTTTCAATTTTGTCATCCATGACATTAATCTTCGTATTCAGCTGAGTGGTGGTGGTAGACAAGGTGCATTGAGAACTGAATTCTTGTTTCATTTCCAGCATATTTGCATTGAGACTCTTTAGTAAGTCCAGCATGGTGGTCTCAGAATTACCTGCCATATCAAAAAGAAAAACTAGCTATATATAAAAAAGTTAGAAAATATAAAAATAAAAATATTTTTGGTGATTTTTTTCTCTTTTCTTTCTTCCTCACTCAATCTCACAATCCAAGTGTCAGATAGCTTGAGTTCGAACACAATTCGGTTCTTGAAGCGCTGCCATATAAAGTTATCCAACGTCGAGTAGGAAGATCAAAGCTTGAGTATATTTATATAGCCGCACAATGCAAGAAACAAAATGCAATTGTTCGACTCAATCAACAACCGTTAGGAAATATGTGAAATGCAATGCAATGAAATTATGTCACGGTTTTGATTGGCGATTGCAATCCAATAATTCCAAGACCTCTCAATATAAAAGTGAACTCACCAAAATTTTGAAAAGTGGTAGCTCACAACACTCGACTCCCAAATATGATTCTCACAAATAAAAATAAAAATAAAAATAAGCACTCAATAAAAATAATCCAATACTCAAGTGGCTTCAATGGCTATGTATTACAATTTTATGAGAGGAATTCCAATGTCTTTATCTCAGACGGAACTTCAACTCGGTATTCATGAAATAAATCAGAGGAACAATTGTGCCAGTCAAATATGTCCACTTTATTGTATTACACAAAATATGTGTCCAAAGTCCACCAACAAGTCCACGCGTGGGTCCCACTATGCACACAATTTTTTACTTTTCAAGCTAGGATGTAACGGTGAGTATAGCCCCCAAATCTCAATCACTTCAATCTCCCTTTGTGTGGCTCAAGGCAAGCTACAATGTCACCTTACAATTTTTCTTTCCAACTAGCTGATCATTATGCTCCCTTCAACACTTGAGATTTTCAAATTTTTGAATCAAACTTGGAATCTCAAGAACAAGATGAAGGTCACTTGAAGATGGATGAAGATCATATAGGGCCCGTTTGGATTGGCTTTTGAGAAAAGCAGAAGCCAAAAGCAGAAGCAGAAGTGAAAGCCAAAAGCAGAAGCAGGTAACTTTTGTGTTTGGATAGAATGTTTGAAAAGCAGCTTTTTTTCAAAAGTGTGTTTGGATGTGTAAAATTGAAAAGTGCTTTTGAAATGTGTAAATTACCAAAAAGGACATGCTACTTAGTATGATAATAAGATATATTTGTAGTGTAATTTATATTAAGTAATGAGGGTATTTAAGTCTTTGCACATTTTACGAAGTGCTTTTGGCTTCTGCTTTTCAGAGAAGCACCCCCTGGGCTGCTTCTCCCAGAAGCACTTTTGCAGCTTTTCGAGGTGCTTCTGCTTTTTTAAAAAAGCCAAACCAAACGTTTATTTTCCACCAAAAGTGCTTTTGGCAGAAGCAAAAGCCAAAAGCACCTTGCCAAAAGCCAATCCAAACACCCTCATAAACTCTCAAGAACACTCAAAGCACACTCATTTGGAATTTTGGAAGTAAATTAACCAATCAATCACATAAACACATTCCAAATGCATACATCCACATATGAGATATCTAAGACAAGAAAACTAACAACAAACACAAAAAATACAAGATCAAAGACCAAAATATGAAGATTTTCAGACTTTTGCATAAGAACACACAAGAACATCAAAAAATTTCAAATGGCCATAACTTTGACTCACGATGTCCGTTTTCGATGAACTTAATATGATTTTGAGTGTAAACTATCCAACAAATCCAAATATGAACTCAGAATTTAGAGAATATGCACCGAGCAAAATGGATTTCCGATAAACAGTAAACAGTGGGTTTTTTTTTTAGGGTTTTGATGATTTTGAAATTTTCGTGGAGTTTTGGAATGAAGGATATATTGATTCCTTGCTTTCGCTCTGATACCAAATTTATGTATATGCCGTAGACCAAGATCGAGAGCAAAGAAATCAATAGCAAAGTAAAAACAACAAGAAATGAGATGAAGGATAGAGGGATAGGGAAGCTCCAAAATTAAAGAAATATTGAGGCAATGAAGTTTAGGAACAACCTTGTCTCTTCCAAATCTTCAACAATGGATTACCAACCTTGGATTTGCTTCAAGATCCAAGAACCGTGGAAATAGCTCAAGGCCAAGACACGATTGAATGGTGAGGAATTTTCGGTTTCCCTCAAAACTCTCAAATGACTTTAAGAGAAATGTTCATGCATCGAGCAAGGTGTTCATTAATTCAAAAGGTAAGTTACAAAATGAGGGGATGAGCATATATATATATATCTCCCCCTAATCCAACAACCATTACAAAGGAAATAACAAGCCTTACGAAAATTAAACAACTAGTTAATGACATCCAACAAGCAATATAAAACAAGGAAAATGACTAAGGACATGAACTAGGGAAAATAAACATGATGCGGTCTACAGGAGCCTCCTCAAGCGATGCGAAATGGAGCAATGCGATATAAAATGGCATGTTGCGGTTTATATGGCAAAGGGAAAAGGCTTGCATGCGGTTTAAAAGAAAGGAGAAAGGGGAAATGCGGTTTTACCATAAAAGATGAGGGGTAGGTGCGGTTTGGCAAGGAAAAATGAGGGGGCTGTTTGCAAAAATAGTGAGAAGAGGAAATGGGGGTGGGATGCGGTTTTGAAGCAAAAGATGAGGGATGAATTTGCAAAATGGAGAAGAAGGTAAATAAAGGGTGATGCGGTTTTGTGTTGTGCAATGCGATTTAAGGAGTTTAGACCGCATCAACATTTCCTTTCGCACCATTTCATTCCGCACCAAGGGAGAAGGTTGACATGCCTTGTCTTCCAACTGGACGTGCAACCGGAGGCAACAGGGAGTGGCCGCGAGGTTGCCGGGGGGGGGGGGGGGGTGGAGGAGGTGGCCGGAGCTCGCGGGGAGGTTGGAGATGATGGCATAGCTGTCGGAGATCAAGGCCGAGAACGAAGGCGACGTCAGAAGCAGTGGCTGTAGACAGTTGTAGACTTGCGATGGCGAGACGGGGTTTTCTTATCCGGCGTAGCTTCGGTTTTCGGGGTTCGGCCGGAATTGAAAAGTGGAGGCTGTGGCGGGCTGTGGCTCGAGTTCTGTTGGCCGGAGCTTGATAAAGCAAGATGAGAGGGAGCTGCTGTCCTCTTGGAGTTGGCTGGCCGGAGCTTGACGTGGCCGGAGATAGTTTGAGGGTTTGTCACCCATGGAAACTGCCGGGGATGGAGAAACATCCGATATTGGTGGCTGGCAGGATGATGGAAGGCCGTGAGGTGTAGGACGCTGCAGCTGGCCTTCGAAGGTGATGATCGGAGATGGTGACTGGAGACGCGGGCCTGTGGTGGCAGCCTGCGACGATGGAGGATGAGCCGAGGGTCCCTGTCGCCTTGGGATGGAGGAGGAGGTGATGATGGTGAGTAGGGGAAAATGGCCGGAGTACCGTGGTGGAGGCGGATGGTGTTGGTCGGAGAAGATGAGGATCGCTGGAGGCGACAACCGGAGTCGCGGGTGCGCCGGGCATGGGAGTTGAGGAAGAAAACCCTCTAACGCAAGATGAGAGAGCGTTGGCCATTGTTTGGCATTAAACAATAACGCATGATGATCGAGCGTGAGTCAAGACCGGGTCAGATCTTTAACGCAGAATGGACTCGCGATCCTGATTGTTGGGCCAAATTTACTTTGTTGGGCTTGCAACCTAATTGGGCCAGGGCTTTTTCTCTTTGATTTAATCTGTCCGAGCCCACTGAAATCTTGATCAGGATTACTCGAAATAGTTCTCTGTCTGCTCCATTTAATTAATCCGGGCCCACTGAAATTTTGATCCGGATTAATTTTTTGGTTAGTCCGGATAACTACATCAACCTCTCTCCCTTCAAAAGCTTTGGACTCCAAAGCTGATAGGGAAGATGCTGTAGTCGGCTCAATCAGATAATCAATACCTGCACTAACAAAAAATCCATAAGTATTGCAAATTTGTATCATTTTGGTAAAACAAAAATTTTCTGTAAAGTCATCATATATATATGATCCAAAATGCAGAAGTATTTTTCTGATCCAGTTTCCAATGTGAATTCCAGTTTAGCACCCTTCTTGTTTCGAGATTTCCATTCCCTGCAAAGATGATAACAATTATCAGTTAAATAATTCCTGTCAAATTTTGGAACAATCTCACCCGAGTGACTCTGAAATTTGTCATCTTGATCTTTATTAACACCTGTAAAAATATCAACCAAGTTAGTTCCATTATCATCATAAAATTCAGATAAATTAAGCATAGAAAATTCATGACACGGAGTGTCAGTAGTAAATCCTGGAATGATCAATGAACAGTGCTTGGTGGAACTGGATGCGGCTTCTTCTTCACGTATTTGCCGCATCAAATTTTCTCGATCTGCTTTAGCGGTTGCTGGGGACTGTGAGTAGAGGCTAGGGGTGGGAATAGGCCAGGCTACCCGACAGGGGCCTATGGCCTAGCCTACCGAAGGCCAGGCCAGGCTTTTTTTATAAACAGGCTAGGCTTAGGCTAATTTAAAAGTCTATTTAGCTAAATAGGCCTAGGCCAGGCTTAATTAAAAGCCTTTTAGGCCTATCAGGCCGGCCTATTTATCATATTTTTAATCTATTTATGTTTATTACATGGGAATAGTCGTATTATTAGTATTATATATTATGTAAAAGTAATTATTAATTTGATCTTATATAGATTTTTTAAATTATTTATGAGTTTTTTCTCGTATATAAATTGTTTTGGATGAAAACTTGTCCATGTGAACAAATTATGTCTTCCAACCTTATGATTACATCCGGATATATATAAACAAATTTAAACTTATTTTTCTAAAATATGCTTAATCAGGCTTTTAAAAGGCCTAGATGCTGGCCTTTTTAGATAAATAGGCCAGGCTTAGGCCTATAATATAGGCCTATAAAAGGTAATAGGCCAGGCTCAGGCCTATGAAAATCGACGTAGGCCCAGGCCGTACAAGCCTAGGCCTAGCCCGGCCTAGCCTATTTCCACCCCTAGTAGAGGCCCTTGCACCATTATGCCGAAAGACAACTAAATGTTCCCTCACAAAATACTGAGCATGTTTATCATAAAGTCAGGGACGCCCAAGAATGATATGGCATGTGTTCATTGGCATAACGTCACATTGAATATGCTCTTCATAACCGTCGATTTTGATGGGAACCCTTGCTCTTCTATCAACTCTTGCGAGTCCATGATTATTGACCCACTGCAGTCGATACGGCTCTGGGTGTTTGTCAACCGGTATCCCCAACCTACGAACAGTGTACAAACTCACTATGTTAACACAGCTTCCACTATCCACAATTAAATAACAAGATTTATTAAAAATGGTGCAATGACAGTGAAAGAGGTGCTCCCTTAGTTCCATTTCGGTCGACACTGGCTCTGTTCCTCTGCAATGATCAATGAAAGGGACGACCACAAATGATGAACTTGTGCGATTGCTCGTCCCCGCCAAATCTCCGCTCGTATTCCAGGTACGACTAGAGCTGGAACTTTGAGCAATTTTATGCAGTTGCTCATCAAGAGTAATGGCCGAAAATACTAATTGATAGATGTCCACATATCCTTTCGGGTCCAACCCTTCGAGAATGTCTTTACTCAACCCGGATAAGAAACGAGACATCTCTTGTTCCCCAGATTCCTTTGTTTGAGTTTCTTCTATCAGAATTATCATGCTTTTATAGCACTCACGCACGGTTCCACTGCACTGCTTTAGATTCTTTAACCTTCGGGCAAATTCAGCTTTCTTATCAAATGGCGCTCGCTCAGGTACTGATGGCTTTTGCAGTATTTTTCTTCCTTCGGCTGATGCCGCAGAATTCTTGGGGACTGACTGGAGTTCCCAGTTCGACTGTTCAGGAGGTCTAACTTTCCGTTGAATGTCAAATTCATCTTTCAGAATTTCTTCAAGTTCTTCATTCAGCTTGTATTGCAGGTTTTGCTCAACCGTATCCATGACTTGATCATAGACATGTTGTGGATCCACAAGCCTGTGATCTACCTCATCTGCAATAAAATGAATATCGAGAGTGAGTTTATCAGATAAGGCATCCATTTCAAAGTTAAAATTATCAATTAATTCTCCCCTGAATTGAGAAATTATCTGCGAAATCTCAGAAGAACAGCTGGCTATCAGATCGGTGCTCGTGGCCTGATCATTGCGTTCGACTATCCGCTCCTCAAGTTGCTTCCCTAGCTGATCCAATTCGTACTCCAATTTTCCTTCAATCTGTCCTGCTATCTTCTCAATTTGGTCTTCCAATTTATCAGTCAAACCTTTTTCAGCTTGGCAGAAAAGAGTTTTAATTCTTTTTTTAATGCATGATGATCGAGCGTGAGCCAAGACTGGGTCAGATCTTTAATGCAGAATGGACTCGCGATCCTGATTGTTGGGCCAAATTTACTTTGTTGGGCTTGCAATCCAATTGGGCCAGGGCTTTTTCTCCTTGATTTAATCTGTCCGAGTCCACTGAAATCTTGATCCGGATTACTCGAAATAGTTCTGTCTGCTCCATTTAATTAATCCGGGCCCACTGGAATTTTGATCCGGATTAATTTTTGAGTTAGCCCGGATAACTACAACACTGATGGAACTTCAACCCAATAAATCGTTCGTGGATTAAATTAGTGAAACCGTTTAGTGAAATCAATGGACCAATTTTCCAAATTGAAATGATTGCACAATGATGGGAATGCCTTGGAAATTGCACTGACACGTGGCACCTTCTGATTGGATCCCTGATTTTTGCTTAACGACGTGAAACCTCGAATTTTGATGGTTACGACGCGAAACTGGATTACGTCGTGAGACTTGCTCCACGTCGTAGTAGTTCGCGTCGTAGTGCTTGGCGCCATACTTCGGGATTGGAATGTTGGTCCTTAGTCGTCTTTACGACGCTAGACCTAGGTCCGCGTCGTACTGGTGTTTGGCGTTGTAGGCGCCTTTCTGCCTTGGGCGTAGGGATGGCAATTGGACCCGGTCGACCCGAGAACCGACCCGGACCCAACCCGTTTAGCTCGGTTCGGGTCATGAAATTCGGATCTTGGGTCGGTTCTGGATCGGGTCCAATTTAAAACTTTTCGGGTTTGGTCGGGTCCTGGGTCTGAGAGTAGACCCGACCCAGGCCCGACCCGAGGAATATTTAGTATCTCAAAAACCCTAGTATCCCATTATTCCTTTGTGTTTTCAGACCACACCTCACACGCCGCACTCCTTCCCCACCATTTCTTCCGTCACTCACCCATCACTCCGGCGACGCCGGCCACTCATCTTCTGCCCGCCGCTCCTCTACGTGTCGCTCATCTTCTCTGTCTGCTCTCTTGTAGTTGTTAGCTTTTTGCACATCTTCGCCCGCTGCTCCTCTACCGGTCGCTCCTCCCCGTCTGTCTTCCGTCGCTTGCCCTCCGGCCTCCGCCTCCATCCAGGACTCACCGTTCGTTGGCTGCAAGACAGGTATTGAGCAAGCTTCATATGGGTTTATTTTTCGGCAGACTACAGTGATTGATTTTAGGAATTTATCGAAATTAGTTGTGTTATTCCTGCGATGCTGTTTTTTGGCTGCATTTCTTGTACTATTATTGGACGAGTATTTGCCTATTTATGATTTGCTTCAAGACACTTCTATAAGCGATTCTACTGTTGTTGATTTGTAAAAATAATCTACCCAATTGTGGTTACAATCTATCTATTGAATGTACTGATGTTGGTTTTTGAAAAGCAAGTATTAGATTTTGTTGCTCCTATATAGAGAGCATTCTATTTCTATCAAATTGGATTTGTGCCTTGACACAGGGGCTGTGTTGCCCATTTAATAAAACTTCAATTTTATTTTTTTCTTTCATTATGTAATAAAACTTTGAATGTTATGTTGTTGCTGTTATGAATTTGTTGTCTTCCTGTTTTTTGTGTTGTTATTAATTTGCTGCTGCTATAGATTTGGTGTTGTTTTATTTTTTTGCTCATGTGTGTTGTTGTCTTCCAGTTATGTTCAACATTTTTTTTAATTTTTAACGGGTATTGGGTCGGGTACTCGGGTTGGGACGATTGAAGTTAATTCTTTCGGGTCCGCGGGTCCGCGGGTCTGGGTTCGGGTGTTGACGGGTCGGTTATGTTCGGGTCCAGGGAAATACTACCTCGGGTTGGGTCGGTTCTTGGGTCCTAAAATTCTTCTCGGTTCGGGTCTTGGGTCTGGCTGGACCCGACCCAGACCCGGCCCATTGCCATCCCTACTTGGGCGTCGTTTGATGAGTTACGACGTGAACGTGGTTCACGTCGTAGAGGAAGCTTGGCGTCGTAATTCACTTGGCGTCGTATTCTTGATGTTGACGGGTACGTACTCAAGTTTCCACTAACAACTTTGTACCATGCATGCCCTATTGTGGGAACACGTGTCCTTGGTGGTCCAAATTAGGGAAATAATAACCGAATTGTCCCCAAACAACACCTAAACACTTACCCAAATGAATCAAAACCCAAAATTACAATTCACTCAAGAACACTATGATGTTCTTCCCAAGCTATCCAAAAATTTCAAGAACAATAAAATCCCAACACTCTCGGATAACACTCAAAATTTGGACATTGATCGCATAATACCCAATTAATACATAGAACTAATTACCCAATCAAAACAAACACACAAATGCCCAAAAATGGATGGAACAGTGATTCGGCCAAGAACAAGAAAAATGGGAAATGAAGGAAAACAAGAACAAAACATAAACAATAATATTTTTGGGGTTTTTCTATCCTATAGATTCAAATATGGGCTCTGATACCAAATTTAATATACTCCCATGGATCTATATTTGAAATCTATAGCAACATAAAATGAAAAGGAAACAAAGAAATAAGAACAAGGATATGGAGACTTCACTATGGTAGAATTGAAACTTGAAGATAAACACCCTTCCAATATGGTGAACCCCTTCCTCCTTTCAATCTTCCAAAGTGATAATCAATAGAGGTGTCTCGATTCTCGATTGATAGCCGAAGCCAAAATGGATCAAATCCATGAATTGTTTGAGAGGATGTCTCTCGGTATTGACTCTTGAAAAGGATGATGTATTTTCATTCAATGTTCAAAAGTGTATACAATGTCAAGGGATCCTATATATATATAGGAATCCCGAATTCAACAAGCCCAAATAAGAAATGAACAACCCTAATGGAGTTTCAACAATTCAGCAAAACAAATTAAACAACTCTGCCGACCTACGACGCTATCCTAAACTACGTCGTGACACTCGCTTGGCGTCGTAGGGTGAAAAGGTGCCTTTGAAAACTTTACGATGTGGACCTGTAGTACGACGTGATCCTTGTTCCGCGTCGTATGCGGGTTGGCGTCGTAGCTTGACTGGGAGGCGAAGGACGACGCTATCCTCGGGCACGACGTGATCCACGCTTGGCGTCGTATGCAGGGTTCCGCGTCGTTGCTCGCACGAGTGGACGACGCTATCCTTGTTTGGCGTCGTACGCAAGTTCCGCGTCGTGGCTAAGGGTTAGCGTCGTAGGGGTTGACCGAGTTGAAGAAGACGTTGACTGCTCCGGCCAGGGACCACTGTTCCGATGCACTGTTCCGGCCGTTGACCACCGTTGACCGGCGACTCTCCGGCAAACTTTCCGACCAGATTCCGGTCAAGTTCCGGCAACTTTGCCGGAGCTCCGGCAACGGCGGCGGACGTCCGGCGACGGCAACGGCGGATCCCTCCTGCCTGACCTCCTTATGTTGTTTTTGTCTGTTTCTGTATCTGGAGGTCGTCTTCTTCTGTTTATTCTTCTGTATTAATTAGCTGGGGTTCCATTTCTGCAACCCAGTTAATTAATGTGCTCCCTCGGGCTTTATTTGTCCGGTTCTCGAACTGCTCCCATCTGTTTGATTCCTCTGATTGGCGATAGCAGTCGGGAATCTCTTGGCACGCTGCTTTGAGCAGGGTCCTTCTGGAATGGTCAATGCTGTTGACTTGGCTCCCATGCCAAGAACCCATCGATACTGTATGCATATGCTATTGAGACAACTTAGCTTGGGACCAGAAGAATACTAGTCTCTTTCACTACCCAAAACATATATATATATATATATATATATATGTGAAGCTGATCCCAATTCTTGAACAACTCATCATTTAGCAATATTTGGGATGTTTGGGAGTCAGCGGATCCGCTAGCAGATAGCAGATTCGGAGAGAGAACTGTGAGAGAATATGCTCTTCTAATCCGCTATATGCTACTCAATATGCTAACATCCAAACATACTTATTATCCAACAGCGAAAGCAGAACTTGTTGAAGAGTATAAAGGGTATGCCATTGCTAATTGGTCATGATTCACTTAGCTATATGATTATTTTGGAAATAAATAAATTTCCTTATAATGCTTAATGAAGAGTTTTAGGTTTTGGAAATCACGTGAATTCTGGGTAATGCTTGGTGACCATGAGGTGTAGGGTGAGTTGGGGCAACATGTTCGTTCTCTATCACTTTAGATGGATGGTTGGGACAATATATAATACTAGTAATTAGCCCCAATAAGGTAGAGGGAGCTTACTCACATTCCTTCTGGTTGTCTGTCAGAAATGATCCAACATATATATGGGGCTGCAATTAAGCCTACTCAATGTAGAGATTGCCATAGTATAAAGGGTTTTTAAATGCACTGGGGGTATATCAGGGGGGCTTAATTAGTTTATGAGCGCAAATCAATGGACAATTTTCATGGAGGAGAAAAACAGGATAAAGGACATTTGGATATGGAGGTTTCGAAAATGTTCATTAGCCCATACATAGTAGTATTTCACATTGAAATAGTAAAATTTATAGTCAACTTGGATGGAAATAAAAACAAGATTTTTATTTTTTTTTTAAAAAAAGGTTTATAGACGCTCAATTTAGAAGAATTTTGGTATAAAAAAATTATTTATTCTAGTTTAGAAGAATTTTGGTATAGAAAAAAGTATTTATTCTAGTGCCAATAAGACTTGAAATATTTTATTATTATTATTATTATTATTATTATTATTATTATTATTATTATTATTATTATTTTGAAGAAGAATAATTTTATGTTTTAAAAATGGGCTTTCACTTGTGCCGAACAAACGGGCTTTCATGAGCCCATTTTGATTGATTTATGGACGGAAGCTTCCCGATAAACCCAACCCTAACCGAAACCCTAATTGATCTGCCTCTTCCCTATATATAATCTTCCTCCCTCGTACCTAAATCATCACGAATCATGTAGCGACTTCCGAATTCCGATCGGAATTTGGAGTATATTTATGTGGCGGTAGGTTTTTTGTCATTCGATACTCATCTGGAGCATAGGATTAATGTTTTTATTCATCGTTTGATTGTGTTTGCTTTTGAATTTGGAGTTGGGAGCTGTGGTGTGGTGTGTATATGATGAGGAATTCAAGGCTTGTTTCTCAAAAACATTCGCAGTGGCCGCCTGACAACTTTCGCCTTTCGCCGGGCTTGAGAGTTAATGCTGCTTTTTTTTCCTTCCTTGGATGTCTGACCCCCATTCCACCCTCACCTTCCCCTTTTTCTCCCTGATGTGAGTTTGGATTCATTCGCTGATTTCGATTCGATGTTAATTTTGTGTTTGTTCATTTTATTCCTGTTATTCGTGGTGATTGATTGTTGGGGCTTTCAATTTCTTCCCTTCTGGCCTCAACAATCGAGTGGCTTGAGGGATGAACAAGCCCCTCAAAGTCATCCATCTCTCACTTTGTTAGCACATTCAGTTCCATAATTTGCTGGCCATTAATTGATGGGAAATACTGGAATATATTGTTTCAAGTGCAGTCCAATAATTTTGTATTTTTGGAGGGATCAATGATGCTAAACAATAAGGCTTGTTTCTCAATACATTCGCAGTGGCCGCCTGAGAGCTTTCGCCTTTCGCCGGGCTTGAGAGCTTCTGCTGCTTTTTTCCTTCCTTGGATGTCTGAGATCTCTCTTTATTCTTCTTTTTATTTGTTGATTTACTTAATTTTTTTCCCATAAAAAGGCGAATTAAGACGATTTCAATTATATTCAGGATTTGGATTGTGTAATTTTTTGGCAAGAGTTTATTGCAATATTTGTTGAATCTGGAAGTTGATTGCTTTATTTCCCTTTGTTGACTGAACAAACCTTCATACAGTCAACAAACAGTCATGCAGTCATTCCATATGCAACTCTATTGTGTTTTCGTAGCTTCTTGTTGGTGTTTCTGCAGGCAGTGGCTGACCCAGGATTTTTTCGGAGGTAGGGCCGGAGTCTATTTTTTCTTAATCTTAAGTAAAAAAGAAATTAAAAAAAATTTGATAAAAAAAAAGTAATAGAAATTTTTTTTTTTTTTAAATTTGAGGTGGGGCCGAGGCCCCACCGGGCCTTAATGTAGATCCGCCCCTGTCTGCAGGTATAGGCATGGAATGTGTATATTGGATGCGGTGAATCTGAAGACATGAAGACATAAGAATAATGAGCTTTGCATCTGAAGACATAAGAATAATGAGCTTTACATCTGAAGGCATGAAGTCATAAGAATAATGAGCTTTGCATCATTTTATATGTTGTATACTTGAATTTGCCTTTGGACCTTTTTGGGATGATACATTTGTAAACTAATCACACGATTTCTTTAATTTTGAATGTTTTGGATTCAATATTGGTCTAAAAGTATAAAGCTTTAAAGTATCAACAATAGAGAAGAAAAGCTTGATAGAGTTTGAATCATTTCCATTGATGATGAAATACAACTTGAATCACTTTGATGAATTCAAGAGGGGGTAATAGCCTATCTGGACACTCCACACAAGTTTATAGGCTTGGCTGAATTAGCATGCTAGTTGTTTATAAATAAAATACTTAAACTACTAGGTATGTGAATTGAACAACTAGGAAAGCAAAAACAAACAGGAAACTAAGTGTTGGTGTGTCCTTCAATTCTTCCTAGTCAATTTATTTCTCATTTTCGTAATTCTTTTATCAACCATGGCTACAATTTTTTTTTTTATACATTCAAACGTAATGCAATTTCTTTGATGTTTGACTACCCACAACTCATCTTTTACATTCCCTTTTCACTGTAAATAGCATGTTGACTCTTCATGTTAACATGCCAATATACTCCCAACCTCCTCACCTTCATTCCTCTCAATGGCTATATTATATATACTTTTAGCAGAAACGAACCTTCAATTTGATTAGAGAGTATACACTTCATAAAAAACAGAGTATGCACTCCATGAAATAGAGTCATATGGAACATGACCATTGTATCCATAAACCATAACATAACTCAACGAAATAGATATAAATAATGGGAGTATAGAATGATTCTTGCTCATACATGCTCAGATGTCAATTTGAACACAAACTAAATAGACAATATAATCTGGGGAGTCGACTTGCGTGGGGATAATAGAAAATCAACAGTTATATTAGGAGCCGTGGCATCATATGAATTCGGCATTTTTTTCAAACACATAATGTCCGGGTAATGAATGTTCTTGATTGATCTCCATTATTTTGATGATATTTTTGAATGACATAGCTACAAAAGTAAAATTTGTTGTCAATGGAATATGGCCACCAATACAATACGGTTTATTATCTTATGGAATTTATATTTCATATGCAACTTTTTGCCCAATCAATTTGCTTCCGACGAGACCCTAAAGCACAATTTTTTTGAACAATGTCGAAATATCTCGAAAAGATGTGAAATGGTGTCTTTGATGTAGTATTACAATTTCGATTGCTATAAATTCGTGGTCCATCACTTATTCGAGATGTGATGTGATCTACAACAAAATATGCATTATATGATTGTACAAAATGAAATAAATAGTAATTTATTCATTATGATCAAGTTGAAAAAAAAATAACAATGGTAACCTAAACTGGATGTACTTTGCCCAAAACAAACATGATATTTGATGGCTTGATAAAAATTTTAGACTCTCTTAACATATCTAATAAATTAAATACAAATGATTAAAATTATTTGTAAAACTAACACTATAAAAAAAATTGAACTTAAAAAATTTAAATATGTTTAATATTAGTCTAATTTAGTTCACCCAAAAAAAAATATTAGTTTAATTTATTGGATCTGTATTTTATATTAAATAAAAAAAACTAGCACATCCGCCCGCACAATGCGCGGGAAGTAAAATTTACATTTTTTAGAAAAAATAGTATAATAATTCAAAAATTCAAATATTCTATTTTATAAACTTAATTTGTTCATGTCCATTTCCGACCACATATTATTAAGAAAAAATGTGAGAAAAACGATGATAAAATAAAGAGATCGTACCATAAAAATGTAAAGTAAAATTTCCAGGAAGTGAATATGGTGTTGTTGACTGCACATGCAGTATGGTGTGTAGGAGCTTTTATGTGATGCGCGCGATGGTTTATGTGATATTTTTTAGATAATGGGTGATGGATTACACAATTATGTCATGATTGAGTAATGACAACACAATAATACTCTCAAATATCACAAAAATTATACTTCCCATTACGCCTGCACATGCAGACAGTATATTGTCCGCACGCTAATTATATTGAAATATCCCTATCAAAACGTTCATAAAATAAAAGACTGATAATCATTCACCATAATTTACATGAGATAAACAAATTGTTAGAACACACTTTATATTACATAGGATGAATATATTTCACCTTAAAAATTCAACATAAAATTTATGACATGCAGGCCAATATATTTTTCTAATTTTGTTAAGTCCCTTGACTTCCAACGGAAGGTTGGAGGTTCGATTCCCACTGGCCCTCTATCCCTCCCTTTTATTGCCCTTTGTAATTTGTATGGCATGGGCTTCCACCACCCCTTTCCTAGACCTTCAATTAGGGGTGTGCAAATTTCGGTCGAAACCGAACAAACCGACCGAACCGAACCGAATTTTGCAATTTGGTTCGGTTTTTTTATTTCGGTTTGGTTTTTGGTTTTGAAAATCTAAAATTTCGGTTTTCGGTTCGGTTTTTTGTTTTTAAAAATCTACAATTCGGTTAACCGAACCGAACCGAAATTTAAATTATATATTTAAAAAAAATATATAAAATACATTATGCCATTATATAATAAACACAAAATAATACCCCTATTCGGTGACTGTTTGTGTGGATGAGAAGTGAGAACTACTATTGAGAGTTTTGAGACTTTTATATTGTTTCGTATTTGAACTATTCAGTGACTGATTCTTTATTTTGTCATTTCATTTGTGTGTAATTTGAACAATGCAATTTGGAATGATTTACTATTATGCACTCATAGTTATATGTAGATATGATGTTTTTGTTTGATAGAGCGAATTTACAGGTTTAAAAATGGTATTAGAGATGTTTTGATAAAAAGAAATTTTTTTTTTTAGAAAAGCAATTCGGTTCGGTTAACCGGTATAACCAAACCGAAATATTTCGGTTCGGTTATTTCCGTTTTCAGTAATTTTGGTTCGGTTTTGGTTTTTAGAAAAAATTCGGTTTTTAATTCGGTTTTGGAGTTTTGTTCGGTTCGGTTAACCGAACCGACCGATGCACACCCCTACCTTCAATGGCTCATTTAAAAAAATTAATTTAGACCATAATTAATTTAGTTTTACATTACTTAAATAAAATTAACAAATCTTTATCTTCTATAAATAAATAAAATGAAATTTTATAATACTAAGGGAGTGTATTCAATCTGGACTCTATAAGTTTTTTAAATACTTTTAAAATTGGGGTGTATTCAATTTAGATTTTAAAGAGTCTTTAAAAATTTTGAGGTATTCAATTCAGATAAAAAAAAACACTTTAAAAATCTAGGTGTATTCAAAACAGATTTTAAAAATTTTTTAAAAATTTTGAGGTATTCAACAGTCCATGGATTTTAAATCTTTATAGATTTTAATGGATTCTTTTAAAAAATATAACTAAAACAAAATCTATCCAAACAATCCAAGATTTCTATATACGGATAGTAGGGGACATCCACTCTATATGGTCATGTTCATTGATGACTCCCAAGAGCTCTTATCGATGGAGTTGTTTGGCATCTCGATGTCGACAAAATATATATTTAAAAAAAGGAGAAAAATAAAGGGATAAATGAGAAAATGTAGAGTCTACACAAATCAATCAACTCTACGTGGAGTTTATGTATTTTCCAAATCCATCAACTTTTTAAAATCCATAAAAGTCTAAATTGAATACACCCCCCTAAATCTTCAAAAAAAAATATTTTGAATACCTAATTTATAGGGATGAAATTGGTATGGATACGGTCGGATAGTATCGGATACTGATATTATCCATATATTTATTTTAAATTCGGAATCGAATATGGATAAGACGGATATGAATACAGTTTTGAATATTTCGGGTTACAGACACGGCACGGATACATGACGAATATATAACGGATACGGATTCAATCAGATACAGAGTATTGGGTAAAGTTTTATATTCTTTTTTGAAAATTTGATAATTTTAATTAAAATTACCTGATAATTTGGTATTTTTTATAATTATTGATAATTTTTAATTAATAAATAATTATATATTAATATATTCAGATATTCATATTTAAAAAATTCTGAATTTGAACAACAATGTATGCGATTTTAGAAAATCCACGTCATGTTAAGAGAATCTCAAAGCCGTCTTCATCCCAGTTCACATTTTTCTTGTCCCCCGAATGTAGATTATAAAAGCATTCGATCACACCCTTGCCAAATTTTCTTTTTGGGAAGAAAATTGATGTACATGCCTTTAATTCACTCTACCATTCAACATTATCAATGGATATCCCTACAATTATAAAGGCAAAAAAAAAATCAAGATAAATAAAAGAGACAATATTTGAATTTTCCTCATTCCCTGAACTGTCTCATTTTATATGAAGAGAATCTTTGATAAACGCACATATGATGTACGGAAGATACACTTTTCCTTAAAAAAGTGGTGAAAGAAACTTGTTAAATGATTAAAATCACCTATAAAACATAAAGTATCATAAGATGATATCAAAAAAATAGAAAAAAAAATCTAAAATACAAATAGAAAAAAAGTATTCATAAGACATGCTACATACATACCAATTCACATGAGTCAATCGCGTACACGCTAAAGATGAATAAACATTATATTAGAGAAAAATTACTAAAAATTATAAGCAATAAGAAAAATTGTAAAAATATATAATTGAGGTAGTTGAATTAGATTATATATATATATATATATATTAGATTTAGTGAGTATATATGATTGTTGAAATTGGAAAAAATAATCAGATGAGGTGTTGAAAAAGGGGGGTGGGGAAGTGGGGGAAAATTAGATTATACTTCCTCCGTTTTTATTTGTTTGCTACGGACCCACATTGCACGCTGTCCAATGCACATTTTAAACCGTTAATAACTCAAGTTCGGCACAAGTAAAAATTCTATAAGTTCCATATTTAAAAACTATATGACGAGACGAATCTAACAAGATCACACTTGACTATATTTTAACTTGTATAACTATGAGAAAAATTGAAATCAAAATAGTTCAATGAATAGTAGCAAAACTTCCAATATAGCTAATAATAAAAAACGGAGGAAGTATTACTTATATATATATATAATATATATATATAGATTGATATAGATATAGATATATAGATATAAATGCTCTAGGGGCTCTTAGTGGAGTGCGGTCCAGTTTAGGTGATGTGAAACCAAACCGCGACTCGGTAAAAAGTAGGGGTGAAAACGGGACGGATACGGGCGGATAGTACTCATCCCGTATCCTATCCCATATTTTTCTGTCGAATATGGAATCGGATACGAATAGACCGGATACAAATACGAATTCGAATATTTCGGGAAACGGATACGAGACGGATTCGGATTTTAACTCGGATAATCTTATAATTACTAAAATTAAAATTTTTATAATTTTTTAAGTGAAATCGGAATATACTACTATGTAAGCTACACTAAATTTTTAAATTTTCCAAGATCATTAGTTATTTCGTTCAAAACATCTAAATAACATCACTACAAGATGTTATATACTACAGTTTTGATGCAAAGAACCTAGTTTTGATGCAAAGAACGTAATGATGTAGTTGAGTTGATTGATATGATTTGATTTAATAAATTACATATGGCTTTCAAGCTTTTGATTATATTTATACATATAGTATTACTTATTTATTTTATAGTTAATAACTTAATATAATATACTATATTATACATAAAAAATATATATATAAATTTTTGGATATTCGGATAGAAAATACGGATAATATCCGCATTATATTCGGATTTTTCGGATACGGGCGGATATTTACAATCCCATATCTTGTCCTGTATCCGCCGGATATAAAAATTCGAATTCGGATTCGAATATAATCGAATACGGCGTCGGATCGGGCGGATATTATCCGCCCCACTTTCACCCCTAGTAAAAAGGAATTCTACTCTCTCATTCATCTATTCGACAATTTCACAATCCACATTTCCCCTTCCCAAGCTCGTTAGGGTTTCCTACTGTTCGTGCACCGGAAATTCTTTCCAACACCAATCAATTCTTGCAAAATGGTAACTCAATGCATCCTCTTCACTCCAATTTGCCTTCTCCACTAATGTTTGCGCACCCATTTTTTCCTTTTCATTACCTGTTTATTTTTTTTTCTGTCTAGGAAAATGCGGATGCTAATTTGGAGGCAAAAATTGAGACTCTGCTTAACGTGGAGAAGCAGATGAGGCAAGCGGGTGATGTCGCGGCCACGCGGAAGGCCGTCACTGATATTCTGCAGCTCTGTTTCGAGGCCGGCGCCTGGAAAACACTCAATGAACAGATTGTTCTCATTTCCAAGCGGCGTGGACAGTTGAAACAGGTTTTGTTTAGTCCGATGTCGGATATGCGTGCCGATGTGTCAGTTGTACCATAGATTACTTTCGGTGAAGTTGAATTGTAGTTATGAATTGTTGTGTATCAGATTTTTGTGTTCAGTATTCTGGGATCTGTGTTAATTTCGTTTGATTGGTGTGGCTATGGGATGAGTAACTGCATATATTATAGTACTTTAAAGTAATGCGTGTTGGTAATAGCAACAAAATTGCCTGACTGGAATCACCGGATTTATTCCTCGAGTTCTACATGCTTTGTTGTACTGATGCTCGTTCGGAAAAATATGATTTAGGTGTTGGATGCTTTAACACCAGAATCTTAGTGGTTATGGGATTTAAGGGGGCGTTTGTTAGCCTCTGAAAATGGTTCAGAGGCTTGTTCAGAGAAAAACAACCTCAACCTCTGAACTATTTAATTCATAGGCGGACAATCAACCCCTTAATTCCTTAAATGCAAATTTTTTAAATGAGTTCCAATCCTTACTTCAAAATCTTCTCACCAAGTGACTGCTTATTAATTGTCTATGTGAAGATTTAGGGAGTTATAAGCACCATTTATGTGGAGTTAATGTGATCTTACAGTTTTGTTGAGATCATATTGTATCATATTTACTGTCATACTATTTTGAAGCTTTTGGCATATTTTGTTATCTTCATGTAGTTTCATGTTTTTCTTTTGATAATAAAAATAAAATTATATTTATATAGTTTGAACCTTCATTATAGAAACTGGAAAATAATTATTTTCTGCTACCATATTGAACATTTTGATATTTAAGTTAATGTTCTGTAGCTTTGCTTTCCAGTCTTTTCATATTCTCAGGGTAAATCTATGATTTGCTGTGTCATTCTCTTTCACTGCCTATCATGTTTATAAGCAGCTATGTGATAAAGTAGTTAGAGTTCTCTGCTGTTCTTTGAGGGTCTCATTTTGTTTTAACTTTTAAGGAAAAAGTTCATTTGTTTATATCAGGGGCAAAATATAACTTACTGTTTCTTATGACTTTTGCATCTTTCTTTTCCATCAGCATTATTTTCGATCTGTTGTGTGGTTTTAATAGACATTTCTGTGCTTTGTGCAGCTCTTGATGTTTGCAGTAACTGATACTTCTTGGTGTATTTTAATGTAGGCTGTTCAATCCATGGTCCAACAAGCAATGCAGTATATTGACCAGACCCCAGATCTTGATGCCAAAATAGAACTGATTAAGACACTCAACAATGTGTCTGCTGGGAAGGTGATCCCTGCAGTAAGAACTTCCCATCTTTATATGGACATTTCTGATTGTTAATTTTGATTAAAATGATGCCAGATATATGTTGAGATTGAGAGAGCTCGGTTAATAAAGAAACTTGCAAAGATCAAAGAAGAACAAGGACTTATAGCTGAAGCTGCTGAGTTGATGCAAGAAATAGCTGTATGTGAATGTTGAAAACCTTATGAACCATAACATATGTTTGCTCTGCTACATCACTTGTTCTCCTGTTTCTTCCAGATCCATTAGTCTGCTGACATATTTGTGCAACAGGTTGAGACATTTGGTGCCATGGCAAAAACTGAAAAAATAGCTTTCATACTTGAGCAAGTAAGTTGTCCACCCTTCATATATTTGTCCAATTGGAGAGCTCTCATGGCTCAATTGGTTTGGTTGTTCTTTGAATTCTGTAGGTCCGTTTGTGTTTGGATCGTGAGGACTATGTCCGGGCACAAATACTATCTAGAAAAATAAGTCCCAGGGTTTTTGAAGCTGATACATCAAAAGAAAAGAAGAAGCCCAAAGAAGGTGAAAGCATTGTTGAAGAGGCTCCAGCTGATATACCATCACTGTTGGAGCTGAAGCGGATCTACTACCAATTAATGATTCGGTATGCACCATTTTGGGCGTCTATTTCCCTTATAGTGTTTTGCCTTTTTTGATCCAGTCTTCTGTTTCCTTGGTATTGTCCTTTCTTTGGGGTTTGGGCATCTATGTCATTTATTATAGCCTTTTAAAGGAGTCTTTGTCAAACGTATTGTTAATCCAGCCATAGAAGTAATGCAACTAAGGTCAGTCTGATGAAGAGATTTGAACTTTGAAGCCTAAATCTGGTTATGCTTTGGCATTTTAGTGGTTCCTGACTTTCTTCTCAGGGTTTAGGGTGGACGCTCTGCTCCTTATTTATGGAAAGTCTATGATACTGCTTATTATATCCTTGAGATAGTCCACAGTCCACACCATTCAGATACATCATGAATTTATGAATTATGGAGCTGTTTCTTGTCCTCAATAATTGCTGGTTACTTTGTTCCAGATTTCTATTGGTTCAAGCATCACACCCGTGTATCAAGGACTTGAACTCATGTAACTTGTCGATGGGGATCAGTTTCTGTTGAAAATATGCATTGAATAATGTACCTTATAATAGAGACCCATAGTATTTGGACAATAAGAGAGCTGTATCAGAATACTAACTCTATACATATTCATTGTGTATTTAACTATTTATTTTGGATTCTTAAAAACTAGTGGAAATCATAATGAGTGGACGGATCAAATATATGAATGAATGGATTTTATTGGCTTTCATTTGATACAGGTATTATGCCCATAGCAATGACTACCTCGAAATGTGCCGATGTTACAAGTCAATATATGAGATTCCTTCTGTGAAAGAAGATCCTAATCAGTGGACACCGGTATTTACATATAATATATTAGCTGTGCAATGGGCCTGGCTTGCTGTTATTTTCAAGCATCATATATACTAGACTTTTTGGCTCTCCTTGTGTGTTCATAATGGTAAACTGTAAATACATCATGTGTTCATTATTATACTAATTTTCATATCTCACTGTGATAGATCGGTTATAGGTATTAAGACCTTAAAGTTGAGGGTTCCATACTTTCATCAATCAATATAATTTGGAAATTTTACTTAGTTACTTTGGAGGCCTTAGACTTAATATATATTATAGGTAGGACATAAACTTTCTTTTGCTTTTGTCGCATTTCATGTATTTCTTGACTGCTCAATTAGGTTTCATTGCTTATTTTTATTCTTTCCAGGTTTTGAGAAAAATATGTTGGTACATAGTTTTGTCTCCTCATGATCCAATGCAGTCTAGCCTTCTTAACTCAACCTTGGAGGATAGGAACCTCTCAGAAATTCCTCACTTCAAGTAAGCACTTCAAAATAGCAATATGTCTTTCCTTCCACTTTCCTAGTTGCATGTTGATCCTCGAATCTAATTGATGTGCTCAACTCTTCATTAGGTTGTTACTCAAGCAATTAGTTACCATGGAGGTTATACAGTGGACAACACTGTGGGAAACGTTCAAGGATGAGTTTGAGAATGAAAAGAACATTCTCGGTGGTTCTCTGGGTGAAAAAGCGGCTGGTGATCTGAAACTCAGAGTTATAGAACATGTAATGTTCCAAGAACTCAATTCTTATTTCTATTTTCTGATTTCATTGCTTTCTGTGTGATTCTATTTTTGTGCTGCTGATGGCATTCATAAATTCCTTTAGCAATTTGTGTATGTATATGTGGTGCATTTGGTGCATGTAACTCGGCACTGAGACAAGTTTTTTTGCAGAACATTCTTGTTGTGTCAAAATACTACTCCCGGATAACCTTGAGGAGACTTGCTGACCTATTGTGTCTCACAAACCAGGTCTGTATGTTTGCTGTCTATGAAAGTCCATGTATTCTCAAGTTATAGGGGTATTGGCTTGTTTACCTTTTTATGTTCTCCATTTTTATTACTTGAATTATTAATACGCGAGTCCTTTTAAGTTCATCATTATGCCTGGGCTTATTTTTAGACAAGGAAAGTTAGCATCTCAGTGCTTATTGATAAATTGTGGATGGCCATTGTTTCAAAATCATATTGTCCTATTAGTTTTCATGATCCCCTTCTTGGAGAAAATGTGATTTTCGTTTAGAAGTAACTGAGGAGACTTGGAACACTTTTTATGTAATTGACTCCCTTCAGGACTTATTGGTTGTGCATTCCCTTTAGATGTGTAGTTAAGTGGCATAAATAGCTATCGCTGCTTCATTATGAGGATCCTACCTTAGAACTGTTAGTTGTGTTTAGTTTTCGATCGGTTCCTTCTCACATGAGATAATCTATGTTTTTCTCTTCTGAAATCTAATTTTGAAGCAAATCAAGAAATTGGGGCAAATAATGCTAGTCCTATTGAAATGAAATGTTTGGTGGCTTGATGCTGCACGATGGTAATTTATCTTAACATTCTCATATATTTTCAATTATCCAATTATACATCCATGTGCCTTGTACCAAAATGAGTGAAATATAAAATTTAAATAGATAGTGTGAAATGTAAAAAGTAAATTATATTTGAGTTGAGAAAAGAATACAGCATATACAGTATAAACATTCTAGATCACAGGACAACATCTTGGCTTAGATTTTAGAATAAGGTATTAACCGTAATACAGACATATCACACCACTTCCCCTCAAGTTGAAGTGGATCAATCATACAACTCCGAACTTAAACTTGCCACAAAGGAATTTAATATGGGGACCCTTCACAGTGGCAGTGATTATTTCAACCAAGAAGATAACCCTTTGTTTTGTACATTGGGTCTTTGATACGATGTAGGAGTTTAACAAACAACTTTTTTGAGTTAATTTTAGTTTTTTTGAATAGCTTTTAGTTGTATGATCAGTTCAAGTTACCTTTAATTTGATAAAGTTCAGTAAATTAGCATTTTGAATTTTCTTTTCTTTTCTTTGTATTATTGATACAAGGGACTTTAGTTTATTGAATACCTTCCAGCTAACTAAATGGGATAAAAATCAATTGTTGAATAGGGCCTATGTGGGATGTGTACTTGAAGTCGGTAAAGAATATTCAATACAGATAAATTAAGATAGAAAATTGGCCATCAACCATATGGGGTGTTAATTTACCTGCTAAAATGTCACGTCTCAACCCAAGGTCCCTATTGCCGACATCAAAGTGTACAACATATTTTGTTTGTTACAAATGATGATGACCCCAAGCTGTACTAGCACCTAAAAGACTAAGTAGCTGAGATGAGATGTGGGAATCGAAGTGTTTTACTTTTCAAAGATTTTGGCAACTTTGATCTTGATGATTTTTGGTTGTGCTTCTGATGGTATTTTCTTCTTTTTTTTTTTTTTAATTATACATTTTCTGTTTTAAAATTTTTAGATCCAAACTTTGTGCTTTGAGGGCATGATCGGCTATATGATAGAATTGTGGATTATGGTTTTTCATTCTTTGAGGTTACATTCGGCAGTCAAAATGTGATGCCCTGTGGTATTTATTACTCCCTCAACATCTCATTTCTTTTGGACATGGTTTTTTATGGGCTTGGTTAGCGTTTAAAGTAGGGATAGATTAGTGTTATAAGTCAAAATAAATTATGAATTTATGTGATGTGATGGTAGTGAGTTTGAAATTTTATTTGATATATTTGTTGATAGGATGTGATTGTTGTGAGGTTGAATTCATGGATGGTAGTGCGTTTAAAATTTTAATTTATTTATTTATTATATGATGTGATTAGAGAATGTTTGGAGATTATTGATTTAATTATTTCCTAAACTGTTAATGTGACAAATGTAGCGTGACAGTAAAAAAGGAAAAGTGAGATATTATCAGCCTGCGACAGATGGAGTTGTTACTACCATAGCAATTACAATCATGTATATACTACATCACAAATTTGAAGTATTCTTAATATGTAGAAGTTTAGAACACATTTGTTAACTTATCTTTGTCTCCTTATGTGGATCCTGAGCCCCTGCACTGATGTAGACTGCTTAGATTTTCTTAGACAAGATATTATAATCCCCCACACCTTTTCCGATTCCATATTTGATCTGTCACTTGCCACAGGAAGCTGAGAAGCATCTCTCTGATATGGTTGTCTCTAAAGCACTGGTAGCAAAGATCGACAGACCAATGGGCGTTGTGTCTTTCCAAGTTGCCAAGGACAGCAATGACATTCTAAATTCATGGGCATCAAACTTGGAGAAATTGCTAGACCTTGTCGAAAAGAGCTGCCACCAAATCCACAAGGAGACGATGATCCACAAAGCTGCAGCACTGAAAGTTTGAAACATTCGACACAACAGACAGACCGGCTATCACTCTTGCTGGAGAGGCTGGAAGATGAATTTCTTTCTTCACCCTTGTTGCCAATTAGAATCAATTCCTTCAATTTTTATGAATTGGCTATCACTATCACTTTTCTCCAGACATTATATTTACGTATGAATTCAATACATGTGGCAGAGGCCCGTAATGATTAATATCCATCATTCTCATGATTCTCTGACCAGAGTCCAGGACGTCTGGGCTTGGTATGTTTGCAGGTTTGAGCTCAAATCTGTGAGGTTCTGAAATATTATTAGTTTGTTTATATTTGAATCCTTTTTAGTTTTGAACGACTTTATAACATTTTTCATACGAAGGATTCAATTGCTCTGCTGATATATTGCAATTATTCTCCTTTATTTTAGTTTCTTTTGAGGGCCCTTTATTTCAATCATATAGTACTTCCTCCGTATTTTATTAATGTTAACGTTTGCATAGTAAACACTATTTATTGAGTAATTTTGATTCGACTTTTTTACACAGTTACATAAGATAAAACATAGTCAAGTGAGATCTTGTTAGATTCGTCTAATCACGTAGTTTTATAATATTAAAATTTTATAATTTTTTATTTTATTAAATTTGAGATATTACTCTTTAAAAATATGTATTGGACTGCGTGAAAATATGGAATGATAAAATTTTTTGAATACGGAGCGAGTACATGACATCTGTTGGGCTTGCATTTTTGTTTTAAGCATTAAACTATCATCCCATCCGGGTTTCTTTGCCAATGGATTTTTTTGGGCAGGATCATTGGTTATACCTGACTACCTGTGTGTCACGGGGTGACTGCTCCGTCTCGGACATCACCCGTGCGGCACCTCGGGTTCCCTCGATACTCTTCGGACACCCGAGATTCCAGCCTTTCTCAGAAAGACCCAGGGGGAGTTCTTAAATTTCATTAATTAATTTCTCGATGGGAACCTCTTAATACAGTGGAAAACCAAGCCAATGCTTCACTGGTTTCGGCCTCCCGTGGCCTCATCAGGGGAACAGGATCAGCTCCCAACCAGTGCGAAACCCGACAGTGCGCCTATCCTCTCGATAGACGACTGTCGTGGTCCAAGCACAACTCATTAGAACTGATCCCTTCCGACATGTATGCGCAACCAGTAAGCATCTCGCTCGTGCCGGACCGGCGCCGGCTCACATTCTCCTCCAGCTAACTCGATGCACGTCCTCGTGCATGCTAGGGAGTACCCGTCTCTTCGTCCCTCTCTCTTCGAGTGTTTTGTGCAATTCTCGTAGCCTACCCACACAACGTAGCATGCCTCCGACTTAGCCGCGGTCTTGGCATCTCTGGCATCCGGCCTGGCCATCTCTGCATGATTATCGGACTTCTTCCGGCATTTCACCCACTTGTGTCGGGCGCATGGCGAACTTTAGTTGTTGCCTGCTTTTGCCCTCTTATGAGCGCTTGGAAAGCTTCCCGTTTGGCCCACTGCTAACTCCGATCATCCCATACTGATAGAAGGTTTCAATAGGTTTTTACGTAAGCTTCCTGCCTACTCATCTCATGCTCACCAGCGCTTGGCCACCCGTCTTAATCTCATACTCGTTGGGTGCCTGCCTACTCTTTCATTGCACAAACGCTTGCCTCCTCGATTGATACGGCTTCCTGCCTACTCTATTCGCCTCTGCGATGCGAGCGCTTGGCAAGCCTTTCGCCCTCCTGCATACAAGCGCTTGGCCTCGTTCGAATCTCTGCGTGGCAAGAGCAAACCAACGGCTAGCACACATCTGGCTCTGATACCAACTGTCACGGGGTGACCGCTCCGTCTCGGACATCTCTCGTGCGGCACACCGGGTTCCCTCGATACTCTTCGGACACCCGAGGTTCCAGCCTTTCTCATCTCCGATGCTTCACTGGTTTCGGCCTCCCGTGGCCTCATCAGGGGAACGGGATCAGCTCCCAACCAGTGCAAAACCCGACAGTGCGCCTATCCTCTCGATAGACTACTGCTGTGGTCCAAGCACAACTCATTAAAGCTGATCCCTTCCGACATATTTGCGCAACCAGTAAGTATCTCGCTCGTGCCGGACCGGCGCCGGCTCAGACTGTGGTAGGGACTATAGCCTCAGGATATGCATTACACAAGGAGTATAGTAGATTGTATTTGTCATATGCAACTAAATTGATGGGGTGTTATTGACAGATCTTCCCTTTATTACACTCGTTTTGATATGCAGCAGAAATGATGGGGTAATATTGTCGAATCTTCCAAATGGGAAATGATCATGAGAGCTACTTGGGAGATACTAACAATTTTTATAATAGTTGTAAGACTTGGTCACCTGCAAATCATAAAAAAAAACGAGGGAAAACTCAAGATCGTAAATAGTGGAAAGTATATAGGAAAGGAAACGCGGCCGTTAAAGTAGAGATCACAAGCAATGACATGACTATAATGGACAAGAGAATTAAAAAGGCCATATTCAATAATAAAAATGATTGGTCTTATCTATTCAAACAAGAAACGATTATAACTCGAAATGGCATTTAAAAAGACACTCAAATTGGCTAAACATTGCTAAATTGAACACGCTCAACTTGGCGTAGTAATAAAAAGTAGAGATCTAATCACTAGTGTATTATTATCCTAACCTATGATTTCAAGGCAATAGGCTAAGCACTAACTTTGACAGCTCTGGAGCCGAATTAGCAAATTATGAAGACACGTGACGTGCCACTGTGCATATTGTACTCGGACAAAAATCCCTAAACTTTGAGACTTCTACAAACTAGTAAGTAACCCGCCGAGACTCGACGGGCATAATTATATGTTCTATATAATACATATACTTATATTATATAAAATAATAATAAATTGTATTTTGAGTAATGAAAAATGTGTAATGATTTTGAGTAATGATGATATAATTTAATTATACCGTCTTCTTTAGCTTTTGTGGCTTGTCCGGTACAAACTTAATAAACTAATAAAAATAATTATTAAAATAATATTTTTATTTAATTTGAAATTAAAATTAAAATAAAATAAAATTTAAATATAACTATTAAGCATAATATAAAAAATTCCATCATGATTTGTTGAAAATTTCATTGCTGAAAATTTTATTGGTAGGGGCTAATACCTTAAAGTTTTATTTAGTTATTAAAATAAAACAAAATCTCTGGTTGTAAATCTTCTAAATCAATATCGGCTTTGTAATGCAAAAAAATCAATACCGGATTTACCATCAGCTACATCAAGTATCAATTTTGCAAATTTTGTCATATATAAATTTTATTGTACACAACATTTCTTGCGGTATCTTGAGTTAATCATTCTTAATTCCATATTACTACTTTGAGCTACATTTTGTTAGTGATACGAAATATTGCAACATAACTGTTCATGGCTAAAAACTGGTTTTGAAAGATAAAGTCCAACATTATTTACAGATTGACACTGATTTTTTTTAATAACTGTAGCAAAACAAACTGCGAGTCAAAGTTTTCTCGTCTGAAATCAAATTGGGAATTTGGTTAAATTAGATAAATTTATAATTATTCTACCAATCAAGAATTTTTTACTTTCATGGTTCTCGCAAGCTAAGTTAGTTTAACTTCAATTTTATGGTTCCGCATCTTGGTTACTATCAATATACTTTCATCGCATAATTTATTTGATGGATCAATATTACTAAAAGCATTACTATGTAACCCCCATTCAACTATATTTTCTGATTCAGTAATTCAGAACAATTGATCGTGTTTAGATATTCCAATGAAATTTATTCATTGGCATTATATATTTCATCCTCTTGACAAATATTGTTAGAACTTATATATACTCCCTTCATTTTAAAATTCTTGCCCCATTGGCAATTATGCTACTGTTCACACTTAAAGTTTTATCATAGTTATACAAGTTAAAATATAGCCAAGTGGGATCTTGTTAGATTCGTCTTGTCTTGTAGTTGTTCAATATCAAACTTTTAGAATTTTTACTTCTACCAAAATTGAGTTATTAATGGTTTGAAATGTGCATTAGACTGTGTACACTGTGGGTCCGAAGCAAGGATAAAAAAATTGGAGGAAGTATACATTTTTATTTGCAGGCATAAGTTCCATGATATAATCATTGATTGTACCAACAATCTCATTGGTAGGGATTCGTATAATACTATCTTTCAAAATGTCTGGATTTGAAGTTGTGCAGTTTATATTTGTATAAGTACCCTCATCAATTGTCGCTACAGGATCTCTCGTAGAGTTTATAAATTTTTCATATGGAAATGTAATATCTAATTGCACATCTCCAAGATCAATACCAAATTTACCAATTACCATGACCATTGTGCAAATTTCTGTCATATATAATTTTTATTGTAAACAATATTTATTGTAGTATTTTGAGTTAATCCATCTCAATTACATATTAATACTTGGAGTCTTCTCTTTCCAGAGACACGAGATATTGCAATATATCACTGACATATGTGTGAAAACTGATTATTGAAAATAGAGTTCAACCTTATTTAGTTTTAATGAGAATAGAGGTTAAATAATTTTCTAGGATAAGTTTTTTGCAGGTAAAATTCTCGTCACAATCTTGTGGAATAACAAATCTAGAAGTAGTTCTACCTCTTGGAAGGAGTAGGGGTGATATTCCACTGGATGCTACCGGCAGCACAATATCACATCTTCCATGAAAGGCTAAACATAATATTTTCTAGATAAACTATTGATAAATGTTTTCTCAGTTCCACAACGTAAAGAAAAACGAATCAACCCTCATCACTATCAAATATATATATATATATTATTTTATTATAGGAACTTGTACGCATAAGAATGAGTGGTATTTATAGGCTCAACAAATAAACAACAATGTGGGAATAAAAAAAATGCAAAAGTCTAAAATAAATAAATAATACAGTATATGAAAAAATTGAAGTTTCAAATCTTTTTAAAATTGATATAGTGTGAATTCCATATAAATTAAGAAATCATATCATTTTAAAACTAAAAATTGGGTAAATTAAAGATTGTGGGATAAAATAATGCAAAAATCTAAAATAAATAAAAAAATTAATTCAAAATTTGAAATTTGAAATCTTTTAAAAGCTAATAATTGTAGAAATTTCATATAAATTAAAAAATTTATATCTTTTAAAAACTGAAAATTGGGTAAAAATAAAAATTGTTGTAATAAAATGCAAAAATCTAAAATAAATAAATAAAAAACCAAAACCTAATATAAATAAATGCAAATATACAAAATTGTAAATTTCAAATCTTTTATAATTGGAAATTGTGGGAATTCCATATAAATTGATAATTTAATATCTTTTAAAAAATGAAAGTTAGGATTTCCATATCCAAATCAATATATATTTTAACATAAATAAATAGTAAATACATAACAAATGCAAAAATCTAAATTTAATAATAAAAAATGCAAAAATCTATAAAATTTGGAAATTTAGAATGAAGACACCACGTTAAATGTTGATTTGGTTGACCACTAATGGTATTAATAATATATAGATTTGTTGTCAATATAACAAATACTTTTTTGCCGATTTTATGGCATTTTTTATTTATTATTATATGATATTCTATAAAGAATTTTATATATTTTCAGTATTTTTTTTATTTTATTGTTATATGGGATTTGTTGTAAATATAAAAAAGATATTTTGTGCCGATTTTTAGGGATTTTACCCAATATGGATTTGTTTTTTATTTTATTAATTATATAGGATTTGTTCTCAATTAATTAGTCGACATTTTATAGCATTATTTTTATTTTTATTTTATTATTATATGGGATTTTTTAAAAATTTTATTATATGGGATTTGTTGTAAATATATATATTTTAAAAAAGCTTATTATAGGAAGGATTTGTAGTGAATATTATAGAATATTTGTTTTCAATATAATTAGTCACTTTTTTATAACATTATTTTTTATTTTATTATTATATGGAATTTTTTTTTGGAAAACAAATTATATGGGATTTGTTTTAGATAAAGTTACTGTAGGAAGGATTTGAGGTAAATATTATAGAATATTTATTGTCAATATTATAGAAGGATTTATTGTAAATATTATAGAAAGGGATTTCGGCGGGAAACTCCACACAACAGTTTTAGGTTATAGTAAAGTAAAGTAATGATTTTTAGGGATTTTACCCAATATGAAATTTATTTTTTATTTTGTTATTATATAGGATTTATTGTCAATATTAGACGATTTTTTATAGCATTAATTTTTATTTTATTACTATATGGGATTTTAAAAAAAAATTATTATATGGGTATTGTTGTAAATATATATATTTTTTTAAAAAAGCTTATTATATGAAGGATTTCTAGTAAATATTATAGAATATTGGTTTTCAATATAATTAGTCACTTTTTTATAACATTGTTTTTTTATTTAATTATTATATGAGATTTTTTTTTGGAAACATGATGTAAATAAAGTTGTTATAGGAAGGATTTGATGTAAATATTATAGAATATTTATTGTCAATATTATAGAAGGATTTATTGTAAATATTATAGAAGGGGGATTTCGGTGGGAAACTCCACAAAACAGTTTTAGGTTGTAGTAATATATGCAAAAATCTAAAATAAATAAATAAAAAACCAAAATCTAATATAAATAAATGCAAATATACAAAATTTTAAATTTCAAATCTTTTATAATTGGAAATTGTGGGAATTCCATATAAATTGATAATTTCATATCTTTTAAAAAATGAAAGTTAGGATTTCCATATCCAAATCAATATATTTTAACATAAATAAATAGTAAATACATAACAAATGCAAAAATCTAAATTTAATAATAAAAAATGCAAAAATCTATAAAAATTGGAAATTTAGAATGAAGACACCACGTTAAATGTTGACTTAGTTGACCACTAATGGTATTAATAATATATAGATTGTTTCAAACATATGTTTCAAATTGTACTTATTCCATGAATGAAAATGTGTACCTCAAAAGAGAACCCCTTTCATATTTAACAGAAAAAGGTGCATTCAGTATTCTATCCCTTGAAAAAGTGGGAATGAAGGGATAGTGAGGGAATCCTTTGTGGCTCCATAGGATTTTGTTTTGGAGAAAAGGGATATTCATGCTGATTGAAACATATAGCCTTGTCGACACTCACAATAGATTTTTACACAAATTATTGCATCTAAAATTTGAGGTTCTATGTTATCCAAACTCAAATTCCAACACAAAAAAAAAAAAAAAAAAAAAAAAACTGTTGCAATCATTCGTCACCTCCAGGGTCTAGGCAATCAATCATATTGGGAACTCGGAAGAATGGAAAAACAGGAAGTGCAATTGGAGAAGCATGTAGTTGTATTAATTAGTAGGACCATCAAATATGATACGTATAGACAGAATCAGAGATTAACAGTATTGTGACAATTCGTAATCAACACTAGTTGTAGTAGAGGACATACTTTCCCAAACCAAACCCTTGGCTGTGAGCTCTTGCTACTGATTAATATACTATGCTTATACACCGACTTGAAGTAGTCGTAAGACACCATGATTCATATCACTATACCCCTGAAAACAAACTGCGGCCATTCATTCATAGGATGCAGACAAAGGAACCAAAACTAAAATGGCAGTTTCAAGTTTCAACTTCCACAAGCCAGACACTCGTCCCGGTTGGTTAAAGAGCAAACCATCTGAGCCATCTTAGAGTTCTCATCGTCTACAACCTTGGGCTTTTCCTGCAAAAGTAAAACAGCACCCATTCGCTTAGCTTAGCTTAGACTAGTGTGGGTTGGCTCAACTTTAGTATAATAGACATACATTTATCATGGTAGTGTCAACAGTGAATTTGATAGCATCAGCTGCAGCTCGAGATCTTAAATAGTACATTCCCGTCTTCAGACCCTTCACACCCAAGCACAAGGACAGGAATTATGAGAAAATATTAGCAAAGTCGATAAATGATTTTTTTTCAAAAAAAAACGTGGAATGACATGCCAAGATTCAAACACAACAAAAGGTTTATTTGTTCACTCAGAATGCATCGTGTTAATGAAGCTATTGTGGAATGCGAATTCATAATAACCAAAAGCTTAAGAGAACCAGTATTCAGAATATAAGCTCACCCTTGACCAGGCATGGAAGTGTAAGGATGTCAACTTTCCAAAATTAGGTTGGTCCATGTGGATATTCAAGCTTTGGCTCTGATCAATGTAGCATCCACGGTCAACAGCCATGTCAACCAATATCCGCTGCTTGATCTCCCAAACAGTCTTGTAAATCATTTTAAGGTCTTCAGGAATCTCAGGAATTTTCTGAACTGATCCGTCGTCATAAATAATTCTGTTCTTGACAGCAGGTGACCACAGGCCCATCTCAGTCAAATCATGAAGAAGGTGTTTGTTCACAACAACAAACTCGCCACTGAAATAAAATTAGAACCATCACAACACAGAAATACTCGATCACGGAGCTAAATAAATGAATAATGTTTAACAAACCATACCTTAAAACTCTACGGCTGTAGATGTTGGATGTGTACGGTTCAAAGCACTCATTATTCCCAAGAATCTGGCTAGTTGAAGCAGTGGGCATGGGTGCTATAAGAAGAGAATTTCTCACTCCATTTTTGGCTATCATGGCCCGAAGACCATCCCAATCCCATCTATCAGATGGCTTCACACCCCACATATCAGGCTGAAGAATTCCCTGAAAGATAAAAAGCAATGTGATAAGTAATAGTAGTAAATCAGATAAATCCTGGCAATAAGCAATAAACCATGAATGGCCTTTTAGTGTACAATGTCATCCAATAATTAATTACTACTATTATTCAGGCAATGCAGAAACAGAACCCATTTGACAGTAAAATATAGAAAGAAGAAAAAAATGTCAATCCAGTCCTACCTTGCTCACAGGACAGCCATCATATGATCCATACGGGCCTTCTTTTTCAGCTAATTCACATGATGCCTTCAGTGCACTATAGTATATGGTCTCAAAAATATCTTTGTTCAATTGCTGAGCCTCTGGAGAATCAAATGACATGCCAAGCAAGATAAATGTGTCTGCAAGACCCTGTACCCCAATTCCTATAGGCCTGTGACGCATATTAGACCTTTCTGCGGTTTCAACAGGGTAATAGTTAACATCAATAATCTTGTTAAGATTTTTAGTAACAATTGCTGCGACCTGTACATAGGAAACAAAAATTATTAGGTATAAATATTTAATACTAGTAGGCATGTGCACAGAATTCAAATCAGCACTTAAAACCATAAAACATAAGTAATACCTCAGCCAATTTGTCAAAGTCAAAATATCGGTTTTTAGAACCAAGGCTGCCAACAAGCTTAGTTGGTTGAGACTCCATTTGAATACCCTGAAAGACAAGGGGGCAAAAAATAAATTGAAATTGGTGAAAATACAATCTATGTAATATATCCTAAATTCTAAGTTTTTTTAAACAAAAAAAAAAAAGAAAAGAAAAGAAAAGAAAAGAAAGGTGGATCTCAATCTCTATCAACCTTTTCTCTGACATATCGAGGTAAAGCAATTGATGCAAGATTGCAGACAGCAGTTTCAGTAGGGCTTGTATACTCGATTATTTCAGTGCATAGATTTGAGGATTTTATGGTGCCAAGATTCTGCTGGTTGCTTTTTCTATTGCAAGTGTCCTGTGAACAGTAGGTAAAATGATTAGAACAGGACAGTGTACACCTATTTCAAGGACAAAAATAATTTATGAAGCAAAAATGAATCATGTGCAAGTAGGCAACCTTGAACAGCATATAAGGAGTTCCTGTTTCAATCTGGGATTTCAATATTTCAAACCATAGATTCTGTGCCGGGACAACCTTCTTGGCTTTTCCCTGTGTGAATGGATTGGAGTCACAACTTGTAAAATTGTCAATTAGACTTACTTCATAAAGCCACAAAACAATTTGCTTTACCTTTTCCTCATAGTGGGTGTACAAAGCTTCAAATTCTTTACCCCAACAATCAGCTAGTCCTGGAGCCTCATTTGGACAAAACAATGACCACTCCCCATTAGATTGAACCCTTTGCATAAACAGATCGGGTATCCATAGAGCATAAAATAGATCTCTTGCACGGTGTTCCTCCTGAAAAATTAAAGAGTAAAAGCCTTGAGATTGTGGAAAACCTATTTGACTATTTCTTTCTGTAATATCAAGGGTGACCAATATGCATTTTAATTAACACAATACGAAGATCCGAAAAAGACATAACCAGATACTTGTGCCCATACCTTCCCATGGTTCTTCCTCAAATCAAGAAACTCAAAGACATCAGCATGCCATGGCTCCAGATACACAGCAAAAGCACCTATCCTCATTATATACACCAAGTTAATATCTGGTATAATAGTGATTCAAAATTCACAAACCATCAAAGCAGTTATTCCTACCTTTTCTCTTGCCACCTCCTTGATCAACATAGCGAGCAGTATCATTGAACACTCGAAGCATCGGAACAATGCCATTAGATGTTCCATTTGTTCCGCGTATATAGCTTCCTGTTGCACGAATGTTATGCACAGAAACACCAATTCCTCCAGCTGATTTGCTGATAACAGCACACTCCTTCAGTGTATCATATATTCCCTCAATGCTATCATCTTTCATGCATACCAAGAAACAACTGCTGAGCTGCACATAAAACAAATCATCACAAAATCATTAAATATACACACATATAACATATGTAGTGGGATGGCACATCTATCATCAAGGAATTTACTTGTGGCCTTGGTGTCCCAGCATTGAAAAGCGTGGGAGATGCATGAGTAAACCATCTCTGTGACAATAGATGATATGTTTGTATTGCTGAATCAATGTCATCCTTGTGGATGCCCACAGCAACCCTCATCAACATGTGCTGAGGCCTTTCAACAACTTTCCCATTAATCTTTAGGAGATAAGACCTTTCAAGGGTTTTAAAACCAAAGTAGTCATAGTCAAAGTCTCTGTCATATATTATCTCACTGTCAAGACGAGCAGAATTCTGTTTAAAACAACATAAAACAGTGTTAACAAATCAAACATAAACATGACAATAATAAAAGATCAATGTAAAAAATGAGAACTAAAGTAGATTCACAAAAGAGACAGCAGGAGAAATGGAAAATTATTGCTATGTGAATAAGCTATGTGCCAACTTGTTTTGTACTTATCTAGGATTGCTTTCAATCTTAGGTAACTGACAGAATTATGACAATCAGCAATGGTTTAAAAGCAAAAGAACAATAGCTAAAAGAAGAGGTACCTCAATTATTATAGCATAGACATCCTCTGCAATCAAGGGGGCCTCAAGTCCTGAACTCTCATTGACATGATTGTACATGTCTTTAATTCTGCAGCAAAGAATGAGGCAAATCAACTGTTAGATAATAAAAATTTAGAGTATCACTTATAAGAAAAATACCCGCGGCAATTTAAATAGCTTACGTCTCAGAAAAAGATTTCTTGGTGTTCTTGTGAAGATTTGAAACAACAATCCTAGCAGCCAACTGCATAGTTGCAAGATATTAACTTACTTGTACAGGATTACAAAATTGTTCTGTAGTATATAATCCAGAGAAAATTGACGGTGATAACCGCAAGCAAACTATGATTTTGAAGGGAAATTTATAATCCAAGCATCATAAATCTTGAAACCAAAATAGATCCCAATGAACATAAAACAAATAAAACGTGCAACAAGAATAGATGAAATTGAACAGAGCCCATCTAGGATGAGAAAACCGGGAATTATAAAAGAAGTAAAGATGGTAGAGAAAGAGACTGACAGAAGCATAATCAGGGTGGTTAGCGGTCATGGCGGCAGCAGTCTCGGCGGCCAATTCATCGAGCTGACTGGTGGTGACGCCCTTGTAGACACCAGCACAGACTTTCTGGGAGACAAGAACTGGATCGCAGTGGTCGCTGCTGAGGCCGTAGCTGAGCTTCTTGAGCCTGGCAGTGATCTTGTCGAAGTGCACGGACTCCTGCCTGCCGTCCCTCTTGATCACATACATGATGATGGATGAATTATGGGTGGTGTAATATGATCAGTTGATCACGGAATCAAAATGGCAGGGGGAGAATATATAGGATAGGAGTATTGGAATTAGGGTTTTGGCGGTTGTGGGATTTGGGAAATTTTCCCTCTGAAACAGGGAAATTGGGGAAGTTTCAAGTTTCCCGCCCATTCCCAAAAATCCGAAATGAAAGAAGAAGGGAAGGGAGCGGTGAAGTCAATGGCCGAGCGGCACTCCAGTCTCCACGACACACGCCTGCTGGGCTTTGTTCCATAGCCTTTTGCGGGTTTGGATTATTGGATTTGGACCACTTTGAGCTGTCGTGTAATGTAATGGAGGGTGTAATTGAATTTCTGTTATTTCATATATTTTTCATTATTATTACTACAAGTATTTATTTGCATTGATTTGGCAGTTTAGGGATTAGGGTTTTCAATTTTCAAATTTCAAACTTTGGCTTGCTTTGGACGCTAAAGAGACGAGAATATTGCATCACCTAATTCTTTATTTTTATTATGCTGCTTCTTTCGCAATAATGTTAGCTAATTTAAATTTTTTATATCATTTATTAATTAATTTTAATGTAATACTCCCTCCGTTTTTTTTTGTTAGCTATTGTTGACTAATGTGTACTGTTCACTTACATACTTTGACTTAAAGTTTTCTCATAGTTATACAAGTTAAAATATGGCCAAGTGTGATCTTGTTAGATTCGTCTCGTCTTGTAAATTTTAAATATCGAACTTTTAGAATTTTTACATATACCAAATTTGAATTATTAATGGTTTAAAATGTGCATTGAACTGTGTGCTGAGTGGGTCCGTAACTATCTTTAAAAAACGGAGGAAGTAGTAAGTATTATTGAAATGATATAATAAAAAAGATATATTTTTTTAACATTGACACTCGGAAAAAAAAAATATTTGTGGGAATTCAAATCACATAAATTACAAAGAGAGCCATGCAAATAAAAATAATTAGGTAACCAATAAATAATTAGGGGTGGCTTTGTTAAAATCATTTAACAATTAAACAATTATTTGTGTGACATGGGATCCACCACCCCTTTCCAGGTCTTTAATGACTCCAAAAAAAAAAATGTTAACAATTTAAACAAGATAATAGGGATATGGACTTAACCCAAATAGTTAGGTAAGTGAAGGGGTGGCAAAATACGGTATACCGAAATACCGATACTCGTTATTGTACCGTGCCGAAATTTTCAGTATGGATAAAAATCATACTGATACCGATACCGAGCATTTCGGTATCCTATAATACATACCGTTATCATACCAAAAATTATACAGTACCGAATTTTCAGTTTTTACCGAAAAATACCGAATATTATACTGTATCAAATTTTATATTTTTACCGAAAAATACCGCAAATTTTTGCTTACCGAAAAGTGTTATATACTGTTACAAATTGGCATACCGAACTATATCGAAATGTCGATGATATGTTGGGCTTTAAGAGTTGGGGTTTAGGCTTTACGGCATACTGAAATAGTTCGGATACCGTCATTTCGGGGCCCTTCACTGGGTCATACCGTCATGCCCATCTCTCCACTCAGCGGCGGATCCATAAAATTTTGACAGTGGTATCACAAAATAATAATGGGAGTCAAGTTGGAATTAGAATTAGAGTCACAATACAACAAAACATAGAGAAAACCTAAATTGAAATTGATAATAGTGGTATCACCATACAAATTGAGTGGTTGCACTAAGACAATTCTATCTTAAGCTTAAAATAACAATTTTATCAAATTGAGTGGTATCTCGTGTCACCGTTGCTTTGCATATAGATCCGCCTATGCATATATTATTCTTCATCATTGTTGCTTTCCTATCAAGGATCTTCTTGGAACACCTAATTATTTTTTTGTTACCTAATTATTTGAATGGTACCCTATGCCACCGTTGCTTTCTTATCAAGGATCTTCTTGGAGCACCCCATCATAATAAACTATACGTTGTTTACGCTTTATACTTTGTTTCCTAATTCATAAACTAAAACTTTAATTTTATAACTTAAAAATATTACATTAATAAAAAAAATTAAGTATACAAAAATCACAAAAAAAAAACATTAGTCAATCAAAGTTTTATTGATTCCTAAAATTGAAATGAACAAATACCAAAAAATAGAAGCCGGAAGAATAATAAATGAATTACATACTCCATAAATTATCTTTTTATTATATTCCCTCCGTTTTTTAAAAAATATAACATTCATGCATTTCACGTTATTCAATGCACATTTTTAACGCTTAATATATCAAATTGTGTAAAAGTAAAATTATAAAAATTTGATATTCTAAAACTACGCGATTATATGAATCTAACAAGATTCCACTTTACTATGTTTTATCTTGTATAACCTGTTAAAAATTTGAATCAAAGTTACTCAGTAAATAGCAACAATTATGCAAATGTTACAATTATTTCCAAACGAATGGAGTATAATACAGTATGTAGTATTTAAGAGGGAAGGCTCGCAAGTAATGCTACATCACATTACAAACACAAAGAAACAAGCACCAAGGGACAAAATCACAAGGAGAAATCACCAAAACAGTCGAACAGTAAACAACTCAAAGGTGATTCAAAATCCAAACAAGGAGAAAATGATCTCCAAGAAGGAGAATATAACTAATTCCATTACTTGAATCTGTAATAGAAATAATGATGCATCTAATCCTCTTCATGTTAGAAATTTGTTGTTGCAGGCTCTGACATTTTAGCTTTCAAATTTAATCCCTAATTAACTGCTACAGTACATACCAAATATATCATCACAGTTAAATTTATTACAGACTGAATCAACTACAGAAATTGCAGTCAAGCAAAAAAAAAAAAAAAAAAAAAAAAACTACAGAAATTGCAGAAACTAAAGTGCACCAACAACATAAAATAAAAATGAAATAGTAAAATAAATGATACTGAAGCAGTATTTAATTGAATGAAGTCCTGCAGTTACACAGAACCCCCCCCAAGGGGTGTCAAAACTTACACTGTAAAATTTGGGGTGAGACACAAAACACAACAATCAACACATGACCGACCATCAACAACACATCGACATTTTTCAACATATGTCCAACCAAAGAATCAATGAAACCATTCTCAAAAACAAAATCCCATCACTACAACAATACAGTCCACAGTCCATTTCATTTCCTCAACCTCTCCTTTTTTTCATCAATTTATCTACACATGAAACCCTCTTCACTCAACACTCCCTTTATTCACCGACTCGCCTTTTTTTTTTTTTTTTTTTTTTTTTTTTTTTTTTTTTTTTTTTTTTCCGTTTCTTCGATGAACTAAGGAAGCTCGAATTTTGATTTCACCACATCGATTGTCCTTGTGTCTTTTGCAAGGACCAACATTGTATTGTATTCTATTCTCATGGTATTATGAGTAGAGAGCTCCTAGTCATCACAATTTAATCCACAAATTTCCAAAACCGGTCCGTCTCTTGAAACGAATGGGTTTATCCGTACCCACAACAGAGTGAGTATCGATGCAAGTAGAACCGACCATATTATAATAACGGTAGGAATTCTTTCTTGTTTTCCCATCAAACCCTTGAGGAAAGGATAGAGGTGCATTATAACCCAGATGGCAAAGAATAGCTTACCGAAGAGAGGGCCCCACGAGTCGTATCCATTATTGATGGCATCTGCTACTCCCACGACGACGCCAATTATGTTCATAATCAAGAGAGACGTCGGTGGTATCAGCAACGATGTCCACTTGAAGAGATATAGGTCGGAGAATTCTCCATCATCGCCTCCTTTTGAGGTGACAGTGAAATTCGTGCTCACACCAGCCAAGACCTTCAGCAATCCTTGCACGAGGGCAAATAGATGTGACGAAACACCTCCTATAACCCAAAATTGTTCATTTCTCCACCAGTCATCGAGCTGGACATCACCCCATTGCATTTCTAGGATGCCCGTTGCGGCAATAGAGATGAAAAGGGCCATGAAAATGATGCTAGCATAATTACTGATCTGTAAACATAACATTGCATTCGTTAGCCACGGTCCCGAGCAACAAATATTGCATGAAGATAAAATATGATAGATATACCTCGGGGACGATAAATTTCCCGGTAAGAAGACAAATGGCCGGGAGAGTGCAGTACACAATCAATGGAAGAGAAGTAAATGGATATACAACGGAGTTTATGTAGGAAAATCGTTCCAACCACTTTAGCCCCCCTCCATATCCATACCAGATGGGGCAGTGTTTACTGAGGAAAATCTCGACCGATCCAAGAGCCCATCTCAGAACTTGGTGAAGACGGTCTGACAAGTTGATAGGAGCTGATCCCTTGAAAGCAGGCCTTTTGGGAATGCAGTAAACAGAACGCCATCCATGACAGTGCATTTTGAATCCTGTCAAGATATCTTCTGTGACCGAGCCGTATATCCAGCCAACCTGGTTCAGCACTCAATAACTTAGATGGGAAACAAGACCCGGGGAAATCAAAAAGCTAAAAGATAAAATAACATACCTCCTTTCCCCATTCAGTTTTGTCTTCATAACCACAGCTGATAACATGAATCGCTTCCTTAAGGAGTGAAGTTGAGCTAACGGCCTTATTGACACCACCACCATTCTCAAGTATTGTCGAAGCCACAAACACTGGTGATTGCCCAAACTTCTTCTCAAGTTTCTCTTGCGGAAGAAGAGCACGACTCACAATGTTTGTATCTGGAAATGAAGGAAAAAATACACATAAGCAGGACGTATATGCACATTTCCCCTTGGCCCCTCTATCAATTGTCAACAAAGTGTAAAAAAGAATACTGAATGCAAACACAGATTTCAGATTTTCTTGAACTATGCTATACCTTCAATCCCTTCTTCAATGGTTTCCAGAGCATGTATTTGCTTTGATGTCTCTCTGTTTTTTGACTTCTTATCTTTCTTTGTTTTCCTCCCTCCTCTCTTATTCTTCCTGAAGCAGCCGCAGCAGCAACAGCACCACTTTGGCAGGCAGTTGCAAGTCTTGCTAGGTCGCTTCTTCTTGGCAGGTGCATCATGTCCATATAATGCTTGCCGTCTGAAGACACAACCCGTTCCGACATATATAGGTCCTTGGAGACCATCTAAGCCCTTCATGTTAATCTGTAGGGAGAAGAGCATGTCAAATCATGAATGCAAGTATAAGAAGAAATTAATAAAGAAAGCATTCTACATACATTAAAGAACACAATGTTTCTGTTGGAGTATCTATCATGACGATCAATCCCGTCAAACCTTTGGGGAAACTGCACGTAGCATACTTTCTTGCCTGAAGTGGGATCCATCATGAAACACATAGCTTCCCTCAGAGCCTTGCTGTTGTTAATGTAGTGATCACAGTCAACATTAAGAATATATGGAGCATTCGACAGAACAGCTGAAACCCGAATCTGAAAAGTATGAAGATCATGAATATAAGAAAAAGTAACAAAACTATATATTAAGAATAAAGGCATCCCCATATTTTAGATCTTTCATCTTTTCCTTTTCCTTTTCTTTTCTTCTTTTCTTATTTTCCCCCTTTTTTTATTGGATAGAGATAACATTACCAGTGCATTCATAGCTCCGGCTTTCTTGTGATGGTCAAATCCAGGCCTCTTTTCACGGGAGACATAAACTAAGCGGGGTAGTTCATTCCCCTCTATATCACGAACACCATCATTACCAAGGAACACCTGTTTAAAAAAACCAAAAAAAAAAAAAAGACCTTTAATTATCATTGCAAGAATAACCCCATTGAACCTACTCACAGAATATTCAAACAGTTGTTTCATGTGATAATGATTAGATATTTTCCTGTCATCAAACTTTTTGAAACAAAAGCACCAAAACAGTGGCCTGGATTATGTCATACTGATACATGTAAATAGCCACACATCGTGCAATATAGATTACAAAAGGCAACCAGACTAGTATCATGAGTTGATGTACTTCTTGTAGATCAAAACACAGTCAGGCCTAGTTTCTAACTGTTATACACCACATTCAATAGCCAGCTTTTCATACTGAAGTTCATATTAAAGAGAAACTAACCTGAATCATGCCAGGATGGTCCCTGACATTGTTACCAGGCCAAGGCGTCCCATCCTGCATTGTCCATCCTTCTTCAGGAACCTTTTCTGCTGTGGCCACCAAACGGTTGATCCGGACTTTGAACTCTTCATATTCTCTCTGTGTCCAATATACAAATATTAAGAACAGATCAGCCACAGGGACAGTATAAATAAATTACATATAAGTTACAGTAAGTTTACATCTAGCACCAGAAAAAATTAATGACCTTTATTGCACGCCGTTCTCTCACAAACTCAGGATGGACTTTGTTTTTCAGATAGTCCATTTTCTGAGAGAAGTACCATTCCGGAGCGCGTGGCTCAATGTTGAACTTCTTACAAAAGGGAACCCACTTTCGGGAAAATTCGGATGTCTCAGAAAGTGCCTCAAAAGTAAGCATGGCTGCACCATCATCTGACACATAGCAAGATACTTTATCAACTGGGTAGTCCACAGCCAGGATGGAGAGAACCGTGTTTGCTGTAATCAATGGAGGTTCTTTCATTGGATCAACTGTGCTGACAAAAATGTCTATATCAGCTAACTCTGAAGGTTTTCCTTCTTTTTCATACCTGAAATGATTAAGAAACAATCAAATGAACTATTAGCCTTCCATAGCTTTGATTACTGATAGAATGCTTTAAAAAATCGAGAAACAAATTATGAAAGGCGACAATAGAAGAATTCATGTACCTAAGTGAAAGTCGATCAAGGTAGGTTTCTCGCTTGATTGGAGTCCATTTGGGGAACTGATCAAGTATCCATGACACAGCAAACCATATTTCACAAATAACCGAAGTCAACCATAGGCCATAAGCATTGGCAACCGGATGGAGAATTCTATAGTGAAAAAATAATCCAAGAACCACAAGCCGCAGCATGATTATCATTCTATAAGGGTTTATCTTGCTTGAAGGAATTGGCAACTTCCTTGACAGTGGCTGCCTCCCTTCATCCATCCTACAAGAAACCATTCATAGATTTAATTAGAAGATAAAAATAAAAAGGAACTCAACTCATTTACATAGTAAAAAACAAACAAACAAATAAATAAAAATCAGTGATATCAAAGACCGGACAAATAACAAAAAGAAGCATGGCTACAACTTACATGGGCAAATCCGAATCCAAATCGCCACCATCAATGTCCCCACCACCATTTGCTCCTTGATGTTTGACCACTTGAAGTTTTTCACCTTGCCTTCTCTTCCAATCCTCCATACGGTCCTTCCATGCAACACTTCCATATCCATATAACGCAATGTCTTTCTCCGGAACCATAGGCCGGGGGGGCACTAATCAAGCGCACAAAAATAAAAACCAATGTTTGCAAGTCTTGGAATGAATGTTTACTGGTTGAGAGAAAAGCTTACAAGGTGTTGTCGCAGACGATGGATGAAATCCATTTCCTTGTTCAGCATAGGGAGGAATTATGATGGCTTGCTCGTTCGGTTCAACATCCTAGAAGTGATTCAAAGATAATAATAATAAAATCACTATAATAAAGCAATGCAAATAAAACAAGCAGGCAAACGAGTGAGGAGGGGATATAAACTTTAATTACCTCTTCCCCATATGTCAAAAGAGGCACATCGAAAGTCTGCTCTTGTTTTGAATTTGTGGTCACTCCACCTGAATAACCATAGAGAGAGTTTACACTGGAATGATGTTTCAATCCCATAGACTCAATGTCTCCATAATCAAATTCATGTTCCAAATCATCAGTGCCATCTTCTTCTTCATCCCCCTCAACTCTAGGGCTACCTACAGTACATATGCATTTATCAAATCAAATGTATATTAAAAAAGAGGTGGTAATAAACGAAGGAAAGTGATAAAAGAAAAAAATGGCAAAGGGACGAACTCACCTTTGAGTCGCTTGTATCGGGTTTTGCACTGTGGACAGGCCTGGCTTCCTTCTTTCCTTTCATATTCGTAGCAGGTTCTACAGACGGGGAAAGCACATTCATTGCAAGCGACAAAGAGTTCTCCATCTACTGTTATCTCCACTTCATCCCCACAAATTTGGCATATTTGGCCGCTTAATTCTTGTACGGACTTAATCTATCATAACAAAAGACAAGTTTAGTAATCCTAAACAGTAGATCACAAAACCAGTTAACGTGTAATTCGTGATAAATTGATTACGATACAAACTTCACAAGAAACGCTCCTCAAACGAAAGGATAAGATAATTTTCCAGAAAAATATTACTAATCCACATGTCATAGATACAAGAACAAGTGTAACAATATGCAAAAGATGTTCCAGTCTTAAATCGTGAACTTTTCTCGTGACAGCCACGATGGAATTTATGTCCGTAAAAACCGTTCTAACAAGGTTGTCCACTTTCAGCTCTTTAAACATTTCCGGGACTATCTACTAATCAAACATCCACAAGATAGTACACATGTAACCATAGAAACCCAAACTTTTCCGGACTTATCTCGGAAATGCACGCCTAATCAAAGCTAAAAAAAAGTCCCACACGAGTTAACTGAATCACAAATTTCAGATCCCCATAAAATTATTGCCACGGAAAGGAACGAAACAACTCATGCAAAATTATACTCAAATCATTATCCCCCAAAAAACCAATAAAACGTCAGAAGTAAGACAAGGTAGATAATATGCAAAACCTACAAACCTAAATTGGTAAAAGCATAAAAATAACAAATAGTACTAGTTAAAAATATGTCCCGATCATAAAGTAAAGGTGAAGTTGATTCTACACCAACCTTCTTCAATATCCCCAGTGACAAAGATTTAGACCACAGCAGCAAATAGATCAATTTCTAAAATCATACAACTACAGGCATAAATATAATGCAGCATTCCAGAAAATCAGAAACCAGTCCCCAATTAAATTATAAACTAAAATTAATGGGCATCAAGGAAGAACAAAAATGAGAACAGCGTGGGTGGGGGTGGGGCACATGAAACATATGAAAGCAAAATCCCCTAAAGTATAGATATGCCAGTAGTGACGTACCCTTCCAGTTTCATCAGCATTGATAAGTACGAACTCATTTCTGTTGTGAGAACCAGCAATAAGCCGTCCTCCTGTGTTCATCGCCATTTTCAGACAAATATAATGAAACCCCCCAAAAATCTCCCAAACCCTCACCTAACCCCTAAAATAATTCCGCCACAAGGTTACACACTTGCACCGCCCCAGAATCAGCACCCAAAGATCTCGCCTTTGGATATGACTTTCAATATAATTGCCAAAAATCAAATGCACAAATCTTGCAATCAAACTTAAAAACCCACTCTAGATTTCAACTCTCAACGCCTGAAAAAAAACTGCTGGAATACCAGAAATCCGCAAAGATTCAACCTTTTCAACACAAAAATCAAAATCCAGCGGGTGGCGTTACAAAAATCAAAATTCAGCCCCGCAATCCCCACATTAGACAGGCAAGCACAGAACCCAAAATGGTAAGGAAATTACAAGGAAGAGGGAATAGAAGGAAGGATAAAAATCAGGCGGAAATATACAATACAAAATACAACAATCTGGATTCTGAAGGTTTTGAAAAAAAAAAGAATAAACAAAAAAAGGGGTTATAAAATGTGGGGAATTGACAATTAAATTAAATTAACAATTAATGGAGAAAGAAATCGCGTAGATTTCTTTTTCAAGCTAGTGCTCTACTGGAACATGGCTGGACAGAACGACTGACTTTTCATTTTGAGGGAGAGTGATAAGGGTGGACTTGTTAGATTCCGAACACGACAAGGGGGCCAATAATTCACACTCCAAACAAACAAATTCCTCCCCCCCTCCCTTCTTCTTCCCCGAAAAAAGAATTAATTTTGGGAATTTATGTTGGGCCCCAGACAGAGTGCGGTGGAGCATGAAGCTGGATTCTACCTTTGCCGTTTGAGGCTTTGAGCTGTTGTCCCCATTCCCCACTGGGGTTGGTATATATATTTCACATGTAATGCTGCATTAATTTAAATTAATAATATGCCATTTTTAAATTTCATTTATTTTTAATCTAAATTACAGTGCTGTATTTTTATAATTTAAAATTTAAATTATCCTATGAACCAATAGTGCCTCCTTTAATTTACCCAAAAAAATAGTGCCTCCTTAAAATTACTGTGCGGTTCCACTCCTCTCAATCATTTTGTATTAAAGGGGTAAAATATTTTCTGTGTTTAGCTTTAATTTAATACATGATTTTTTATTTATTATAGTTTTTGATAATAGTATGATATGATGATAATATGAGTATTATGGAGAGGCAAAAAGAGAAAGTAATTTTAAATATGATGATATTGATATGGCCCTGTGCCCCTCTATGTCACTCTGGGTTTGCAAAATTCCAGCTGTATTTTCCCCTTTTATGTGGATGTTATTTTTGTTATTTTCTTACATTTTTATTTTCCAGTGTCCGAAAGTCTTTATCCTATTCTCATTTTGCTTTACTTGCCCTTTGCCTCTTTTTTCCTTGGATTAGGTATTGCCAATCCCTGGACTTCTAGCGCCATATGAATTCATGGTGGGCCACTGTTATATACACTTAAGATGGGTTAGGGCACACAAATTATAATATAAAATATCTCAAATACCCCTACTTAATATATTATGAAAAGAGTCTATTAATGCACTTCTGATTGGATTGGGGCACACAAATTCTTTTTTCTTTCCTCCGTCTCTTCCTCTTGCTCGTTCAAATAAAACCCAAAACCCTACTTGTTTTCTTACGCATTTTCATATTCATATACTCATATTCCATGTACATGAACGATGATGGGTAATAGCGAGATGAACATGTGGTGGAAGAACACGAATACCAACTTCAGATCGAACTCATACAACCGGTAAGTTTTTTTACATTTGTATCGCAGATTAGTTGTGTTGCGCGTCGATTTTGGACAAAGGAACAAACGGCCAATGCTATCCGACCCCTTTTGTAACATCCCGATTAATTAACGCATAATTAATTTAATTAATTGTGTTTAATTAATAGAGATAAATAATATATATTATTTTGTAGAAGAGTTATTATATTGAAGTGGATGAGAATAAGTGGGTAGCAGACCCACAAATTAATAAGAACTCAAGTGCTCAAGTTGAAGAATTAAGGTGTATTTGGTCCAATACTTGATAGCCCAGCCCAATTACTTACCTTTAGGCCCGACCCGCAACCCTTGGCCCGGCCCGAGGCAATTATTTGAGCCTACAAATCAGATTTTGGGGTAGGAAACCCATTTCATTGTCAATTTCTTCTCCATTCCCGTCACTATGCAAGAGGCAAATTGGGGATCTTGAAATTCTTGAGAAATTGAGGATTTTAGTGAGAAATCAAGTGGGGGATTCATACTATAACTTGAGGTAAGTGTTTTCCCCCATATATTCCTTGTTTTTATGAAAATAGAAGTGATTTTTAATGGGTATTTTGGAGGTGACGAAAATGGGTGTTGTGTGACGAACTTCTTGTAGACCGGCTTGAAATGAAGGTGTAAATCTTCAATTGGAGTTTGGATCTTGATTGAGGAGGCTTATGTAAGTTGAATCTCTGTCCATTTCAAGTTTTGATGTGTTTGGTTGAAAAATTTAGAAGTTATAAACTTAGAACAATCAATTGTTAAATCTGTCAACTTTGATCTATTGTTGCGCAACCTTTTGCATCTGTATTTTCGAACCTTTTCTAGACCTTATTCCAAAAACCTTTCTTCATGAAAAATGTTCTTAACATCATAAAGTTTTTGTCCTCCAAATTTCACGAATTTTAGACTCCATTTGCTATCCCAAATTGAATATGGTTTACTTAAGACTTTTGCTGGAAATCTGACAGCACCGTAGTCTGAACTTGTAGAGCATTTTTGACCACTTTATAGTTGTTTTCCCTCAACCATTTCTTCATGAAAGATGTTCATAATTGTGTGAAGTATCTCTCTGTCAAATTTCGTGATTTTTAATTGTCGTATGAAAAAGATATGGGATCTGGTTTATCGGAAGGTCAAAATCCATTTTTACTGAAAGTTAAGAGATGTTATTTTCTGAAATCTGAGTTTTTGAATGATTTAGAGTCCTCAAACCCACATTACTTCTTCATGAAAAATACTTATATATGTGTTATCTACTTTGTGTTAAAATTTCAGAATTTTTGGACGAGTTTTAGTATTTCTAACACCTGTTGAAACGTTTAAGTCTATTGTTGAATTTCCGGCAGAATGCATGTTCTATAAAGAACTTGGATTTTGAACAGTTTCTAGGCCTTATTTTAAAAAGTACAAAACATGAAAGTTGTTCCTCTATGTCTTGGCAACCTACAGTCTAAATTTCACATCCTTTGCCTGTCGTATGAATTTTTAAACTGATTTGGCGTAATCTGCGACGTTGGACATGATTTTTGGTCCAAATGAGAAATTGTTGGATTTTGAGATTTATTCTTGCATTGTAGCTTACTGTTGGTGATTGGAAGGCTTGGGAGCTGTTATTGAAGCTTGTGGATCATCACTCATTTAAGGCAAGGGTTATGCTTGCATTATTGTGTGTGTTGGGGTGATTTTTGGATGATATTGGAGTTTTTGCTCGATTTTTCTTCCGTTTGATTCGCAGGTTTATTATTCACAATATTTATGAGGGTTTAAGCTTATGGTATGATAATTTAGATGATGATATGCTTATCGGGTTATCATATCGCTTATTAGATGGTGATGAATGCCTATTCGTGTGTTCTTGTCGAACTCCTCGCTCTAATGAATGAATTATGATTTCCTTGCGGTGTTCTGAAATTTGGGAATATGTATATAACTCATGGAGGTCGTGAATATAATGTTACAACCTGTTGGGACATGAGGTTCATACTCATGTGGTGAAATGTCACTCATTATGCTGTGTCGGGATGCTGTCTTAGCTTTGAAAGGTACGCGAGATGTTTATATGGTATTGTGGAACAGGCGAACCTTGCGAAGGTAATTCTTGATTATCATGTTATTTTCATATGCATGTTATTGCATTGAAATTGATGGTTATTAACCCGATGGGTTATTATGACGTTTATGATTGATCGGGCAATCTTCACAGGTGTTGTTGAGTCTGGATGGCCCTGCGGGGTGTATTATTGACTGTTATGTCTGTTACCCTTTTGGGGTGGTTATTATAATGCATGATATTGCATTATGAATGGATGGACATATTGGAAATGTCTGATCGGGCAGCCTTTACCGGTGTTGTTGAGTCCCGATGACCCTGCGGGGTGGATTATTGGTTTTTATTCCTGTTGGCCCTTTTGGGCTGGTTATTATAATGCATGGTATTGCATTATGGATGGATGGACATATTGGAAATGTCTGATCGGGCAGCCTTTACCGGTGTTGTTGAGTCCCGATGGCCCTGCGGGGTGATTATTAGGCTGTTATGCCTGTGATTGGGCTGTGATGCCTGTGGTCCCTGCGGGGATGGTGTATGTTACCCTGTAACGGGTTGGAGTTGATGATATCCTCACCCGTGGGTTCATACCGCCCGGGTTTAGGTTGCCGGCTAGGCATATTCATTTGCATTTGCATATAGGGTAGATAGGTGTATGTTAGGCCATGCATCACGTGCATAAATTGTATGCCTGTGGTTGAAGCACCGGTATGGGACGGTGTGATGTTTGCATAAATTGTATGTTTGTGGTTGAAGCACCGGTATGGGACGGTGTGATGTTTTATCTGCTTCTTTTGTTATCTGTTTATTATTATATTATATCCCCCTATAAACCCCTGCACGCATGCCCTTGCTCAGTACTTGTGCTGACCCCTTTTGCTTTGTCTGTTTTATAGATCCTGCTGGAGGTACTGGAGCATGACTGGGTTTGAGGGTATTGAGAGATCACATAGATAGGACTTTTATGTCTATCTTTACGTGGTTATGTGATACTATGAGACTAGGTTGGTATGCTGTTTGAGAGGCTTGCAGTCTGGATGAGCTGCTGGAATGTTTATTTGATTATTATGGTGGAACCTCCTATGTGCTTATGTGTTTTATTTGTTTTAGTTTCCGCATTAAACTGGATTAATCAGATGATCACTTTAGGTTTACTCAGTCTTGTACTAGCTGTTTTAAATTAGCTGGCCACTAGTTTAGGATAGTTAGTACAGGGGTAATGCTTGCGAAAATTATATTTGAATTTTCGGGGCGTTACAGAGTGGTATCAGAGCCTGTGTGCTCTTTTATCTTATTAAAACTTGTGTAGACATAGGTGGTGAGCTGTGTGTGGGGTACATATAGCATAGAATTGCATTTTTACTATATCTGATTATTTCTACGGACACCATGTTAATTCACAGTTGGGGAACTGTGAGGAAACCATGGTACTCTAGTCAGGATCCTTGTTATCTCACAGTCATTGAGGACTATGAATGACTTTTGATCGGTTATTTAATTTTGTCGTTTATATATACTGCTTTGTATATGATTGGTGATTTCTGCTAACATTGTTTGTTAATGTTGTGATTAAGATCAACCCACGTCTGAAACAAAAGGTTGGCTCTTGGGAGTCGAGCTATTTGAATGGTGTTCTAATGGAAAGCAATATTGTGGGTGATATCCATAGGGGTTTGAAGTACCCCAGAGAGTGAGATGCAACTTGCAAGTCTCCCTAGTGGGATAACAAACTTGGGTGAGATTAACAGTAGCATATCATTTGGTTTATGAAATACGATGGAAACCCATTGTAATCTATGTCAGTGAGAGTATAGTTGGGTTATTCAGACAGAATAATTGTGTGACAAGACACATGATTGACTATGGGGTCAATCGATAGAACGTGTGATTGTTATTCGAATCGTTGGGTGTTTGCATCGTATACGAGGCCGGGTGGCTGTTCTGCACGACGAGATTCATACGATATGGGACTGTCATAGCATATAGGGCAAGGTCGACCTATGAGGACTTGCCAAGTATGTTGTCTGTATGTGATGGAAACGTTATGTTGATCGGATAACGTTTTAGTAAGTGTTTTAAATTCTTGTACCGTGAGTGTTTCTCTTTGACTCTCTGGTTGAGAGGCAAGCTTGTGTCCCTGTTATGCGAATTATTAATGTTGCAATTTGTATTACGGTTACTGTGTTTGACTCTAGAGTCTCGTTCTTTAAGAATCTGAATTTCATTCGTGAGCATGGAGTAGGACCGTTGGCGCCCTACCAGATGCTTGTTTCTTTACCTTCGGGTGATAATATTCGAAGTGATCATTTGATGCAAGATGCTGTGTTGAGCATCGAGAGTCGCGAATTCAGGGCTGACCTGGTGGTCTTTAGCCCGGCTGGTTTTGACGTGCTATTGGGCATGGATTGGCTGTTTGCCATCGTGCTGTGATTGATTGTGGTGTTCCACGAATATCCTTCTTGGATTCTTTGGGTAACTGTGTTTCTTATCGACATCCGTTGATTCCACCTGTTATTGGTGTGATTTTTGTTGCTGCGTTGTGTGATTTGATGCGCAGGGGTTGTTCTCTTTCCCTGTGGCACATGAGGGATCTTCGAGCAGAGGTTCCTGCTGCTTCGAGTGTCCCTGTTGTCTCTGAGTTCGGGGATGTATTTCCCGACGAAATTCATGGTCTCCCATCTGCTTGGGAGATTGATTTTACTATTGAGCTGATGCCTGATGCAGCTCATATTTCTAAGGCTCCTTACCATATGACTCCTGTGAACTGAAGGAGTTGAAGGATCTATTGAATGAGCTTACCATGTATATTTAGCCGAGTAGCTCGCCTTAAGGAGCTCCTGTTTTGTTTGTTTAGAATAATGATGGGTCGATGAAGATGTGCATCGATTACAGAGAATTGAATTGAATCACGGGAAAAACAAGTATCATTTACCTCGGATTGGGGATCTATTTGATTAGTTGAGAGGGGCCAGTATTTTTTTAGTAAGATTGATTTGAGATTGGGCTACCATCAGATAAGGGTGGCAGAGGCGGATAGGCCTAAGACAGTTTCAGGACTCGTTGAGGACATTTGAATTCCCGGTCATGTCTTTTGGTTTGACTAACGCACTAGCGATCTTCATGGATCTCATGTATAGGGTATTACATCCCATGCTGGCCGTGTGCGTGGTTGTGTTCATAGATGATATTATGGTTTATTCGCCGACGCGTGAGGCACACGCGGGTCACTTGAGAACAGTTTTGAATACATTGTGAGAGCATAAGCTGTATGCTAAACTCTCCAAATGTGAATTTTGGTTGGAGAGTGTGTCTTTTCCGGGGCACATTGTTTCCGGTAATGGTATGTATGTTGATCCTACTAAGGTAAAAGCTGTATTTAAATGGCAAGTCCCGAAAATATGGGGAAGATCCGAAGTTTCTTGGATCTTGTTGGTTACTATAGCAGGTTTATTGAGGGATTTTCTAGCATTGCTAGACCTCGGATGAGATTGTTGTGTAACGATGTTAAATTCCAGTGGGATGATGATTGTGAGCAGGCGTTTGAACTTTGGAAGAATGTAATAACAGAGGCACCTGTATTCATATTACCTGATGAGTCAGGTAAGTATGAAGTTTACACAAATGCATCACCTAGAGGTTTGGGTGGTGTGTTGGCCCAGAACGAGAAGGTGATCAGCAGAACTACCCAACACATGATTTGGAGACGACAGCAGTAGTTCATGTTTTGGAAATTTAGTGGCTCCCTCCGAGGCATTTTATGGGAGAAAGTGTAGGAGTCCATTATGTTGGAATGATCCAACAGATAAGGTGAATGTGGGTCCTGAGATGATTGAGCAGACAATCGAGTTGGTGAAGATCATCAGGGATCGAATATAAGAGGTTCAGGACAGACAGAAGAGCTATGTTGATTTAGCCCGTCGAGAGGTGGAGTTTGAGGTTGGTGATAGGGTAATACTACGGGTATCGCCTATGTGAGGGATATGCTGGTTCGGTAAGAAGGGCAAGTTGAGCCCGAGATACATTGGACCATATGATATTGTGGAGAGAGTTGGTAAAGTGGTTTATAGGTTGTTTTGCCATCTGAAGTGGGTCGAACCCATAATGTATTCCATACCATACTTCCCAACTTAGGAAGTTTATGTCTGATCCAGATAAGATCATTCAGCTTGATAAAGTTGAATTGGATGCTAGTCTTAAGTTCGAAGAGTTCCAGATGGGGTGATTGATACAAATGATGAGGTTCCGAGGGATAAAACCATGTTGATGGTTAAGGTGTTGTGGTCTAGACACGGAGCTGAAGATGTTATTTGGAGAAACTGGGGAGCATATGAAACTGAAGTAGCCAGACTTTGATTTTTACTTCTTCATAATGAAGTAACATTCTACCCTTGATTGTTCATTGATGATCATATGATTTATTATGCATTTCGGGGACGAAATGATCCTAAGGGGGAGAGATTGTAACATCCCGATTAATTAACGCATAATTAATTTAATTAATTGTGTTTAATTAATAGAGATAAATAATATATATTATTTTGTAGAAGAGTTATTATATTGAAGTGGATGAGAATAAGTGGGTAGCAGACCCACAAATTAATAAGAACTCAAGTGCTCAAGTTGAAGAATTAAGGTGTATTTGGTCCAATACTTGATAGCCCAGCCCAATTACTTACCTTTAGGCCCGACCCGCAACCCTTGGCCCGGCCCGAGGCAATTATTTGAGCCTACAAATCAGATTTTGGGGTAGGAAACCCATTTCATTGTCAATTTCTTCTCCATTCCCGTCACTATGCAAGAGGCAAATTGGGGATCTTGAAATTCTTGAGAAATTGAGGATTTTAGTGAGAAATCAAGTGGGGGATTCATACTATAACTTTAGGTAAGTGTTTTCCCCCATATATTCCTTGTTTTTATGAAAATAGAAGTGATTTTTAATGGGTATTTTGGAGGTGACGAAAATGGGTGTTGTGTGACGAACTTCTTGTAGACCGGCTTGAAATGAAGGTGTAAATCTTCAATTGGAGTTTGGATCTTGATTGAGGAGGCTTATGTAAGTTGAATCTCTGTCCATTTCAAGTTTTGATGTGTTTGGTTGAAAAATTTAGAAGTTATAAACTTAGAACAATCAATTGTTAAATCTGTCAACTTTGATCTATTGTTGCGCAACCTTTTGCATCTGTATTTTCGAACCTTTTCTAGACCTTATTCCGAAAACCTTTCTTCATGAAAAATGTTCTTAACATCATAAAGTTTTTGTCCTCCAAATTTCACGAATTTTAGACTCCATTTGCTATCCCAAATTGAATATGGTTTACTTAAGACTTTTGCTGGAAATCTGACAGCACCGTAGTCTGAACTTGTAGAGCATTTTTGACCACTTTATAGTTGTTTTCCCTCAACCATTTCTTCATGAAAGATGTTCATAATTGTGTGAAGTATCTCTCTGTCAAATTTCGTGATTTTTAATTGTCGTATGAAAAAGATATGGGATCTGGTTTATCGGAAGGTCAAAATCCATTTTTACTGAAAGTTAAGAGATGTTATTTTCTGAAATCTGAGTTTTTGAATGATTTAGAGTCCTCAAACCCACATTACTTCTTCATGAAAAATACTTATATATGTGTTATCTACTTTGTGTTAAAATTTCAGAATTTTTGGACGAGTTTTAGTATTTCTAACACCTGTTGAAACGTTTAAGTCTATTGTTGAATTTCCGGCAGAATGCATGTTCTATAAAGAACTTGGATTTTGAACAGTTTCTAGGCCTTATTTTAAAAAGTACAAAACATGAAAGTTGTTCCTCTATGTCTTGGCAACCTACAGTCTAAATTTCACATCCTTTGCCTGTCGTATGAATTTTTAAACTGATTTGGCGTAATCTGCGACGTTGGACATGATTTTTGGTCCAAATGAGAAATTGTTGGATTTTGAGATTTATTCTTGCATTGTAGCTTACTGTTGGTGATTGGAAGGCTTGGGAGCTGTTATTGAAGCTTGTGGATCATCACTCATTTAAGGCAAGGGTTATGCTTGCATTATTGTGTGTGTTGGGGTGATTTTTGGATGATATTGGAGTTTTTGCTCGATTTTTCTTCCGTTTGATTCGCAGGTTTATTATTCACAATATTTATGAGGGTTTAAGCTTATGGTATGATAATTTAGATGATGATATGCTTATCGGGTTATCATATCGCTTATTAGATGGTGATGAATGCCTATTCGTGTGTTCTTGTCGAACTCCTCGCTCTAATGAATGAATTATGATTTCCTTGCGGTGTTCTGAAATTTGGGAATATGTATATAACTCATGGAGGTCGTGAATATAATGTTACAACCTGTTGGGACATGAGGTTCATACTCATGTGGTGAAATGTCACTCATTATGCTGTGTCGGGATGCTGTCTTAGCTTTGAAAGGTACGCGAGATGTTTATATGGTATTGTGGAACAGGCGAACCTTGCGAAGGTAATTCTTGATTATCATGTTATTTTCATATGCATGTTATTGCATTGAAATTGATGGTTATTAACCCGATGGGTTATTATGACGTTTATGATTGATCGGGCAATCTTCACAGGTGTTGTTGAGTCTGGATGGCCCTGCGGGGTGTATTATTGACTGTTATGTCTGTTACCCTTTTGGGGTGGTTATTATAATGCATGATATTGCATTATGAATGGATGGACATATTGGAAATGTCTGATCGGGCAGCCTTTACCGGTGTTGTTGAGTCCCGATGACCCTGCGGGGTGGATTATTGGTTTTTATTCCTGTTGGCCCTTTTGGGCTGGTTATTATAATGCATGGTATTGCATTATGGATGGATGGACATATTGGAAATGTCTGATCGGGCAGCCTTTACCGGTGTTGTTGAGTCCCGATGGCCCTGCGGGGTGATTATTAGGCTGTTATGCCTGTGATTGGGCTGTGATGCCTGTGGTCCCTGCGGGGATGGTGTATGTTACCCTGTAACGGGTTGGAGTTGATGATATCCTCACCCGTGGGTTCATACCGCCCGGGTTTAGGTTGCCGGCTAGGCATATTCATTTGCATTTGCATATAGGGTAGATAGGTGTATGTTAGGCCATGCATCACGTGCATAAATTGTATGCCTGTGGTTGAAGCACCGGTATGGGACGGTGTGATGTTTGCATAAATTGTATGTTTGTGGTTGAAGCACCGGTATGGGACGGTGTGATGTTTTATCTGCTTCTTTTGTTATCTGTTTATTATTATATTATATCCCCCTATAAACCCCTGCACGCATGCCCTTGCTCAGTACTTGTGCTGACCCCTTTTGCTTTGTCTGTTTTATAGATCCTGCTGGAGGTACTGGAGCATGACTGGGTTTGAGGGTATTGAGAGATCACATAGATAGGACTTTTATGTCTATCTTTACGTGGTTATGTGATACTATGAGACTAGGTTGGTATGCTGTTTGAGAGGCTTGCAGTCTGGATGAGCTGCTGGAATGTTTATTTGATTATTATGGTGGAACCTCCTATGTGCTTATGTGTTTTATTTGTTTTAGTTTCCGCATTAAACTGGATTAATCAGATGATCACTTTAGGTTTACTCAGTCTTGTACTAGCTGTTTTAAATTAGCTGGCCACTAGTTTAGGATAGTTAGTACAGGGGTAATGCTTGCGAAAATTATATTTGAATTTTCGGGGCGTTACACCTTTCAAATACGATGGCCAGTACTGGCCGTTCCTCTATGGAGTGGATCGGCCAGCAATGGCTGTTGAGATAAAGAGACGGCCGGCCAGTGCTGGCCGATCTACTTCATAGAGGAACGGCCAGTAATGGCCGTTCTTTTTTATTATTTTTTTTTCTCCTTGCTCAATCTGTTTAATTATTTTCTTTGTTTTTTTTATTGTAGCAAAATTGCGTCATCAAGAATCGAGACCGTCTGTCGTGCACGGACACCTGAGGAATAACATAATAAAATATATTAATATATGATATAAAAGAATGCGGAAGGAAAAAAAAGGCATGGCCGGCAAATATTGAAAGCGAACGCCCATTACTGTCCGTTCATCCCCTTGCCCAAACGTCCAGCATTGGACGTTTGCGAACGAACGACCATGGACAACCATGGCCGTTCACTGTAAGGTAAGAAAAAAAAGAAAAAAAAAAGAGAGGAATGTCCGGAGCTGGATGTTCCCTCATGGCCTGGCCGGCCATTGCCACCGGCCATTGATGGCAATGGCCGGCCACTGAAAAGAAATACAAAAAATACCTTCTCCAACGTCTCCACCACCACGCTCGCCACCGCCGGAGACTCCACGCCCCCCGCCACCACATGCCCTTCCTCCGCGCGTCCTTGGCATTTTTTTGGATAGGTTTGGATTATCTTCTCTTCCGCTCGCCTTTTCTTCTCGCCCCTGTCTCTTCCAATTTTGTGTGTGCCCCTAAATCAAAACCTCCCGATACGACATGTTTGTGTTAGGAAAATAAAGTCCCGGTCTTCCATTCTCTTTTTAGGGTTTGAAATGGTAAAATGAGTAAATATTTGTGGTGTGCCCCTATCTTAGTATAATTTTGTGTGTTTGAAATAAAATGGTGAGTGTATATAACGGGACCCTTCATGGTGGGCTTCCAGGGAGCTCCTGATATCCTGGACCTCAAGTTACAAGCATTATTTCTTTTTGGGAGAATATTTTTTCTTTTTCTTAAAAATGAATATATGTTATAGAAATAACTATCTTTATTTATGTATGTGTACAATAAAATGGTATATGGCTTATTAGCTTGTGTTTATAGTGGAAGTATTGTAATGGAAATTGGGATTAAATGGTGAAAGAAAGGAAGTTTAAAGGTGTGATAATAAAATGGATAAAGTGTAATAATTATGGCTATGAAATGAAACAAGTATTAAGCTTGCATAAAATTTTTCTAACTTCTCAATACATTACATAGGCTATTTATAAACTTTTTTATCCTCTCACTATTTACTAACCTCATAATCAAGGCATATACATTTCAAGACTTTCACATGTCTAACCTTATGATCAAGGCATGAACATGGATGTTGAACACTAGACATTCACATGTTTTGTTTACATGCATAATACTCCCCCTTGAATGTCGTCAATACGAAGAATATGCCTCGTTAAAACCTTACTTGGAAAAAACCCAGTGGGAAAAAATCCAAGTGAAGGAAAAAGAGTACAGTATTCTTGTATCAAATGCTCCCCCTGATTTGGACATCATTTTAAATCTCGAAGCCGCCGCATTCAAATTTTCTTCACGAGCTTCTCGAATGTTGCAGTCGGCAATGCCTTGGTAAATAGATCCGCTAAATTATTTTCTGATCGAATTTGTTGCACATCGACTTCACCATTCTTTTGAAGATCATGAGTGTAGAAGAATTTTGGTGAAATATGCTTCGTTCTATCTCCTTTGATATAACCCCCTTTCAACTGGGCTACACAAGCCGAATTATCTTCAAATAAAATTGTTGGGGGCATTTGTGGTTCAATGATTAAACCACAACTCTTCAATATATATTGAGTCATTGACCTCAACCAAACACATTCTCGACTTGCTTCATGGATTGCTAATATTTCGGCATGATTAGAAGAAGTAGCAGTTAGAGTCTGCTTCATTGACCTCCAAGAGATAGCAGTTCCACCACACGTGAAGATATAGCCTGTTTGAGATTTGGCTTTGTGTGGGTCTGATAAATAACCTGCATCGGCATAGCCAATTAACTCATGTCGAGAGTCTTTTGGGTAAAATAACCCAAGATCAATTGTTCCTTGGAGATAGCGAAAAACATGCTTTATGCCTTTCCAATGTCGTTGAGTAGGGCAAGAGCTGAATCTTGCGAGTAGATTGACTGCAAACGCGATATCAGGTCGCGTGCTGTTTGCAAGATACATTAACGCACCAATTGCGCTTAAATATGGGATTTCTGGGCCAAGTTGCTCTTCATTATATTCTTTTGGCCTAAATGGATCCTTTGCAGGATCAAGTGTCCGAACGACCATTGGATTATTTAGCGGATGAGCATAATCCATTCGAAATTGCTTTAATACCTTTTGGGTATAAGCTGAATGATGAACAAATATGCCCATTTCCAAATGCTCAATTTGTAGGCCAAGGCAAAATTTCGTTTTCCCGAAATCTTTGATTTCAAACTCCTTTTTCAGATATTCGACCGCCTTTTTCAACTCTTCAGGAGTTCCAATTAGATTTAAATCGTCAACATAGACTGCGACGATCACAAATTCTGACCCATTTTTCTTTATAAATACACAAGGGCTGATCGGGTCATTTGTATAGCATTCCTTTATCAACCTTTCACTGAGGCGGTTATACCACATTCGGCCAGATTGCTTGAGCCCATACAACGATTTTTGCAATTTGATGGAATAATTTTCTCTGGGTTTTGAGTTGCAAGACTCAGGTAATTTAAACCCTTCAGGTATTTTCATATAAATATCATTTTCCAATGAGCCATATAAATATGCAGTAACAACATCCATCAGCCTCATTTCGAGATTTTCTCGTACTGCTAGACTCATTAGATACCTGAATGTTATTCCATCCATAACTGGGGAATATGTTTCCTCAAAATCAATTCCCCGTCGTTGTGAAAAACCTTGGGCTACAAGCCTTGCCTTATATTTGGCAATTTCATTATTTTCATTTCTTTTTCTCACAAACACCCATCTGTAGCCAACAGGCTTCACATTTTTTGGTGTTTGGATAATAGGGCCGAATACTTTTCGTTTATTCAGTGAATCTAGTTCAGACTGAATCGCATCTTTCCATTTTGGCCAATCATTTATTTTCCGACATTCTTCAACTGATCTTGGTTCAGGATCCTCGTTATTTTCCATTACATCGAGTGCAACGTTGTATGCAAAGGCATTATCAACGTTTGTTTCTTTTCGGTTCCAACATTTCCCAGTATTGATATAATTGAAAGAAGTTTCAATAACTTCATTTTCTTCTGGGTGAATATTTTCAGGTTCAACCTTTTCGGGGGTTGAATCAATTTCTCCTTCGGGAGTATCATCTGTGATTGATTTATCACCCATATGGATAATTTTCTTCTTTCGTGGATTTTTATCCTTGGAACCCAAAGGCCTACCACGCTTCAGGCGCGCAGTAGGTTCATTTGCACTTGGAATTTGCTCTTATGGGACATTTATATTGGCTGGTGCATTTGCTGCATCATTTATATATGATTTTGTGACTTTAGCAGCATCATTAAAAGCATCGGGTAATTGATTTGCAATTCCCTGCAAATGCACAATTCTTTGAACTTCAAGTTCGCATTGCCTTGTACGAGGATCAAGGAAATCAAATGGACTTTGCCAAGATATTTCCTTTTTCAGTTGATCATTTCCTCCCCCTAATGTCGGGAATTGAGTTTCATCAAAGTGACAGTCTGCAAATCTTGCAGTAAATAAATCACCCGTTTTTGGCTCAAGATATTTAATAATCGAGGGTGATTCATACCTGACATATATGCCCAACCTTCTTTGAGGTCCCATTTTTGTGCGTTGTGGTGGCGCAATCGGTACATAAACCGCACACCCAAAAATTCGCAAGTGGGATATATTGGGCTCCTTTCCAAACACAATTTGTGTAGGGGAGTAGCTATGATAGCTTGTCGGCCTTATTTTCACAAGTGCGGCTGCATGCAATATAGCATGTCCCCAAGCAGAAACAGGGAGTCTTGATTTCATTAACAAGGGTCTTGCAATTAATTGCAATCGCTTAATAAATGATTCTGCCAGACCATTTTGCGTGTGCACATGAGGCACAGGATGTTCAACAGTAATTCCAATCGACATGCAGAAATCATCAAATGCATGTGATGTATATTCTCCAGCATTATCAAGGCGTATTTTCTTTATCGGATGATCTGGAAACTGTGCTCGCAATTTTATAATTAGTGCAAGTAATGTTGCGAATGCCAAATTGCGAGTTGATAATAAACAAACGTGTGACCAGCGTGATGACGCATCAATTAATACCATAAAGTACTTGAAAGGTCCACACGGTGGATCAATAGGTCCACATATATCGCCTTGAATTCTTTATAGGAATGTAGGGGGATTCAATTCCCACTTTTACTGGAGATGGTCTGGTTATCAATTTCCCTTGTGAACAGGCTGCACAATTGAACTCATTTGGGTTCAATATCATTTGCCTTTTCAATGTATGGCCATTTGAATTTTCAATAATTCGCCTCAGCATTACACTGCCAGGATGCCCAAGTCTATCGTGCCAGGTAATAAATTCACTAGTAGCTTTCAAGCCTACTAGGTTATGTATTTCTGCGGCACATATTTTTGTATAGTATAAGCCAGATGAGTAACATGACAATTTTTCATTCACAATTTTTTTGCCATTTTCAATTCGAGTTATCAAAAGATACTCGTGATCTGCCTCTTTTGAAGTTTCAATGTGATATCCATTTTTTCGAATATCATTGAAGCTCAGTAAATTTCTTCGAGCTTTGCGTGAGAACAAGGCATTTTCAATTGCCATTTTTGTCCCTTCAGGGAGAAATATAACAGCTCTACCGGAGCCTTCAATGCATTTTGCATTACCGCTTATAGTTTTCACTGCGGTCTTTTCCAATTTTAAATTGGAGAAATAGCTTTTGCTTTTCAAAATGTTATGCGTTGTTGCACTGTCAATGAGGCAGATATCATCTCCGACTTTTGAATTTCCAGCATCTATTTCTTTACAAGAATATAAGAATGTTATTAAACATCAGCAATATAAATATTATTAATGCAAAAGCATATTTATATTATACATGGATAATAAAAGGGAAGTACAAGATATCATTATTTATATTAAACAGGAATTATAAAAGATAAGTACAATATATATATATATATATAGAGCTATATAATATATTATTTGGTAACAGTATCTGGCTCAACAAAATCATCAGCTTCCAGGTGCGTGATATTATCATTTAATATATCATCATAAGTATCATCGTGGGCATTATGGTGTGCTTCAACACCTGGTCTTTCTTTTCGTTTCGAGGCCTGATACAATTCAGCTAAGTGTTTAGCTGTGTGGCATGTTTGAGCCATATGGCCTTTAATTCCACAACGATCACAAATTTCATCATTTTGTTTATGCTTTCTTGCATAATTTCTTTGTTGTGGTTTGTAAGGCCTTCTGGTATCATATCTGCGATTTTGCTCAAATCGAGGCTTATTTCGATAATTATTTTGACGAGATGATTCACCTCTGCCTCGATTGTGATACCGATTTTGGCCACGATCATCATTTTGATTTTTAAAGTGCCCACGATCACGCACGTATTTCGATGATTGAGCCGCGTTCACCTCAGGGAACGGTTTTGCACCTGCGGGCCTAGATTCATGATTTCTCAACAACAATAGGCTGTTTTGTTCAGCCAATAATAAGCAGGTGATAAGATCAGAATATCTCTGAAAACCTTTTTGACGGTATGTCTCACTCAATACTGTGTTTTTAGCATGAAACGTAGAATACGTTTTTTCAAGCATTTCTGCTTCAGATATCTTTTGCCCACATAATTGCAATTGGGCCGTAATTTTGAATACATCGGAATTATATTCCCGGACTGTTTTAAAATCCTGAAGTCTCAGGTTTGTCCAGTCATCAAGGGCTTTTGGAAGCACCGTCTTTTTAAGATTATCATATCTTTCTTTCAGCTTTTCCCACAATGCCAGTGGGGATTCCACAGTCACGTACTCCATTTTAAGTGCCTCTTCGATATGATGGCACAAGAAAATCATGGCTTTTGCCTGATTTTGATGGCTGGGATTTTTGCCTTCAGCAATAGTATCTTCCAGACCCATTGAAGTAAGATGCATTTTTACATCTCGGGCCCAGGACATATAATTGCTTCCTTCAACGGTTAAGGGAGCAAATTCCTGCTTTGCAAGGTTAGCCATAATCTTATTGAAAGTTTAGAAATAAGAGATTATACCTCAAATGATAATCTGGACAGAGTCTCCTCGTGCTGATAACGTATTATAGAAATAACTATCTTTATTTATGTATGTGTACAATAAAATGGTATATGGCTTATTAGCTTGTGTTTATAGTGGAAGTATTGTAATGGAAATTGGGATTAAATGGTGAAAGAAATGAAGTTTAAAGGTGGGATAATAAAATGGATAAAGTGTAATAATTATGGCTATGAAATGAAACAAGTATTAAGCTTGCATAAAATTTTTCTAACTTCTCAATACATTACATAGGCTATTTATAAACTTTTTTATCCTCTCACTATTTACTAACCTCATAATCAAGGCATATACATTTCAAGACTTTCACATGTCTAACCTTATGATCAAGGCATGAACATGGATGTTGAACACTAGACATTCACATGTTTTGTTCATAATAATATAAAAATTCTTTATTGATCATTTTAATCTGTTCTGTGATTGTGATATTGATTGGCAAAAAAAGAGAGGGTGAGAGTGAAGGTCCACTTTGGCCCTTTGGCTTTGCCTTTTTAAAATTGTTTATTGGTAAGAAAGTTGTCATAATTAAAAATTATGGAAAATAATGTCTGTCGTTTCATTGTTATAGCTCACACCTAAAATATGCATTAATAAGATTTTTGTCTTGAAAATATGAATTGACATCTTGAATGAATATGGTTTGTAAAATTATACTAATCCATTAGGGGATAATATATGAGACGAATGTAAAATTTGTTTTAGTCAAATTGAATAAAATTATTTTTGATTTAGTTGCAATAAGTAAAAACCAAAATCATGTTATCTTTTTACACTCTAATTTAATGGAAGAAAATTTAAGAGATAAAGTGCTTTTACCAAGTGTACAATAAATAACAATTATAATTATACTTTTAGAATATTCATATAATTTTTTTATGAAAAAACGCAACAATAGATCATAGTTAATTAGTTATGATATACTCCATACATATTTTGAATTTATTCATATATTAATTCTATTGACTAAATAAAAAATAAGGGAAAATTACGTATTAATGAGATTTAAGATATTTCAAATTTGTCCTACGAATATTTTTGGGACCGTGGCGGTGGCTAGGTGTAACTTATAACTTACTCCTACTTCATCCGTTTTTTTGTTAGCTACATTTGATATTTTGCTACTGTTCATTCATATATTTTGACTTAAAGTTTTATTATAGTTATATAAGTTAAAATATAGCTAAGTGATATATTGTTAGATCCGTCTCGTCTTGTAGTTTTTAAATATCTAACTTTTAGAATTTTTACTTGTGCCGAATTTTAGTTATTAGTAATGGTTTAAATGTGCATTGGACTGTATGCTGGGTGGGTCCGTAGCAATCTTTAAAAAACAGATGAAGTATTTCACTACCGTACATTTTTTTTAATAGTGTCACATTTTTTATAATGTTATTACCATTTACCATCACCTATTTTTATTTATGTGTCTGCTTAGTGCTTACCGAAGACTGGTCTCATAAAATGAATGAAAAATAGTGCTTAATGGTCGGAATGGCATATTATTTGATTCTATTTTAATTTTAATAAGTTAAATGTGGTCTCAATGACAGATCTCATTATAGTCTCATAGATTTGGGAATTAATGAACAAAATTGTTTTTAATTTCTTAATATCAGTTAATTCTTTTGCTATTATCTGTTTTATACTTTTTATCTTAAATTTGATCAACATTCTTTTACAATACAATATCCTATATTATATTATGTGATATTTTTTTAATTAAAATTTGATACATTTCTTGCTTTTCACGTTCATGTGACAATCTTTTCATTCGTGTTATTAAAATTTACAATTTGATTAAAAGAGGCATTACTATAAGAATTTCTATTAAATATTTACGCATCGATCCTTTTTTTTTTTTATTTTATTTTTAAACGTGACACTAATGTGTCGGCAAATGTGTGTGGGAGCCCAAACCACACAAATTACAAATGGGATAAAGGGAATGGATAGAGGGCCCGGTGGGGATTCGAACCCCAACCCCTAGGGTAAGGGGGACTTAGACCGCTAGGGTAAGTCCCAACCTTATACATCGATCCTTTATCCTATTTAAATTGTTTAAACATATGATATAATGAATTATGGTAAGAAATGTTGGTATAGCATTTACCAAGGTATATATATAAAAAATTGTGCTTGCTTGAAGTCGAGTTACAAAATTTATTAGTGAATGTCCGATCATCTCACTAAACGATACTTCTAAATGATATTTCTGCTCATATCATCGTATACAATAATCTTAAAATACTATTTACGTTCATATGATATTTCCAACAATCTCACATTCTCGTTACTAATACAAGATCCCTCCAACATAATGATTCATATTATTTTCTATAATCTAATTTTATTAGTGAGGAAACAAATACTCCATCCCTATTAAAAAATACTCCGTCCGTATTAAAATATACTCCATCCGTAGTATTAACATTCATTATTTTAACGTAATCCAATACATATTTTTAAAGAGTAATATCTCAAATTTTATAAAATAAAAAATTATAAACTACATGATTAGCGAATCTAACAAGATCTCACTTCACTATGTTTTATTTTATGTAACTGTATTAAAAAGTCGAATCAAAATTACTCAATGAATATTATTTACTATGCAAATATTAATATTTTAAAAAACCGGAGTAAGTATATAATACTGTATTTATTGACTAGCCCAGATCTTGGCCATAATCCAAATCCACATTAAGCATAGTCCTAAGTCTGGATATTCATTATAGAATGTCGTACTATAGTATATTTGTAGATAATTGGGCTCGCCCCAATATAAGGCCCAGGCCCGTTTTAGTTATGGCCTAGTTTCGACTTTTGAGCAATTCCCTCGGTTTCTCGTCTTCCCTCCTCGCCGTTGATTACTGCCGGGCAATATGCCGCCGCCCGCATAGGTACGACCGACCAGCGCCACCGCCCGCCTGCGCGCATCCTCTCCCTGCTGCCCGCTCACCTGCTTCTTGCCTGCCTCGCCCGACCGCCGAGTAAGGTTTTAATTGTTACGTCGGATTTATTATAGACCCAAGAAAGACCACTTTTCTCTGGGTGAAAAATCATTTTTCTTGGTTAAGGGTTGAGAGAAAATATTCTAGCGGGAAGGTTAGGGATTTGGTAGATTTTGGTATGCACATCTCTCTATGAAATAAAAGTGGATATATCTTTTTTCGTTCACATTCTTCCCATCTTTTTTATCTTCTTGTGTTGAACTTCTATTCTTGTTTGTGTGTTTATAGCTAATACAGTTATACAGTCTGCATTAGCATGTATGGATTGTATCCTAATATTGCCCACCTTTTGCAGATATCAGCCTACATTTTAGCATGAGAATTTCTGGCCTGTTTTAGGCTGTGGGTCCACATAATGTTTGTGAGAAAAGTGGACTATCGTCCGGTGGTAGCAAGTTATGTTTTGCATAGCCTTCTTGGTAGAATTTCCCAAAACTCTATTGTTGCTGACAGGAGCAGTAGCTGCTGCAAGCCTTTTACTTACTCGAGCAGTCAAAGAGTCCTGGAGTTTCCCTTTGGATGGAATCCAATTTCAAAAAATTTCTCATGTATAGCTGGAAGAATTTTAGTTCAGGCTCGAGATATTGGGAAACTTCATGAGGAGCTAGAGACTGCACTTGATGAACTTAGACTTGGCGACGCCTGGGATTTGCATGAGCAGCATATGCTTGTTGAAGGGCTTGCTAGGAAATCTATGGTAAACAAGTTGATTGTGAGATTGGCAGAGAGTGCAGATGTTCAGTGGCTTGAAAAAGCTTATGGATTGGTTGAGAATGCTGCCATTCAGGAGGTGGAGAACAAAGACACTTTATTTGAAAAGGATAGCCTAATGTATCTCTCCTATTGCCTTGCCAAATCTGGACTGCATATTCATGCATCTACCCTTTTAAGGAAGCTTATTGAAATGGGGCACTTCCCTCCTGTATCTGTGTGGTCGGCAATCGTGGGTTATATGTCGGAGAGTTCCTCAGGAGCATACCTTGCTGCTGAATTGGTTCTTGAAATTGGTTACTTGTTCCAGGATGGAAGGATTGATCCGCGAAAAAAGTGCAATAAACCTCTGATTTCTATGAAGCCAAACACAACTGCTTTTAGTATTGCTTTGTTGGGATGCCTTCTATGTGGCACTACTAGGAAAGCAGAGCAGCTCTTGGACATGATGCCCCGGATTAATATGAAAGCGGATGCTACTTTGCTTATGGTTATGGCACTTATTTACGAAAGAAATGGTAGAAAAGAGGAACTCAAAAAGTTAAGGAGACATATCGAAGAAGTTCATAATGTAACTGATCTTCAGCTACGGCAATTCTACAGCTGCCTGCTCTCTTGTCACTTGAAATTCGGGAATCTGTGCTCTGCTTCTGACATGATTCTTGAAATGCTTTACAAGGGAAAGAAAGCTCAGAATTCCCTTGGTTTGGCTAATTTAAACCTTGAAACTGTTAAACGAGGCCATGCATTATCTCATCATGATGTTTCTGCCAAGGATACAAATGACTTGATATCTGATAAACATGAGGATAATTCCTTTCTTAGAATGCATTCCTTAAGTTATGATGATTTTATTCGTGACAGAAAATTTATGGGACTTGACACACAGGCAAAAAAGCTGCTTGATACTTTGGTTATGAAGTTACAGGGACAAGGTGAATTGATTACAACTGAAAGAGGCATTCTTAAACCAACTGAGAGAGCTTATGCAAAGATAGTTAAAGCTTTCTTGGAAGCTGGTAGAATGAAGGATTTGGTAGAATTTTTGATGAAAGTGCAGAAAGAAGATTCCCCTCTATGTGCAGATAATTCAATCCTGTTTTATGCTATTAACTTGTGCATTTCTCTTGGGTGGTTAGATCAGGCACATGATCTTCTTGATGAAATGCGCTTGGTTGGCATTAGAGCTAGTTCTTCAGTGTACAATTCCCTTCTAAAAGCATATTACAAAGAAAACCGTATGGGTGAAATGTCATCATTAGTGAGAGATGCTCGCAGGGCTGGCATTCAATTGGATGCAAGTTCTTATGAAGCATTGATCCAGTCTCGTGTGCTTGAAAAGGATACTGAGGGGGCCCTTAATCTGTTCCAGGAGATGAAAGGAGCTAAAATTCCCAGAGGTGACCATCAGGAATTCGACAAGTTGGTTATGAATTCCAAAGAAGCTACAGAAGTTAGTATGTTGTCAAAGTTATTGGAGGAAATACAGGAAGGGGCAGCACTAGATTCCGGAGTCCATGACTGGAACAATGTGATTCATTTTTTCTCCAAGAAGCGGCTGATGCAAGATGCAGAGAAGGCTCTGAAGAAGATGATTAGTTTGGGGCATACTCCCAATGCCCAAACTTTCCATTCTATGGTCACTGGATATGCTGCTATAGGGGGGAAATACATTGAGGTGACTGAATTATGGGGTGAGATGAAGGCTCTTGCTTATTCCAGTGGGATGAAATTTGATCAGGAGCTATTGGATGCTGTACTTTATACACTTGTAAGAGGTGGATTCTTCATTCGGGCAAATGAAGTAGTTGAAATGATGGAGAAGGGAAACATGTTTGTGGACAAGTACAAGTACCGTGCCCTCTTTCTCAAGTACCACAAAACACTCTACAAAGGCAAGACGCCAAAATTCCAAACAGAGTCGCAGTTGAACAAGAGAGAAGCGGCACTGGCCTTTAAGAAATGGGTGGGTTTATGATGGAGCATTACACTAAAACTATTTTCTGCTAAGGATGGAGAGGTACCGGGTACGTAACACAGTGTTTCTATTTATACATTATATTCATCTTCCAGGGGAATTTTGTACCATTCCACATATAGAGTTGATCGTGGTTTGTTTCCAAATTGGATACCGTTCTTGTTTGATTGTTATAATTTCTGAGAAGTTAGAACTCTCTGTGTTTAGTGAATTTGTTGACACAGACTCACAGTCTCACAGAGGACAGAGCTTAGCATTGCAATTCATGTTTTTGTGTTAGCTTTTAGAACACAGTGGTTCCTCGCAGTTATGTAGCAGGAGATATTGTGAGAATCTTATTCAAGTGCTTCAATGAAAAGAAGTATATGGTCAGAAGATGTGCAGTTGAATAACCCCCATTCTTTGTGTAGTATAAATGGTTGGCCAGAAGTTGACTTAAAATTACTAGCCTTTGTATGATACCTTCTGAGGACACACAAAACACAGTTGCACAGCTTTTCATAGGTTTGGCTGTTGATTAAGTCCTCCCTTGTCATAATGTAATTTGTTTTCAGTAGGTATGTTGCTGGCAAATATGCCAACTAAATGATGGAGCCATCCAAAGTTAGATGACATGTATGTATAAAATATGCTGCAGGTGTAATCAGTGATGATGGGCATGTGTCATTCCACCATGAATCTATTTGATGCTCTGTGGCAGATGGCCATGGTGTTGGCTCGGGATGCAAGAGTGGAAACCCAGTCTGAATCTGGTTATCAGGAGGAGCCCTGATTTTCATTGTAAACAATGGTGGAAACCTTTGGCATGGCCATCTCATTATTTGATGACTGTTGATTCTGATACAAATTCCTTGCCTGCTGATGATAAACATCCCCTGATCCAAACATGCCCACATCATTGTTCTGTTTTCCTTTCTCCTGTTGCATTGCCACTTCCTGCACCCTAAGCCAATACTCCTCCAATTTGTCATCCCCTTGCTCTCACAGACAGCCACAATCACAACGTGGTTAGAACAAGAATCCATGCTCATCTGATTGTGCAGTGAGAAATTCTGTATGTTCCCTCCCAACAGGAGCTGCTGCTGCTGCACTCGATGAACCCAGTTTAAGGATCTTGCTTTTGCTTGCACCAGAGCATCTGGAGGGCATATGGGTAGGTATTGGATATGTCATGAGCTTTCTGGAAAGCAATGGAAGGCCAAGCATGATGAGTACTGCCAACACTATTCCCAGCAGCATAGCCTTTAAGTGCACTTGATCTGTCAGCTGCAAATTCCAGGTGCTCCTTTCATGAATACCACAGTGTAATTCCGGTCATGTTCTCTGCTACACTTTTAGCATGCTTGGCAGCTTCTCCAATCGGAAGAGTGGTGCTCTCCAGTCTCCACTATGCCTTCACAGAGTACCAACTGATTTCAATGCAAGGCTGTGGACCTTGATGGCTGATCTATCCCATGCTTCTGCTACTTCCATTTGTGTGCCTTATCAATTGCCCTGAAGGTTTTCAAGTTTCAAGTGAGTCTTTTATAGATTTAGAAGCTGCTGGATTGAGGCTTTTGTAATGAGGGAAAAACATATATAAGAACCCCATTATTCAATTGCCCTAATTGTTTGACTGCTTTGGTTGAAGTTGATTAGTTGAGTCACTTTGTGGCAGTAAATAAGTTCTCTTCGAATTGAACCCCATGGATGGATGTTTTCATGTGGATAGAGCTGCATCATGTGATATTTGTGTTCCAAAGTACCAGGTATGGGAACTTGGAACTCATGTTTATATGCATTCTCTTTAGTCACTTTATTTCCACAATTATGTGAACGGTGTTGTAAATGCGCTGCCATGGCGCCATGAAATACAACATGGTTTGCTGCAGGCCTATGCAACAATCTGTAGAAATAATGCTAAACCTAGACTGTCAACCACAAGTGGCATCTCACTTAGAAGAAACAGACGAGGGCCCAACACAGGCGAGAAACTGGACCTTGTCAAGTTGCTGAAACAAGTTTCTGAACTGCATAATGGAGGTAATTGCAATGGAAATCTCATACTGTAGTATCTTGAGATCCTTGAAAGTTGAAACTTGCAGATATGACTGCATAAATGCTCTTATCATATGCTGTGTTTTATTTGGTACTTGGTTTGAGATCCAGAATTTGTGTGCCCTTAATTCTATAGGAAAATCATTCGGTCGCTTGCTTGTCAACATAAAAGAATATTGTAAGGAAGCGAGAAGCTAGTTTGTCGCTTCCTCACTTGCATGCGTTTCCAGGTTTAAATCAACCATAGAAAGAACTTGTGCTTTCGTGCTGCACCGAAGTGATGAAATGTTTTGGTCGCTTACCTGGACAAATTTTAGAAACATTCTCTTGCAAGCGACAGACAAAGCGAGTAAGTGATGAATTATGTTTGTTGCTTTCATTTGATTCCAGATTTGGAATTTTTAATGAATTATGTTTGGCTGCATGTACGTTGTATGCAAACTGGATCAGAGCTTATTGTTTTGGTGCATTGTGTCTTCTTGTTTATTTTCTTTAATATATGGAGTATAATTTTAATACTATATGTTTGTCATTCCATTTTTATTTTTATTCATATTTATATATTTTTTTTTCGGGAAAATGGAGGGCCAGATCCATAATATTTAGTATATTTTTTTTGGTAAAAGGAAGTAATAGGGTAAGTTACGAGATCAACAAAGATCCAGGGGTTTAGAAGAAAAAATAGCCTAAATAGTTGTTTGGATAGAATAATAGAAGTATTAGAAGTTGTTTATTAGCGAAAATGTCTTTGGATATGTATTTTTCATATATTAAAATTACTGGAAATGGCATGTATTTAAATAAGAGTATTTGCAATTAATTTTATCTCAATTTATTTATACATATTTTAAAAATTCAAAAGCATATTAAAGTATTTGTTTTCTTTATAAATTTAAACTAATTATGCAATTTATAATTTAATTAGTTTATTTTTCTTATAAATTAATTTTATTCATTATTTTATTTTATTTTATTTTTATTATTTATTTATTTTTATACTATGATATTTTTTATATTTTATCATCCAAAATAACATCTCCTTTTTCAGTGTACTGTATTTCAAGATCTCGGATTCGGGATGAGAACTTAGCTCAAGTGGTTAAGTCCCTTGACTTCCAACGGAAGGTTGGATGTTCGATTCCCACGGCCCCCTATACCTCCCTTTGTAATTGTGTGGTATGGGCTTACATCACCAATTTTCTAGACTTTCAATGGCTCCTTAAAAAAAAAAAATCTCGGATTCCGACAGTGTGTACACAACTATCAATGTTGGAATGGTGAATCCTTAACAAGCTATGACTTGAGAAAACCTTATAGAGCCTAAACTTTCAGAATATACTTACTGTGTTCTTTTAATAGTGAAACATTTGGATTTTGGACATAGTGAAATATTTGGATTTTGGACACTGTTCATTATTTAAGTTTGACTCGTGTTTTTATCATAGTTATATAGGAAAAAATATAGTCAAGTGAGGTCTTATTGGATTCACCTCATTTTGTAATATTAAAATATGAACTTTTTATAATTTTTATTTATACATAATTTGAGTTATTAATCATTGAAAATATGTATTGGATTGCGTGTATAATATGAATGTTGCAAATTCACGAAAACGAAGGAAGTATATATTATTACTCTACTGAGTAGTGAAAGCGGTACGATAAATATTCAATTACTCTGATGACATATCTGATTATATTTGAATCCGAATCCAAAATTGACTGTCTGGCCGGATATTTTAACATTCGTATCCAAATCCGATTTCTTATTTTAATATCGACATTCATATTCGTATCCGAAGATATCTTATGTATCCGGATCTGGAGGGGTGTTGATAGGATATTATCCGGATTCTATAATCGGATATCTGAATATATTAATATATTATATATTATTAACTAATTAAAAATTGAAAATAATTATAAAATATCTAGTTATCCGATATTTTTTTTTAATAAAAAACAATTATAAAAAATTATCCGATAATTTGTATCTGATTAAAATTCGTGTCCGCCATATATTCATATCTCGAAAATAATCGAATTCGTATATGTATCCGGCATATCCGTATTCGATCCCAATCCGAAGAAAAATAATATGAGATAATATTCGTTACTATCCCACCGTATTCGTACCGTTTTCATCCCTAACTCTACCTACCTATCTCAATTGGTTGGAACATACGTTCTTTTTACCTTCTAATAAAAACAACTAACAAAGGGTTATGATTGTATACTTGGCAATTGGGGCATGCTTTGGGCAATTTGGATGGGACAGATGGATGCAAAATTGTAAACTCTTCCTTCTCGCTCTTGCACCCATAAAAATATTTTTTAGCCCAAAGTTCACTTATTCATTATGCCTCAGCCATCCACAATTTTGGGGATCCGAAGATGAATGTTGTTGATGCAAGGATCTTTTCTCATGAAAACATTACAACAACACTTGCTGCTGCTGCTGCTGCTGCAATCCGTTGCAATGACAGAGTGAGACACAGACATCTATGATTGGATTGGATACTGCTGTTACTGGACTTCCCAAAAGAGATGGAAACCTTTTGGGACTACCCAGTCTACTCATGGGTTCAAACTTTTAAGGACTCTGAGAACCTCAGCTGATTATTATTATTATTATTATTTTTTTTATGAGCCGAAGACAGGAAAAAACCAGCTGATTATTGAAGATAGATGAAATGAGTAACTGGTAATCAACCTATTTCATCCCTATTTTTCCTGTTATAAGATCATGAAACATTAACTTGAAAATATCTTTCCACCAAATAACCAACTAAATATGATTTCCTGCAAACAACTCTCACCTCCACAAAATTTAAAAATAAAATAAAAAACCAATAAAATTTAACAGATTGTCTAATCCAAGTTCCAACTACATTGTCCGGCCGGCGGCCGCCAGACCATCACCATAACCATATAGAGCAGAACACATTTGAAACTGCCCCACAGTATTTGCAGAAAGGTGTATTAGACTATTAGGTGCAGTGTGATTTAGATAACTTTACCAATCAAGGTAGGAAATTGTCATCGAACATCCAAAATGGCCAAAACCAACTGCTTTCAGGTAAGCCCCTTTCCTTTTCCCTTTCCCTCTAGCAGAAAAAGGCAATGGCAGAGATGTAGGCGTGGCGGGTGTAGCATCACATGCGATTAAATGATGCACAAGACATGCAACAAAAAATGAAAGTGATTGTAATAACAAAATCACCAGTGATGTCTCCCCTGAAGGCCTTTGTTGTTCTTGGGAATGAAGGCCTTCTTCGGCTTGGGGATGTCATGAATGTCCATCACCTGTATTTTCCTTTGCCTTTTGGCTTCACAGACCAACCAAGATCCAACAGTCAACAAATTTTTTAAATGTATAATAAACATATATACCACCATCTCCAAACACTGCATGGTTTAGTCCAAATGTTAAATTTCATACCATTCTGTGCTTCTTGGTAATTCTCCTGAAGACGCCTTCTTGCCGAATTCAGCCTTTCATCGTCCGAGGGATCTTCCTTCTGTGCTCTCTGAAAATTCAATTGCATCAATTGTACACAACCCATAATATACATAATTCATCTAGGAATAGAGTGTGCTGTGCTTTCATAAAAATGAATACTATAGGCAGAAAACCACATAGCTACCGATTTGGGGAAATGAATATTAGTTCAAAGCAGATCAGGAATGATTACAATTGGTGGAGGAGCAGATTTAGGAACTGATTGTGGTGGTTTTGAAGGAGGAGGATCTCTTCGGGGTGCAGAAGATTGCAGTTGCCTAGTCTTGGCCTCAGTTTCTGCATAGTTCCTTTCTGCACCATACTTTCCATCTAGCAGACAAAAACATGATCAGCAGCACAGTTAATCAAATTCAAACAAAAATATCCATCCACAGATGAAGGCAGCATCATATCTCCATACTCACTTGGAGGATTAGGAGAGTATCCATTATCGAATACCTGAAAAACCCAAAATGCAGAAATTCATTCACCAGTAACTTAAAGCCAAGCCCCACTTTGTTCTCTTAGTTTCTTCTCCTTATGTTTTCACTTTTCAGGTTACTCCCAAATATAACATATTGGAACAACTTTCAGTTCACCTGGTGATGGCCATTTTGGTGTTTTTGTGGTATGCTCTGCTGAGGTGAGTCCACATCAACTGCCATCACCATCACCGCCAATATTATTACATGAATCTCTTGTTTTCTCAACATAACTCATTTTCACTCAGAGATACTACTTCTATATAGCCTAGTGTAGAGAGACATACTACAAGAATTAAAGATACTATCTAACAATGAAATATTGAACAAAATTACCAATAGGGTTTGAAGTTTTCTGTGGTTCATTCACATTAACCCATTCATCCACCGTCTCCTTCCATTTTCTGCATTTTAACAAAGTACCAAATTTTCCAAACAAAAAAATCACAATGAAACCAAACATCACTGGTAAGTTTTCAAAAGAACCCATATTTAAAATGTGCAATATCTTTTATCCCCTGGAGGATAACCTGACAAGCTGCTTCACCAATCTCTTAACTTCATCAGATGGATGCTTCCTCAATCGATTCACATATGTGCCTATATCAGTTTCCTTCACAAAGAAACATTAATTCCATATGGATTGTCACAAGTCTGAACCAATAAGTATCATGAATTTAGCGCTTCTCAACAAGATGAATAAGATTATTCATTCACTCACCTTCAGTGCTTGGAAGGTGATATCCATGTCGGCCAAGTTTTGCAGTTGTTCCACCACAGTACCTTCACTCTACAAAACCCAAAACGAATGAATGAACTAATGCTGTATATATTCAGAAATTACACAACCAGCTTACAATCAAAGCACGCGTAGAGGGTAAACCTGATTCCAATCTTCAAGTCGCACTTTGATGCTGAGAATTCTGGTCTGTTCATCATCAAACAATCCTCCGAACCGATCTGGCTCCTCTCCCTCTTCTCCTCCACCGAAATTCCGGTGGTTCGACTCCGGAGTCAACGGACTACTACTATGTGCCTCATTCAAATTCTTGTGGCTTTTCAATTCATCGGCGCCGAATATCTTATCGTCTTCGAGGATGTGTTTATCATTCTCTATATCATCTCTACTGTTATTATTAATGTTATTAGTTTGACGATGAATGTTATTATTGTTACTGCGATTACAAAAAACGTGCTCCCGGGAGCCGTCGTCATCGCCGCCGCAATTCCGGCATACCCGCGAGGAAGGAGGAGCGTAAAGCGACTGAACAATTCCGTCTCTCCGGCGGAGCAATTCGTGGGAGAAGTCGGAGCCGGCGACTCGAATGGCCGCGTCAATGATATCCCAAATTCCGAAACCCGATCGCGACAAAATGGAGCGAAAGTGATCGGAATCCATGGGGAATGAAAACACGAGTAGGGGGTTGGTTGATTGAGCCAGTCCAGCAGAGAATGAATCAGAATCATCACCAAAAAAAGGCACTGAAAGGGGGTGAGAGCAAGATAGCCGTGAGAAGGAAGGGAGGGTGGGTTTTGTTGATACTGTTAAAATAATACTCCCTCCGTTCGATTTTTGAACACCGTTCATTGTTAAATTTTGACTCAATATTATTGTAAGTATATTGTTTTCTTGGTAAACATTGACACTCATGTGTCGGCAAAAGTGTGTGGGAGCCCAAGCCACACAAATTATAAAGGGGGACAAAGGGGAGGGATAGGGGGCCGGGTAGGGATCGAACCCCCAACCTATTAATTGGGAGCAGGGGACTTGACCACTAGGGTAAGTCCCCAACCCTATTGTAAGTATATTGTTGGGAAAAAATAGTCGAGTTGGGTCTTGTTAAAATAGTATAATCATATAATCATGTAGTTTTATTGTATATATTTTACATAATTTTTCACTGTACATATTTAAAGATATTAACATTAAAAAGGTACATTAGATTGTGTGCAGAAATCTAAACAGACAAGTTAAATGGGTACTAGTAATTGATTATGAGAATACTTATAAAATTGTTGTGGGCATAGCAGAAATCATGAGATCTCATTATTTCCTCGTTTAGCTGATGGACGATTCTATCTCCTACATGTGAAATTTGTCTAAAAAAAGTAGATTTCGAAAATTTCGGTCGCATTTTGGAAAATAAATATTAAATTTTGGTAAATACTTTCTCCGTTCTCATATAAGTGAACTATTTGTATAGTAGTAACTATTCATTAGGTAACTTTGATTAATTTTTTAGACATAGTTATATAAGAAAAAAAACATAGTCACGTGAGATCTTATTAGATTCGTCTACTCACATAGTTTTAGAATATCAAATTTTTATATTTTTTACTTATGCACAATTTGAGTTATAAACATTTAAAAATGTGTATTGGACTGCGTGAAATGCAGGAATGGTGCATTTATATGAGAACAAAGGAAGTATCGAGTTTCGGCCGACGAAATTTCGATCGAAATTTTGCAAAAGAATATTATTGCATGTAAAATTTTGCTTCAAGATGCCTAACCTAAAATAAAAAGTAATATGTTAATTTGCCTAACCTAAAATAATCATCTTATTCAAATAGACTACTCTACTCTACAGTCAGATCATTTTCTTGTTCTCTAACAAACACCAAATCAAGTGACTTACAGAAATAGTAGGAAGAATAGTGTGTTTGAAGAGGGTAACAGAGCAAAACAAAACCAGATACTAGTAGTATTTTAAAGAAAATACTGTAGAATACTCCACTTTTTGCATTGTAAGTAGGCTAAGACTGAAACCACCTTTTGCATTGGTTGATCCTTTTAGCTTCTTGACCTGCAGTCAATTTCTTCGCAATTTTCACTCTACATATCATCATGCTGCATGTTTGTTAAGGTAAGTACTACTACTACTACTACTACTACTACTCTTCTTCTTCTTCATGTTCTAATTAAGGTAATCCCAATCTTAATTAACCTTTTTCGAAGCAAGGTGAGTCTGAGTCTGAGTCTTCATTCAACATGTTAGGGGGGAAGGATTTGCTATCAGAATCAGAATCATCAATCACTGCTACAAGGTTTGCATTCTACAGCTTTTCCAATGTCAATTTCATCTTTCATTTATCTATCCTTGGAAGCCACATTTCCCACAATAACATCACGGTAACATTAGAGCAGCTTCTACAGTTAGGGTTAGGTTAGCATGCTCAATCCCATAAATTGGTGTTGCATGCTGAGTGCGAATGATGAAGTGTGTGCTGAGTATTTAAGTGCTGTATAAAAACACTCAACATACAAAGCACTCCTTTAGTACAGCAAGAGTAGCTCCAAAACCAAATCCCTCAACATCTTATTATTTTCATCTCCAGGGAAGAAAGGTAAGGATGTACCTCAATAAAGATGATGCTATAACTCACAGGAGAATCAGAAAAAGGCACTCCAAATGAACAACAATTAATCCAAAATCCGAGCCACCGATGGAGGTATGTGGCTATCATCTACTTTGTAAATCTTTCCCAACATCAACTGTGCAGGTAGATTTTAAGATTTGTGTTTCCTATTTTTGAGCTCATACATGAATACTAGTATTTAAGAAGGGAACCACACACCAAAGGATTCCCCCTTCCATGTTACTAATTGCTTCAATGCGTCAAAATTTAATACCAGCTAGAGGCACCCATCGCCATCAGAGGTAAAAAGACCTACTTTATTTACTTCTCCCGAATCAAATTAGTAAGGCCTTAGACCCATAACAATGTCCAAAATATTAGCTTCTCAGGGCATTTCTCATTTACTATCATCTAAATCTAATAGAAGCACTCACAATAGTTAATCCTGCCGAAGAGTGTTCAGAAAGACAGCAGATTCCAAATGTTGATTCTAGAACAAAATAATGGTTAAGGAATAGAAAGACTATACCCTCGATCTCCTGTAAATAATGCTCATGAGAACACAAGGACTAGGCTGTTACAAAATGTTGCCAACTCATGTTGAATGCGACTAAATGACAGTTCAACATTCTCTATAGGTATACATCCCTGCAAAATAATGCTCCTGTCTTTGCTAGAAGACTTCCAAAAGTAATGACAGCAAATAGAAAAAGGATTATTTTCTGGGCTAGGTGATATATTCATGAATAACAGGCCACCACTCATTTGGGTGTAATTCAGCCTAGCATCTTGGAGCCAGATGATGGCCCATCGCTGCTAGACTTCAGCCTATCAAGTATATCATCAACTAGTTTGTCTCCATCAACAGGCTGTTCCACAACAAATGAGTAGGTCTTCAAAGGTTTGTGCCTTTTTAAATCTAGGGACTCACCCTTCGTTCTGGATGGGAGTGAGCCAGTTCCTGTGGTATCATCTATCGAATTGGTGGTGCCCCTTGGCTTCTTCTTGTCATCTGTATACCATGAATCAAGAATCTGCAGCAAGGAGCTTTTATCCTGACCCATTTTGGACTTTCTTTTGGTTTCTGGTCTAGTTTCTGGTCGAGAGGATATCTCTTCTGAGGATGTATACCCTTCTGAATCAGAGAAGACATCCTCATTAAGAGGTTCAAAGTCGGGAAGCTTCTCCACTGTTTTTCCCTTTTCACTTCTGCTTAAACTCACATTCGTTTCCTGTTTTACAGGGACTGAAACATCAACAGGACCAAGTTCATCCAACCAAGAGTCGGTGTCATCATCCTTAGGTGACGAAATAGATGATTCTGTACTTGGATTGCTTACAGGACCAATCTTACTTTCTTGAATGGGGAGATCACTTTTAAGACCCTCAAATGCTCCAGCAGGAAAGATAAAACTGGACTCAATTCTCACCTCCGGCATTGTCTGGAAAAGATTCACCAATTTAGCAAAGCCTAGTTTTTGAAGGTCAAGAGCATATCCATGTTTTTCTATAAATAATTTCCTGAAGGATGCCATGTTATATCCTTCTGGGTATTCTTTTACAATATGAACCACAAGTTTCTGAAAGTCGGCCATCATCTCTTTTCTGGGCTTATTTGAGGAACCTCTGTGGACCACATTCTGCTGAACTCCAGTGCAAGAAGGATTTTGATGCTGTCGCTCTCCCAGTTCCTGCAGATTTGGTTGCCTGTCTGCAAAGATGTGTGTCAACCCATTTGGACCTTTAGGACGACTATTAACTGGATCCTTTCCAGCTGGTTGAGTAATTTTGAAAGGAAATGCCTGAGAACTCCATTCCTCCATCCATTTCTTGTCAGTGATCAAAATCTCAATTAGGGAAAGGACATCACCTTCAGGAAGAGATTTGAGCACTGGAGGTCCCTGTTTCTGTAAATTTTGCACCAGATGCTCTCTGATGATCATGTCAAACAAGATGTGATGAGTTCAAACTTGTAAACCATGAGGCATTCAGCAGAAAGAAAGAGAGAAGGGGAAAAAAAAAAAAAAAAAGAAAAGAAAAAGGATAACAAGAAAACGTCTTTACGGAATAGAAACCAACAAAAGAACTTAATGAAGGGAAATTCCTGGAGAGGCCTTTCTCAGTCATAAATTTTGCAATCCATATATGTCGCCAAAATGCAAGAACAATTGTCACATTTTAATTTTACAACTTCAACTAATGTTTATCAGAGCAACAATCAGGGCCTATTGTTTATATTCATATTGTTTCACACACAGGCAAGAACATCAAGTGTCATTTTATTCCGATTGAAGGCACATTTTTATGATTTTTCATGAGATGGGAAAAAAACTCTAATAGTTCTGTACTTAAAAATGCAATTAAAATTTTGAGTCATTTGTTTAAATCTGGTACCTGGTGCTTGACTGGGTAAAAACAGCAGCACCCTGAGAAGTGGCCATGAATGATTCCATTTCCTTCCAAAATGATCTTTTAGAAAAAAGTTCAAGCTTCTTGGAATGAACTTTAACTTGATCGATTGCTTCACTGCCTTCTTCTATTTTATCATCACATTCTGAGGAACTCCAAAATTTTAGCCAGCTTGTCATACGACTTGGAGAGCTGGAAGATTGACTTGATATGTCAGTGACACCACCACCAACTCTGGGAATTTTTCCATAAAGCAAAGCCTCATGACTAGAGGGTGAAAATAAAGCCGGAGACACAAATTCAGAAGATTCGCATGAGAGCGCAGCTTTCTCCTCAACATCATCCTTTTCACTCTTCACTTCACATTTCTTGCAGTTTTCCTCCTCAGAAGTCTTATCACCACTAACAAACCACTTCATCCATATCTTTCTGAAGATCCCAGTTTCAGCAGCTGAAACCTTATCAGGACTTACTTGGTTCTCGTCTTCTCCACATGTGTATTTGCTTTCACTGACTGTAGAGGTCGCCAAAACATTCTTTGGTTTTTCCTGTAATTGCATCGTTTTATCCTGCTCTTGTATCTCTTGCACGTTACTTTGTGCAATGGATGACTCCAATTGTTCTCCATTTGGATCTTCTAAACTTTTTTGGTAAGCTTTCACTTTTACCCCCGGAGAGTATGTTGATGAAGACTCAAGCCGCCTTTCCCCCTTCTGGGACTCCTTTGGGTTCAATTGAGCTTCCATTATTGGTTCTGGACATTGAGACACTATAGACTTCTTCATATCATCGCCAGAATTTATCTCACCATTTGGTTGTGGAGAAATTCTAGTTTCAGATGATCCTCTGTAAGTAGTTGGAACTAATTTATCAGGTGATTTAGTCCAAACTGCTTTCACAATACACTGTTTGCTTGAGGGATGAAGCTTTACAATATGTGGCATGGCAGACAGAAAACGGGAGATCTTTTTATATCCATAAAGATCTTTGTCTATTTCCTCGTTACCCTTGATTAGTTCTCCCAATTGAGATATAGTAATTCCTTCTGGATTTGAATTAAGAATCTGGCGAACGAATTTCACAACTGGCTTTGGAATTGACTGAACCTTATCTGATTCAGCTGATTCTTCAGCAGGTATGCAAGAGGATTGCTCCATGACTTCAAATGGGTTCTCAAGGGGAATGCTGTAATGGCCATACCAAGAATTGTAAGGGCCATCAGGAGGCTGGTTGAAGAGTCTTCCGGTCAGGTTCTCTCCCTTAACTAAGCCACTCCATTGCCACATGATGGTTGCTGCACTACATAGCACATTAGGAGCACTCTCCGTACTAGCCAATAATATATTGTAATTGTTCATCCTCAGCTTATGTAAAATGCCAGCAAAATCTCTGTCTCCAGAAATTAGGAAAATGTGTGCTGGTGGAGGATTTTGGGAAACCCAGTACATAAGATCCACAAGAAGAGATCTATCTGCACTATTCTTTCCACCTACAAAGAAATAAATAAAAATAAAAAATTAAATGCATACAAACATATTTAGTTTAGAGTTATCATATTTCATATAGCATATTTCAATATGTAGAAAAATGCTTGCATCTAGAGGATCTTCTGCTCAACCTTAAAACTGTTTAATGACCAGTCTAAAAACTCTAAATCGTGTTTGGTAATTTTTTTAACAAAGAGCCGTGCTAGAGTTTTTAAGCTCTTTCTAGAAAAAGTATAAAATCCAAAATTCTAGTAGAGTTTAAAGCTCAAATAATTCTTTTGGACAATAATATTCCTAATCTTGTTTCTAATTATTCAGATTGTGTTTCAACATTTTTTATGTTATTACCTTTTAGCATTTTGACAATCACCCTAATGTGTAAACAAACACTATCAACCAAACATTTTAGCATCTAATTTTGAGCTTAAAGATTGGCATATCTTTTAAGCTCTTAAAAATAGGATTTTACAAACAGGTTACTAAAACATTTTTCATCCAAAACACGGCATGCAGTAGATTCTGGAGACTCATCTTGCCATTGCAATTTGAAAATGTATTGCAATTAAAAAAAAATGAAGTTGATTTTTAGCAACCATTTACATTATAGGGGGAATAGATAAATATTATACAAAGTTACTATTAAAGGAACATTTTCGCCAATTTGCAACAAGTAATAATTTCAGACCAATTGAAGAAAAATATAGGCATCAGACCTTAGGAACACACAACATAGATGTAAACACGAAGTACTCATACCTCAAAGCTCAACATCTCAAAAAGACACCAAATTTCCAAGTGCTCAATAAACCAATCTTAGCATTAAATACAAACTAGACAAATAATTCCAGATTTAAATAATAACACTACCTGTAGGAACATGGCAGAGATTGATTCCAGTAGCAGAAAGGGCTTCCTGATTTGTCCTTGAAATCTGCAATACATCGCCAAACGCGGTAACCTGAATGGGACCTTTAATCCCATTAGCCCTGACGGCATTTGTGATGAACTGAGCCACCCTATACACATTGGCATTCGCCGGCAAATTACAGTTTTCAAAATCCCACCACACGGACACCCGAACGCTTCGTCCTTCATCCTCGCGGCGGCGATTGCTGTAGTTGAACTCTGGATTTTGACGAGTTAGCGTCGAAAACGTTACATAGTGAGATTTTTTGAGAAGCCTGCGGTTTGAAGAGCCGAGAAAGGATATCCTGAGCATAATAGACTGCATTTCTGGATCGCGAGAGTGAAATTGGCAAGATTAAGGGCATAGATCACATGCGCGAAGGATGAAGGAGACGAACCCCCCAGTTACCAGAGGTCGATTATTCAGTAGGGTTTTGGGGAAGAGCTAAAACCCTTCAGTTTACAAATCACAAAACCCGTCCATTATTATTAATCAACTTATAAATTTCCATTTTTTCCACTCAATTAAAATTCTTTACTAGCATTGATATAAAATAAAGAATAATATAATAAAAATATAACATAACAATCTATAACTACTATTGACAATTATCCAGAAACATTTTTTAATCTTAAACAAAAAACATCAAATGTAATTTAAATCCCTCCAACATAATACACAATCTTTACTCTCTCTATATCTTCATACTTCAATTATAATCCCTATTCTTGAATATTGCTTTTCTTTGGAAATTAAAAAAATAAAATGACTCATATACCCCTTAATAAAAAAAAATCTATAACACATGGAGAAAATGGTGAAATAGTAATTGTCTAGAGCAGTCACATCATCCCTCATCTTTCAAACTCATATCTCCCTCATCTTTCAAACCCACTTCTCCAACTCCATTCCAATAACCCAAACCCCCCATGAAGCAGTAGTTGTTGGTCACCGGTGAAGTTCTCAAGCTCTCCAAATTGTCATGCGAAAGAGGGCGAAACATGGGCACAACTTCAGTTTGAAGGGCCGAATCAAACCCCAAGAAAATAGTGCCTGAGTTCGTGTGGAAGAGGGAGAAAACAGAGGCTAGATCTTCAGTTTTTTTTTTAGGCGAAAGACGAAAGGTAATGCACCCCCTAACTCGAAAAATGAAATGGATTTCAGTTTGGGGTGCGATTGAAGTGTTTAGGGGTTGGAATAAGTTGTTTTCAGGCGTTTTTTTTTGTTGATGTGAATTTAGGGATTAGGGTTTATGGAATACCCAACAAAATTAAAATGAATTTCGGAGTAGGGTGCCTTAGTTGTGTATCTGTGACTGAGTGTGTTGTTTTTTGGCGAAAATAAGGTGTCTGCCCTCCTCCAGTAGTTGCAAAACTGGCATAATTATTGGGGCAAGATTTTTTATTTCACAAAAGTGTGGTTTTTTTGTTGAAATAGGTGTTTTCCACTTTTAAAGTTGTTGCGAATTTGGCATAGGTTTTTAGTAAGATATGTGAGTTCATACATGCGTTGTGTTGTTGGAGAAGTATGAAAATGTTGTTGTTTTGTTCATAAATGGCGTATAAAAATGTTGATTTTGTATATACCTATGTCCATATATGTATATGTTGTTTTTTGTTGCGATTAGTGGTGTTTTTGAGTTGATAACTGTGTTGTGTTGTTTTTTTTTTGTATGAAAGTGTCATTTTTTATTCATACCTTTGTTCAGAAATGAATGTATTGTTTTTTTTATTGTGATTAATGACATTTTTTGAGGTAATAACTATGTTGTGTTGTTTTTTGTATGAAAGGATTGTTTTCTGTTCATACCTGTGTTCATAAATGTATGTGTTATTTTCTGTTACGATTTAATGGTGTTTTTTTAGTTAATAACTGTGTTGTGTTGTTTTTTGTATGAAAAAACTATTTTTTGTTCATACTTGTTGTTTTCTTATGAATGGGTTGTGTTGTTTTTTGTTCATACCTATTGTTTTGAATGTGTTGTTTTTTTGTATAATAGTATAATGGTATGAATGAGAGAATGTAAGAGGCCGAGGTAAAAGGTACTGAAGACAGAAAATGAAAGCGTGGGGACTGGAGATGGAGGTACTGACCGCTCCGTGGAGAATGTGGCCAAAGAAAGTGAAGCAAAAGAGAGGAAGAAAAAACCTGCAAAAGAGGAGGGTTATGGGGCTGGCATCATAAGCCGATGTTCCATTCTGTACTTCAAGATACAATGAGCTGTATTTAGGGCCGCATCACTGAGCAGTAAAAGAAGGCAATAAGGATGACGCCCTTCCACTACTTTTCAAAGGCAGATGGGACATATACAACCAAGACGAGGCTGCAAGCACTTTCTGTTACAACATGTAGTTCTGATTTGTTTGTTGTAGTATTTTTTTTAAATGTTGGTCATATGTTCTATTTACTTTTATCTAGTGTTCAATAACTACACATGATGTTGCTTTTTATTTTGTGTATGGTGTTCAAAAACTTAATGTGCATAACCTTGAAATCTTATTTAGTAGGTAAATGTCACTGAAGAAGAGGTGATGCCAGTGTGTTTTGTTCATAATTATTGTGTTTCAGAAACAAAGTCCGGTGTTGGATACACAACAATCAGTAACCATATATCATTTCAATAGGAATAACAACATTTAGTTCTATTAACACAAATCTACTAGTAATAAGAACACTACAATGCATATCACCAATATCATTGTGCCAATCGAGTATATAAATGACATTAGTTTTACACACACTTGCTCACACCACGCGCCATATAATTATCAGATCAATATATAACACAATAACCACAAAGTTGTCCACTTAACCATATATCATTTAAGTGTGACATGCAAAGGGTAACATATATTGAAATAATCCAGAACAATGATCGTTTCAAATAATGAAACCATTCAAAAACAATACCACTTCAGTTTGTGGAAAACGTCACAGTAGAAACACTCATGATCTTTGCATGCAAAAGAAAAATACCCATTTATTTCCAAACACAAACATTTCCCATAATGCATACATGCACCAATGTGCATTCAGAAAATAAAACACCAGTATCAAAGGTTTCAGCACCACAATTGATTTTGTTTAACACCACAGCCTTAAATAACCACTGGCCAATGTTTACAAGTAAATATTCACCCAAAGTAAGTAACCATTATCCAATTTTTACAAGTAAATACCCATCCAAAATAATCGTTGTCCAATGTTTACAAGTAAATATGCTATTGAATCTGTTAGGTGTGTGAAAGTATGAGGTTGTTAGCTTCAATGTGTAGCAAACCATCTAAAAAGTGGTGTTTACCTTTCGTAACATGTAGTAGACTTTGTTCATATGGTCTCTAATGAATACATGCAAGCTATAATAGATAAAATTATGTTGAATTTTAAATGAGCAAGAACTTAATGTGCACAACCTTCAAACATTATTTAGTAGAAAAATTTCACTGAAGAAAATATGATGTTTTTATCTCCATTACTGCCTGTGTATTTTGTTCATAATTTTGGTGCTTCAGAAACAAAGTGTGGTGTTGGATACATAGCAAATCAGTAACCATTCCAATGCTTACAAGTAAATACTGATCCAAAGTAAGTAATAATTGTCCAATGTTTAAAGTAAATACCGATCCAAAGTAAGTAACCATTATCCAAAGTTTACAAGTAAATACCCATCCAAAGTAAGAGGGTGTTTGGATTGGCTTTTACCAAGGTGCTTTTGGCTTTTGCTTCTGCCAAAAGCACTTTTGGGAAAAAAGAAACGTTTGGTTTGGCTTTTTTAAAAAAGCAGAAGCACCTCGAAAAGCTGCAAAAGTGCTTCTGAGAGAAGCAGCCCAGGGGGTGCTTCTCTGAAAAGCAGAAGCCAAAAGCACTTCGTAAATTGTGCAAAGACTTAAATACCCTCATTACTTAATATAAATTACACTATAAATATATCTTATTACCATATTAAGTAGCATGTCCTTTTTGGTAATTTATACATTTAAAAAGCACTTTTCATTTTTGCACATCCAAATACACTTTTGAAAAAAAGCTGCTTTTCAAACATTCCATCCAAACACAAAAGTTACCCGCTTCTGCTTTTGGCTTTCACTTCTGCTTCTGTTTTTTTCAAAAGTCAATCTAAACGGGCCCTAAGTAACCACTGCCAAATGTTTACAAGTAAATACCCACCCAAAGTAACGTTGTCCAATGTTTACAAGTAGTTAGGCTATTGAATCTGTTAGGTATATGAAAGTATGACGTTGTCCAACCTTCATAACATCATTTAGTAGGAAAATATGTCACCGAGAGGGTGATGTTTTCGTATCACATTAATTTAGTGTATTTTTTGAATAATGTGGTGTTTCATAACAAACGTGTGGTGTTGGGTACACATTATTTCAGTAAATACCCAACATTTTCATTGTTCATAACTTTGGTGTTTTAGAACAAAGGTGTGGTGTTTTATGACAATACAATGTTGTTACCTTCAATGTCTGTATGTTGCTGTTGATTCCACGTGTGGTAGTTCAAGGTGAACCCTATTCGTTGTAGTTCAATGTGAACATGATTCATAACATTTAACAATTCATCTTCATCCGAAGTTGAAAATAACATAAGTTTGTATATTTTGTCATCCACTTAACCCACTACACATACATTCCCATCTCCAAAACCCTATTAGTTGTAGTTCAAGTGAACCCGATTCATAACATCTAACCATTGATCTTCCTCCAAAGTTGAAAATAACATAAGTTTGTATGTTTCATCGATATCATCCACTAGACATACCTTCCCATCGAAGAGAAGCTTCCCAAAGACAACACATTCAGATGTGGTGTTACACTCAACACTAGAACACCTGTGGTTTCACAACATCTTTTGTTATGTGAATGATTGCATCATTTTGTTTTACAAGTGAAGTGTTTCTGGATATAATTATAGATTTGGTTTTTAATCGTGTCAAATGAAGCAATGAGTTTCTGTAGAAACGAAAGGGTAGCTTAGTGAAATCCCAAAAACGCATTGTGGACAACCTCAGTAACCTAAAAGGGTGATGATTGTAGTTGTTTGCATTTAGAGACCCATGTTTACAACTGTGGTGCTCATCATTTCTGGGGAACCCCAACATTTTCATTGTTTACAACTGTTGTGTTTTAGTATAAAGGTGTGTTGTTCTTCGACGGTATGGTGGTGTCAACAACAGTGCTTGTATGTTGCTGTTGATTCCAACTGTGGTATTTCATCCCATGAACCAAACACGTTGTAGTTCAAGGTGAACCTGATTCATCGTGTTTAAGCATTGATCTTCCTCAAAAGTTGGAAATAGCTTAGGATTGTATATTTCATCGATTCCAGCTACTAGATGAACAATCCCATTTCAAAAACTCTTTTCCTTGTCGTTCAATGTGAACCCGATTCATAACATTTAAGCACTGATCTTCCGGTACTACAATTTGCATGGCTTCACATTGTATGTTTCATTAATGTGATCCACTAGATGAACCTTCCCATTTCTAAAACCACCTACCACAAGTTGTAGTTGAAGGTGAACCCGATTCATCGTGTTTAAGCATTGATCTTCCTCCAAAGTTGGAAATAGCTTAGGATTGTATGTTTCATCGATTCCAGCTACAAGACGAACAATCCCATTTCCACTGGATGAACCTTCCCGTTTCCAAAACCCTATTAGTTGTAGTTCAATGTGAGCCATATTCATAACATTTAAGCATTGATCTTCCTCCAAAGTAATAGCTTAAATGTGTTGGTTTCATCGGTTTCATCCTATGGATGAACCTTCCCATTTCCAAAACCCTATTAGTTGTAGTTCAATGTGAACCCAATTATTTAGAAATAGATGTGTTATATTTGTTACATCCAAAAAGGTGCTAATCATACACGACTTCTAAAAACACACAAACAACACATTTTAGTTATATTAATACTACATACTTGTAGCTTAAACACCACTGTTAAAACCACCAACATCATTGTGCCAACTGAGTGTGTTTGCACACTAGTTTCACACACAATTGCTCAAAACCATATACCATATAAATATCATCTTTGCATACAACAAAATAACCACATTCCATATAAAAACATTTCATACAGAATATTACACCCACACACAGCTGTCCACTTAACAGTACATCATTCCACTGTTATATCAAATTGGTATCACATCTTCAAACAATCCAGAACAAGGACCGTTTCAAATAATGAAATCAGCCAAAAATAATACCACTCCAATCAAAATAAAACACCACACTAGCTCAAAAAGGTGCAAAAGTGCAGCATGTGTGCAAAAATTGTGCTGTGCAACTATCATTCAGGCAATGAACTTGTATGCCTCTTTGCACGTGGCGCGGTTATGCCCACATCGTCGGCATAGCACCTTCCTCTCTCTTTTCATTCATCATCTTCATCACTTGCTTCCGAATTGTATCAAACATTGAAACGGAGGCAGGTTCCTCAGTTTCACCACCCAGGAGTTCCAGCTCTCAACAAGTTTTGTGGTCATCACTCCCCATCTATTGCCCGGCAACACATGATTTGCCCAACGTCGCGGTTCCGAGTTTGCAATGAAAGTTGAAGATAGAGGCATTGCTTGGAGGATAGAATTCAAGTGTTCACACATCTCTTCTTAGGTAGCAGCGTAAGCCGCAGCCTTCAATACCCCTGTCCATTTCGTTTTATCCTTATAAGGGTACATTTTCAACACCTGCAATCACACAAAATGAAAGCCTTTAAACACGACAATTAAGCATAAAAACACGACTCAGAATAAGCATGAAACTTAATAGCAACACTCGTTCTCATACCGAACAACATACATACAACTCTATGAAACAACTATCACCTCTGTTTTGAAGTTGTCCTCAAGATGCCGTATGCATATAGAGTGATGACACCCGTTAAACACGCTTGGAATCGCTTTCATCAGTTCGGAGGGACGATCACTAAAAAATGTGAACTCTCCCCATTGATCACGTTCATTGCCGCCTCAATTGCACTCCTCAGTTTTTGACAGAACCAGTCCTAATTTTCATCAGTCCCCCCCCCCCCCCCCCCCCCGCAACTATAAAACAACAAAATCAACCAGAAAAACAACATGGTTGACATATAAAACAACTAAATCAGTGTATAACAAATACAACACTGCATCTTTTAAACACCAAGGTACGCGTTTAAAACACTAAACCACGTTAGTAATACAATAAACTACAAACAGCATGTCGGTGGGTACCTGCATATGCAATTGTTATGAACCCACCGTTTGCGTCTTTGCCCACAGCGCCCAATATTGAACCTCTCCACTCGGACTGAAGAACATATCCAGAATCTCCTCCAAAACCCTGCCCTTACCCTCGTCTCTTCCCTCTCAACCCACAAGGAAACCCGCCCCCTATTCCCCTAATGATCGGTTGAAAATGTGGTAAGAAACCCTAACCTTTTCCATCTCTAATACCAAGATCGCAGCTCGCCTTCCCACACACGAATTCCGCGCAAACAGGAGCTTCCCAACGAATAATGGCGCGAACATGAGCTTCCCAAAGAAGCCAGCAGTCCAATGTAGTGATTTGTGTTTGTGGTGGGTTTCTTCCCCATTTTTGCATAAGAAGGAGGAGGGAGAATGCAATGAGTACCTGTCAAATAAGCCATCTTTTGCAGCAAAAGATAAGGTCACAAAGGTAATTTCATTACTCATTTTCTTATTCCTTTTCTTTGTTGCAATGGAGATTAAAGTGGAATGTATTTTACTACTAGGTACTAATACATGAGAAGAAAAATATGTGGAGATTTAACTAAAATAAGTTAAATGGAGGGGATTTAACTATAAAAACCCAAAAAAAAAAAAAACTACTAAAAAGAATCGATGGGAATATAAGAATTATTTTATAATTTTTACTAATTATTAATTATTGAAAAATGTGTATTGGATATTGGTATGGTGTCAATTGCAAATGTTGAAATTCTAAAAATACAGAGGGAGAGTACAATTTTTAAACTTAATTTTAAAATTGTCTAAATTAATAAACTATAAATTTAATCAATCTTATGGGTGATAGATTAGCTGCTAAACTATATCTTTTCAGCAAGTACTTAGTACTATGTATTTAATTTGAATATCATTAATTGTTGAAAACATATAATTTAGGGTTGTTAAAAGTATATACCTAGTTGTTTAATTCGAGTTTTTAATCAGTCTAGACTAATGTGTTCAAAAATAGTTTATTCACACATTTTGAAAGTGTGTTAGGGACTTAGGGTCATTGCACTTTAATTTTAAGACAATTACGGTGCATTTGGTTAGAGGGATCTAGGATTGCTAGTGGGAATGTGATTGCTGGGAATGTCAGATTGTTGGGAATCTCATTTTTTTGGTATTTTAAGATTACTGCATTTGGTTGGATTATGAATCTCGGATTCCTACATGACATGAATAGACCATAATGCCCTCAATTCAAAATTATTACTTAATAGTTCCCATGAAGACTATTTCTCGTTCAAATTAATATGCAACTCATTTATAATAAAATCCCTCTTCATCCTATGTAAATTTGCATTTCGTAAATTATCATATATTACATTACGTTTGGAAGATAATTGTACCTTGGCATTAGTTAAATCTACTTGTTGGTTGCAATTTTTTTATATAATGTGCAAGCTGTATATAGTGAAATGCATGAAAAGTGTTCAAAAACTCAATAACCACAAAAAGAATAAAAATAAAGATGGTGAGCAATGAATTTTAATTATACCAAATCAAAATTCAATACAAAAAAAGCACATGCCAAAATCATATGAAATAATATGTTTATATGTGTGTGCGCAATCTTTTATTTGTGTGCGCAATCTAGGGTTTGTAAAATAATAAAATGGTTTAGTTTTAAAATTGGTTGATGTATGGTTTTAAAATTTTAAAGGGTATAAAAGATAATTTAACGTGAGATGAAATAGAAGATGCGCAGGTAATCTTAGATGGGAATCAGATTCCCATCAAATCTCGTTCACATTCCCACTTAGATGAGAATCTGACACTCATTCCTAAAAGATTACTCCAACCAAGCGTGAGAATGTATGATTCCCTACTGAAGATTTCAAAGGGGCATCCAAGATACCCCAACCAAACGCAACGTTAGTATACCATATGGAAAGTAAAAATTTGTTGCATCTCTGTCTACTACTACTGAAGATTTCTGAGGGGCATCCAAGATACCCAACCCTTATTTGTTGCATCTCTGTCTACTATTGTTATAATTTACTTTTGGGGAAAATTAAATAAAAATGAATCCACTATCCATATCCATCAATCACCAATTTGCACACCAATCCACGTATGCATAACAATCATGAGCACACACGCTTCAATATATTATCATAGAGAAACACAAAATCTTATTTTCTCACACATAATATAATGATGGAGGTGTTTAGGAATTCCTGTCACCCCCAAACAGCCTCAATATGTGTTCTGATATGGAACATTCAAATCCAAGAAAAATAAGGTTGTGCATATTACATTATTACCATTGTAGTGGGATGACCACACTCATGCAAGAGTAGCTATAACCTTCTCCCAAGCATTTACAAAGTCTAAATTTTTTAACCGGTGTAAATTTTTTGTTCCTGAATTTTGGCTAATGGGTATTGTTCACAACCACATATTAAGCTTGATCTTGTCTTGAATGTTGATGAATTTGGATGTAATAGAATTAATAATGGTTTTAATCATTATAGCAATTACTAACTTGCAATAACCAAATTAACTAACGTTTTCCACACACACCCAAAGAATCCCCCAAACAGTGACTACTTATTGTCCCCTAGTCCTAATTCCTAACTCCTAGCTCCTTGAGTTGCATGTTCCATCCAAATCTAAGGCTAAACCCTTTGCATCCAGAAAAATAAATAAATTAAATAGTAATAATAATAACAATAAAAATAAAAATAATAATAACAATAATGTTAGAACAAGAGCATAACAACATCCTCTGTCCAGCTATCAATCATTTGTATTCCACACACTGATTTGTCACAGAAAGACAGATATGGGACACAAAAGTCTCCACACACGTCTTTCAACTTTCCCCTGCAATATGAACCATACCAATCCCAATCTCTTTCATGTCCTTACCAGAAATTAATTATGTCAGTTACTTACCACCAAATCCAGACAACAACAATATCAAAACAAAACTAAAAGACAAAATACAATCAATCAATAGCTCATCACTAAAATCATGAATCAGACTGATGATATGAATGTTACATTGATCACTCTGTCCCTATGTGCATTCAAGAAGAGAAACACATCAATGCTAACTCAATCCAACCATATTTACCCTAAACAAGATTCAAATTTCTTGCCACAATCAAATTAGAACACTGAAATGTAACAATAGAGAAGGAAGCGGGATGTATTGGTCATTGGAGGAGCATCCAACGACGAAAGAAGGCCAGTAAATGTGTCGCAGAGAATAAAGTGGCGTACATGTATTCGAGTTGTCAATCGAGAGACACCTATCATCACAAGAAAGATATGAGGCTGCGCTTGAAACTGTGCATTCTTGTTGAGCATCGAGGCGTGAAGTTAAGCCCGAACATTTCCTTATCAGGCGCTTGCCCGGGTTCAACAAAACCAACGAGCTTTGCAACAAGATATGCACTGTCGGAAATGTGATTCAGATCGTCAGTTCTGGTCCACAAGCGGTGAGCCAACTGTAGCCTTCTGCATTTGGTGTGGAGACCGATGCCCCATCTGAGGAAGAGGCTCTCCCTTTCTTGTTCGGAGAGTTTCTTCATCATCCGCCGCTTTAACATTTGTCTCTCCTCTTGAAGAGCCCTGGCACTGTTGTTAGGGATCATATCAGCACAGTGCAAGCTTAAAATCTTGATTGATCATAAGAACAAAAAGTGTAGTGATGTGGCTGGTGGTTGGGCTTACCTTGAAGCTAGCGTTAGACAGCGTCCATTCATGATGGTCTTATCTCCCCGGGAGAATTTTTCTTTCAAGAATCTCATCCTCCTCAACTCCACCTCGAGATATATAGAATCCGAAGGATCGCCTTGGAAAAGCATGAAGAAGTAGGTTCTGTGCACGAGCGAGGCATTGCAAGTGTGCCAAAGTTCCACTATTTCTCGTTGAAGTCTTCTGAAGTCAGAAGTCCAACTCGAATGTCCTTGGCCTTCAGATTCATCATCAATTGGGTCCAATCCAATATCTTTGACACTCTTTTTTGGGGACTCATTGACATTCACTTGAATGTCCTTTGGCTGCACACATCATAAGATGCAATGTAATAAATCAGCTATAGCTCCAAAAGAAATCGAATTTTTTCACAAATAAGGTGTAAAAGAATGGAAAGAGTACAAAACACAACTCACTGGATTCTCCATCAATGAATGTTTGTTTTGAAGATCAGACTTTGCTCTGGTATCAATCTTGATATCAAGAGAGTTTACAGGAGACGAAAGAAAATCCTTTCTTGATGCACGCTGTGTGTCCAGTTCAAACCTCAAAGGTGATAATTTCCTAACAAAACAGACAGACTCTCTTTCAGATCCAATGGAGGGTGTATTCTCATTGAAGTGTCCTGTTTTGAACGAGGGCGTAATCTCAGAGAAGTGTCCTGTGTTGAACCAAGGAGAAGACGAGTCAGCAATGGTCGCTTTGCAACTTCTACTTCTACTCAGTTTGAATCTCCTATTTAAAGAGGAATCTTTCTCTAGCTCATCCATAAGAGAAACGTTTTGTAGTGGAGACATATCGAGGATATGAATAGAGCTTAATTCCTTCTCTTCCTTATTTGAAGGTGGCGATGGTGACTCTTTGTCTAGCTGAAGACACATCGGAGTCAATTCTTGGCTTTCCTTTGAGGTCACAGTCTCGAAAGACATGCTCTTCTTTGTTCCTGCATCCTTATTCCAAGGAATTGATTCATATCCTCGATTATTTTCTGAAGGAGTTGACGGTGATTCTGTAGCTTTCCCATCTGTATTAATGCATGCTCTTCCTTCAGGGAATCCATGATTCTCATCAGGAGATAAATTAGAATCTCCGGCCCCTTTGCTACTCGGTTCCTCAGCCTCGATGCAACGTACTTCTCTGCATAGATCTTCTGAGCTCACATTGCTCTGTTTGTCGATCTCCTCCCAACCATTATATGAATAAGAATCACTAGAGTTTGAATTGTTCAACAAGGTCCTTGGAGATTCATTCCTCTGCGCATAGTTCTCATCAAAATATGGAACTCTCACAATACGTTCCTGGGAACTAGTTTGACTGTGCCCATCAGAACACGTCCGGGTATCACCATTCAATGAGTACGGATCAGCCACAATAGATGACTCGTGTTCTTGGATTTCATTGTCCGGTGATCTTTGCATTCGCAAGTGAGGATAATGCTGTCTTGATCTTACCTAGAGAAAACAAAAATACCAAAGAACTAAATGTAACGTCAAGGGAAATCACGGAAAAAGGCAACTGTAAGTCAACTTGAAGGATGACTACCTCTGTAACAGTGTTCGTATCTTCTCCAAGCATTTGCAACAAATCCCTGACTTGTGACTTGGCAACATCTCTTTGCCGAATAAGATCGTTAATCTCATCTTCAAGCTACAACACGAGAAATTCGATTTTAGATTCAAGAATCAGTGCTCAAGCACTTGCTACAGGAAAGAACTTGCGGCGAGGCAAGTGCTTTGACATCTAAATTTACTACCTTCGCAATTTGAATGTCCTTCTGTCGAAGTATTGCAGGGTAATTCGATGCATCTGAAGCAGATTGAGGATTTCTCAGCTCATTCTCCAGTCTTTCTAGCTCTCTCTGCAAATACTTCACCAAAGCCTTGTCAGACATGACGACATTAACTTGGGCATTAGTGGCCACTTCCTTTGCACAGCTCGCAAACAGAAGAGTGTTCCTCGATTGTTCAACATGACTGCGTGCAGGGCTCATCGTGCAGATGATGGCTGTTCTAGCATTTCCTCCCAATGATGTTTGCAGAATTCGAGTTAGCTTAGAATCTCTATACGGAACGTGTCCATTTCGACCCTTGCTGTGCACAACCACAAGAATATGGATGACTAAGCATCTGTTTGGTTACAATACTTAAACACTTAAACATAACGATTAAGTAATTAGTCCATTAGGCCAGTTTGATAACAAAACCTGTAATCACTTAATTGACAGTCTTCATATTCATGAGTATAAAAGTCGAAAAATTACCTCAGCTTGCGAATTACAGTTCCAAGGGTCAGTAAACTACGATTTATGTGGCATCCTTCTTTTAGCCTTGCGCCAGCTGATAACGATTGGGATGCTCGTTCGCTCCCAGCCAAGTCAACGAAATTCTATTGCAACAAAAGTTGATCTTTCAATAAGATCTGACAAGTTGTAAACATCAATCATACAATAACGTTTGGAAGATATTACATACCACAGTGGCAGAAAGAGTGCTTGCATTGTCCCTGCCCAAGAATTCACGAGAAGAGCTTTCCATCGTCTGCAAAATAACATCGTCGATAATTGGACTGCAGCATTCAAACAGCACACAAACAAAAGTCGGACAAGGAAATAAGTAAAAACCAAGAAAAACAGATGTACCAGTCGAATGATCTGGTGCGACCTGGAACTCATTTCATTGAGGGCAGTCTCTCCAATTTGCCGTTGAGCTATAACAAAACAAGAACAAGAATTCAAAATCATAGATAATTGAACAAACTCAACACTAGTATAAAATTAGGACCAGTTTCAGCTTAACTACATCAGCTTCCTTACCATCACACACAGAAAGCAGCTGAATCACATGATTCCAGTCCCTCAAAACTTCCTCAGTGAGCTTTTCGACTATGGTTCCTCTCTAACGAAACAGAATCAATCAGATAATTGAAAATTTCCAACCAAAATGCAGTCGAGAAAAAGCCATTCACCTCAGGATCATCTAAAAGTCTCAGAGGAGAAACGTCTGCACTCAGAAGATCCCGCACCGATTCATTGTAGATCTCCATTGCAGAGAACTTCAACACAAAATTCCTTTCCGGATGCTGAAATTCCAACAGTTACTAAAACCATTACAGCAACAAAGATGGTGGCTACTACTAAAATTTGAACAGCATGGAAGCTTACCTTCTGTATGTACTCATATATGTCAGCTATTGCATACTCAGTAATTCCACTCATTGTATAGGTCTTTCCACTGCTAGTTTGCCCATATGCAAAAACACTTGCTACATACCAAAAGAGTTGGAAAACAGTAAACCTCGTGGAAGCTGGAAGAACATACTTTAAACTCAAAACTAAGAATCACAAAAAGGGGAAAATTGTAATCACCATTCACTCCACCAACAACTGAAATGGCAACATCTTTGGCCCCCTTTTCGTACACCTCTCTTGTCGAACAATCCGTCCTGAATACCCGATCTACAGATAAACAACAAGCATTCAACCAGAATTTCAGTAATTATGCAGCAGCTATTTCAGCTCAAAGTTACTCAAAACCTCAAATAAATGTTAATGGAGAAAAGCCCAACTGAAGTTGTAGATCAAAATCAAAGAGATCTTAGCAGAACAGTACAAAATTCAGAAAATTCTTACCAAATGTGTAAGCAGTTGGATACAGAGACCTCTCCGTGGCAGAGAGGACGACATTTTTGTAAACAATGGTATTGTCACTGATGCATTCCCAATCCGTGACGTCATTCCTCAGAATTTCCTTGGCATTCAGCGGCCTAAGCCTCACCGATACATAAATCGTCTCCCCATTAGCTCCGATCAGCTCCTCCCCACTCTCAGCTGTCCCCATTTCGGACCCTAATTAGCAATAATCTCACCCAATTAAATGGGAAACCCAAAATTCATTCTAACAGGGGATCATCATCGCCACACAGCCGACAAACCAAAAACCCAAGAAACAAAAAAAACCCGGAAAACTACAAGAGAATTGGAGGTGAGGTCAGAGAATTTTGGGGGAACCAATGATGATCATCTGCGCAAACAAAATAAAAATGGGCAGAATGAGTCAATGGCAGGCAATACATACAATAATCTGCCTAATCATATATTGTAGCAGCTGCCCATTTGTCTCATACATTCATTGATGCAAAATTATCATTTTGGTTTTCAAGAAAACCCAAAGAAAGGAAGAAATTTTATGCAGAGGGGTGTGTGGTCCATATCCAGTCTGTCAAACTGTCGTGATCCCCATGGCCATGAATGTCCCCAAAGTCAGTCGGGTTTGAAAAAACAAAACACAAAAATAATGTGGGGATTGGGTCGGCTCGAGAATATTATTAATATTATTATCTGTCACACATTCTTGAGCAGGAACAAGAAATTTCTTTTACTCGGAACACTTTTAAATGTTGAAAAAGAAAAGGGGAAAAAAAGGAGGGGTCTTGATTTGATTTTTGAAATGAAAGTAGGGTTGGGTCCATTCTCTTTTTTCATGGATTTTGGTTGGATTTCATAATTCCGAAGCAGGTGAAGATGAAAGGGACAGTGTGGTGCTGCGAGTGAAGATTTTGGGGATTTCTGTTAACGTAAGCAAAGTTTAATACCTTAAACATGATTAGCTAACTAATCATTAAACTACAATTTATAGGAATAGGATTGTCGGATCAGGAGTCACCCTGCTTGTCTTCTTCCATGGTGGATTAGAAAGCCAATTGATCTGCCAGAATCGGCCCTACTCTTGTCTGTAAATTTTATTTGTTGTCATTTTAGATTTGCCACCCAACATAAGATGATAGTACCATCCATCATAATAGTGGTTAACTTTTTTTTTTTTTTTTCCGAAACAACCAAGATAGGCTAGAGAAAAAGATGAAAAGGAAAATAACTAGACCCGCGGGAACCAAGTGCCCGCATAATCCGCCTCTAGCAGAGGGACCAACCGATCGGGAGGAAATGCCCACGTCGTGTAAAAGTGCTCTTCATCAGCACCCAGTTTAGCTAGAGAATCAGCCACTGCATTGCCCTCCCTGAAGCGATGCTCGAACCGACACAGCCTGAATTGACTCCGAATCTCTTGAATATTATGAAGGTGAGGCGCAAGCCAATGACGATCCCCGGGGGGGGGGGGGGGGGGGGGGGGGGGGATCGCACCATCCGAAGGGCCTCCATGGAATCACTGCAGCAAATCACATCCTGTACGCCTTTGGATAATGCCAATCGAAGCCCCTGCATAATACCAGTTATTTCCGCCTGGATCACTGAGACATTTCCGAGGTACCCAGATACACCTCCTAACCAAATCCCAGCATTATCCCGCAACACAGCTCCGAACCCCGCACGCCCTTCATGCCGCGAATATGATCCATCAGAATGGACGAAGTGACCAGTCCAGCTAGTCATTCCCATATTCCAACAGATTAACCTAGGACAGAGCGCTCCCACTCGTGGCGCTGGAAGAGACCGCTCCAGCACATCTCGAAAATGTATTATGGATCGAAGAAGGGATTGATGACAAGTCTCCTTCCCTTGGAACACTCTCATGTTCCTCTCCTTCCAAACCAACCAAAGACCAGCTATAAACACAGTCCCAAAAATATCATACATACCTTGCAACCAAGATCGTACATCCTGTTGAGGCAGTGTCTGCAAATCTGGAGGCACAACTACGCCCAACGAATGCCAAATATGAGAAGTCCATTGACACTGAAACAAACAATGAAAACAGTCTTCAATCTCTACTCCACAGACAGGACACAAGGGAGACACCGCAAGATGCCTATGGTGTCGAAGGGCATTGCACGAAAGTGCATTCCACACAAGCAACCAGAGGAAGACACAAATCCTTTCCGGGAACGAAGTCTTCCATAGCCAAGACCAATTTTGGCCGGCAGTCACATTACCCGAGATGAATGAGTATCCGGATCGAGCCGAATAGCAACCATCTGTGTTATGCCGCCAACGCCAACCCTTCATACAAGCCGGGTGCAAGACTGGAGGAGGAGATTTAAGAATCGCATCACGAACCTGTGCAAGGAATATCGTGTACACCCTTGAAAAATCCCACAGGCCATTACTCACCACATCATTCACAGTAAGCTCCAAATCTCGAAATTCAATGAATGGAACTTGAGGCCCCAACTTTCCAATAGCATGCCATGGATCGAACCACAACGAACATTGACCATCTCCAGCTTGAAAGGCAAAACCATCCGCTAGCCACTCGAACGTGTAACGCCCCAAAAATTTAAAACCAAATTTCTGTGACGTCACTGCCGTGTTACCTCTCTTAAACTGTTGGCCAATCAATTTAAGATCAATAACACGTAGCCAAGTAACAGGAAGCCAATGAATCATAATACAAATCCAGAAAGGAAACCTCACATCATAACAGACGTCCGGCTTACAAGCCTTATTCATGCGACATAACAGTCGACATATCAGTCTCATCTCAACCTGTCAGAGATATTAAGTAACACACAAGACAGAACATAATGTACCGATCGGTACCACAAGCAGTACGAGACAAGGTAATAGAGTCATAGCATATTATTCAAGACAAGCACATAAGTCCACAACATGCTAATGCATCTCTAGGTAGATCACTCATCCCCAAACCCCACATCGTGCTCAGGCTTTGCGTCCTCCCCGGGAATATCTATACATAAAAACATAGCAAGGGTCAGTACAAGGTACTGAGCAAGAATAGAAGAATCGGCATAAGGGGAAACAAGAATTAACTTGATTCCCTAGAAGTATATTTATACATATAGGTGGAGGTATATTACGTTTTTAAACAATTGTTAGGCATAACATAAAAATTAAACAGTACAAATAAGTAAACATCACACCGTCCCATACCGGTGCTTCAACCACTGCAATTAAGATGAATGATGGATGATGAGATGAAATGTTATGACCTAAAATGTCTATCTACCCTAAATGCAACACATAAGCATGTCTAGCGCGCACCTAGGTACCATGGTCGGTATTCCCTCCCATATAAGGGTCCACTCCCCTTAATGGTCGAGAGACATACCCACAGTGCCCCCGCCGCGGACACTAACAGCTGAGATTGTGGCTTACGGCAAGCGGGTCAGGCAAAGGGTCATGAGCCCTTTCCAGCCAAAATCAGACTAGGATATAAATCCTTTTCAGTCTCAATGCTTCTGGGTAGCGACCCACTATGCCCCTCATCGGATACCGATTCGTAAGCATAGCGTATCCTACCGTCGTGGCATTTCATATCATCACAGATATTCACATATCATCACAGATATTCAGATTCAATTCAATCACATGTCCATACGTAAATCAACGCATCAGGACAAAATAAACAACTCATCTCGAGTTAAGTATAATCCGGGGTGTGCCAAGTCCCACGTATCGGCATTAACAACTCATCGCGAGTTAAGTATCAAGGGTGTGCCAAGCCCCACATATCGGCACCAACACATATTCAGATTCAATTCCACACATGTCAATACGTAAATTACGCGTCATGACAAAATAAACAACTCTTCGCGAGTTAAGTATCAAGGGTGTGCCAAGCCCCACATATCGGCACCAACACTCACATCAACATAGAAGCGAAACAAGACTCGATCTCAACTAAGGCATAGTAGATCACCGCTAATCGCAACTAAGTTCAAAGATTGTGAGCATAATGATAGTTATGGCATGCTAGAAGCATAAGAAGAACTAAGGAAACACGAAGGACGAAGAATCGGAAAAACGAGCAAACAGAACGCCGCAACAGCAGGGTTGGCGCGCACCCCGCGCGGTTTTTGGGGGAAAACCGCGCCAACCCCGCGCCAAAGACGCGGACGTTGCGACGTTCGTGGCACCGCGCGCTCCCCGCGCGGTTTTCTTGGAAAAGGCGCGCCAACAGCGCGCCGTCCTGACAAGGACGTCGTTGACGTTCTTCTCACGCGCTGCCCGCGCGCTTTTTGGCTAAAGGGCGCGCCAAGAGCGCGCCGACACAACAGAAACGATGGAAATGGCGATTTCCGGCCATTCCACCGATTATGCCCCATTTAGGCCTATCTCTATCCTTGCCTGATATGTAGATGAGTCTCCAAGCTCCTCTTCTCAACCTCCAAGCTTCCAATCTGAAATTCCAAGCCTAAATTACAAGAATCCAATCCAAACATCAAAAATCAACTCCAAACATCAAAAATCATCCAAGAACATGATTTCTTCATCATGAACCCATTGGAAGCTCAAAAACTGAAATTACTCAACCAAAAGCATTACCTTAACTCCCAAAACTGATTTGCAACTCCCAATCAAGGATTTAACACAAATTCCAAGCCGATCTATAAGATTTGACAAAAATCCTCAATTTTCGTCACTTCAAAAACAGCCCCCAAAATCCCTTCCAAACACATGAAAAAGCAAGGAAATTGCAAGAGAAACACTTACCCCAACTATCTTGACCAAACCCCAACCGATTTGAGCATAAAATCAAGGATTTGGGAGGATTTGGCACCAACCCTAGCCTTCCCAAAAATAGTGACGGGAATGAGGGGAAGAGAGGGGAAGAGAAGATGAGGAAATGGGTTTCAATGCCCAAAAATCTGACTTTTAGTAGTCAAAATGGATCCGGGTCGGGTCGGAATGTGGGTTAAAAGGTCTACACCACTTGTCTTGACCACATTGCACCCATTTGAGCACTTGACTCTTACTATCTTGTGAGTTGAACTCACTTATTCCCCCACTTAAATCTTCATTCCCTACAAAATAATCCACATACCAAGTCTTTTGTTAATTAACCATAATTAAATTAAATTAATTATGAGTTAATTAAATCGGGGTGTTACAATCTCTCCCCCTTAGGATCATTCGTCCTCGAATGAAAAAGTATGGATTAAGGTCATTACTTCACTGAATTGGAGTCAAATCCAATTCAGGATAACGCCCAGCCATGCTTTCCTCTGTCTTCCAAGTGGCATCCTCTACGCCATGTTTCGACCAAAGTACTTTCACCATTTTGATCACCTTATTGCGAAGTACTTTTTCTTTAGTGTCGAGAATCGCCACGGGGTATTCTTCGTATTCTAAGCTGTCATCCAACTCCACCTCCTCCGGTTGTATAATCTTGTCAGGATCCGAGATAAACTTCCTCAACTGAGAGACGTGGAAAACGTTGTGCACCTTTCCCACCTCAGTTGGCAATTCTAACCGGTAAGCGACCTTCCCAATCTTTTTAGTGATCTCATAGGGGCCTATAAATCTGGGACTCAGTTTCCCCTTCTTCCCAAATCGTCTCACGCCCCTCATGGGTGACACTCTCAAGAGTACCCAATCTCCAATCTCGAATTCAATGTCTCTCCTGGACAAATCAGCATAACTCTTCTGATGATCCTGAGCTTCTTTCATTCTGTCTCTGATCACCCGTACCACTTCCGTGGTCTGTTCAATGAGTTCAGGACCCATCACCACTCGCTCTGAAGGATCACTCCAACACAAGGGCGTCCTGCACTTTCTTCCGTATAAGGCCTCGAAAGGCGCCATACGAATACTCGCGTGATAGCTATTGTTGTAGGAGAACTCCACCAAATGTAGATGTTCCTCCCACGATCCTTGAAAATCCATCACACACGCCCTCAACATATCCTCCAAGGTTCTAATGGTCCTTTCGGCCTGTCCATCAATAGTTTTGCCTCAAATCCCTGTACATCTTTACTGCTCCCGGATGTACGGAGTAAGGTGTGCAATGTGCTTCCTCCATAATTTTTCCTTTCAGCGCCTGATCTTTCGGAGGCACACACCAACGGTCCCCAAACTTGATCATATTCTTGCTATCAATCACAAAGCCTTCCGCTTTACCCTTACGAATCTGAGCTTTCAAATGCATCATCTCTTGACTTACAGCTTGACTTAGTCTGAGCTCCTCGAGTAATGATGGCACCACCGTCATATCATTCAGCCTCGCTATCGTGTCGTAAGGAACAACCACAACACCTTCCTTGTCCAACTCTTGCCTTAACTTCCAAGGAAGAGTAATTGAGTTCAGTACATGTCCTTTCCTACTTAGTGCATCAGCCACCCGGTTGGCTTTCCCTTCTATGTACTGAATACTCGTGTCGTAGTCCTGCAAAAACTCTAACCACCTTCTTTGCCTACCGCTCATCTTATCTGCAGTGTAGAGACATTTAAGGTTCTTATGATCCGAATAGATTTGACACTTGGCTCCGTAAAGATAATGCCTCCAAATTTTTAATGCATGTACGACCGCTGCCATCTCCAGGTCGTGAGTCGGGTAATTCAGCTCGTGAGGCTTTAATTGCCTAGATGCATACGCAATCACCTTGCCATACTGCATAAGCACACACCCAAGTCCTCGATAAGATGCATCTGTGTATACCTCATATTCCCCCGATTCATCCGGTAACACTAGGACCGGAGCCTCTGTCACATTCTTCTTCAATAGATCAAAAGCCTGCTGACAGTCCTCACTCTAATGAAATAATACATCCTTTCTCAATAACTGAGTCAAGGGTCGAGCAATGCTAGCGAACCCCTCAATGAACCTCCTGTAGTATCCCACCAATCCAAGGAAACTACGCACCTCACTGACATTAGTTGGAGGATTCCACTCCAACACCGCTTCGACCTTCGCCGGGTCTACTGAAATTCCTTCGCCTGACACAATATGCCCAAGGAAAGCCACCTTATCCAACCAAAACTCACACTTCGAAAGTTTGGCATATAACTTGTGCTCCCTAAGCACCTGCAACACTGTCCTGAGATGTTCCTTGTGTGTCTTTACATTGGAAGAGTATACCAAAATGTCATCAATAAAGACAACCACACAAACGTCTAACCAAGGTTGAAAGACGCGATGCATCAAGTCCATAAAAACTGCTGGGGCATTAGTTAGCCCAAACGGCATCACTGTGAACTCGAAATGACCATGCCGCGTTCGGAAAGCTGTCTTTTCACGATCTCCCTCTGCCACCCGAATCTGATGGTATCCTGATCTCAAGTCGATCTTAGAGAATGTGGATGCACCCTTCAGCTGGTCAAATAGGTCATCAATCCTCGGTAGTGGGTAACGGTTCTTGACTGTGATCTGATTGAGCCCCCGATAATCAATACACATCCGTAAGCTTCCGTCCTTCTTTTTGGACAAAGATTACCGGTGCTCCCCAAGGCGAACTGCTAGGTTGAATGTATCCTTTATCAAGTAGATCCTTAAGCTGTTCCTTCAACCCCTTCAACTCGGCAGGAGCTCCTTATGGCGAGCTACTAGGCTAAATATACCCTTCACTGATAAGCTCATTCAATTGATCCTTCAACTCCTTCCGTTCACAGGAGTCATAAGGTAAGGAGCCTTAGAAATATGAGCTGCATCAGGCATCAGCTCAACAGTAAAATCAATCTCCCGAACAGATGGGAGACCAAGAATTTAGTCGGGAAATACATCCCCGAACTCAGAGACAACAGGGACACTCGGTAAACAAGAATAATTCTTTACCGAACAGCAATTATTAAGTATAGATCTCCCGGAATATCCCCAAGGATTGATCCTGGTTTGATTCACAAACCACAATCAACCCCTATAGGGGACGCAGATAACCAAAAACAATGCAATTAACAAGAATATAAGCAGAACCAGATGCAATTCCTACACTATATGCTTTCCCCCACACATCTCACCACATGCTTGTGTTAGAATTCTAAGCACATACGAGCAGACATGGCTCTGATACCAACCTGTAACGCCCCAAAAATTTAAAACCAAATTTCTGTGACGTCACTGCCGTGTTACCTCTCTTAAACTGTTGGCCAATCAATTTAAGATCAATAACACGTAGCCAAGTAACAGGAAGCCAATGAATCATAATACAAATCCAGAAAGGAAACCTCACATCATAACAGACGTCCGGCTTACAAGCCTTATTCATGCGACATAACAGTCGACATATCAGTCTCATCTCAACCTGTCAGAGATATTAAGTAACACACAAGACAGAACATAATGTACCGATCGGTACCACAAGCAGTACGAGACAAGGTAATAGAGTCATAGCATATTATTCAAGACAAGCACATAAGTCCACAACATGCTAATGCATCTCTAGGTAGATCACTCATCCCCAAACCCCACATCGTGCTCAGGCTTTGCGTCCTCCCCGGGAATATCTATACATAAAAACATAGCAAGGGTCAGTACAAGGTACTGAGCAAGAATAGAAGAATCGGCATAAGGGGAAACAAGAATTAACTTGATTCCCTAGAAGTATATTTATACATATAGGTGGAGGTATATTACGTTTTTAAACAATTGTTAGGCATAACATAAAAATTAAACAGTACAAATAAGTAAACATCACACCGTCCCATACCGGTGCTTCAACCACTGCAATTAAGATGAATGATGGATGATGAGATGAAATGTTATGACCTAAAATGTCTATCTACCCTAAATGCAACACATAAGCATGTCTAGCGCGCACCTAGGTACCATGGTCGGTATTCCCTCCCATATAAGGGTCCACTCCCCTTAATGGTCGAGAGACATACCCACAGTGCCCCCGCCGCGGACACTAACAGCTGAGATTGTGGCTTACGGCAAGCGGGTCAGGCAAAGGGTCATGAGCCCTTTCCAGCCAAAATCAGACTAGGATATAAATCCTTTTCAGTCTCAATGCTTCTGGGTAGCGACCCACTATGCCCCTCATCGGATACCGATTCGTAAGCATAGCGTATCCTACCGTCGTGGCATTTCATATCATCACAGATATTCACATATCATCACAGATATTCAGATTCAATTCAATCACATGTCCATACGTAAATCAACGCATCAGGACAAAATAAACAACTCATCTCGAGTTAAGTATAATCCGGGGTGTGCCAAGTCCCACGTATCGGCATTAACAACTCATCGCGAGTTAAGTATCAAGGGTGTGCCAAGCCCCACATATCGGCACCAACACATATTCAGATTCAATTCCACACATGTCAATACGTAAATTACGCGTCATGACAAAATAAACAACTCTTCGCGAGTTAAGTATCAAGGGTGTGCCAAGCCCTACATATCGGCACCAACACTCACATCAACATAGAAGCGAAACAAGACTCGATCTCAACTAAGGCATAGTAGATCACCGCTAATCGCAACTAAGTTCAAAGATTGTGAGCATAATGATAGTTATGGCATGCTAGAAGCATAAGAAGAACTAAGGAAACACGAAGGACGAAGAATCGGAAAAACGAGCAAACAGAACGCCGCAACAGCAGGGTTGGCGCGCACCCCGCGCGGTTTTTGGGGGAAAACCGCGCCAACCCCGCGCCAAAGACGCGGACGTTGCGACGTTCGTGGCACCGCGCGCTCCCCGCGCGGTTTTCTTGGAAAAGGCGCGCCAACAGCGCGCCGTCCTGACAAGGACGTCGTTGACGTTCTTCTCACGCGCTGCCCGCGCGCTTTTTGGCTAAAGGGCGCGCCAAGAGCGCGCCGACACAACAGAAACGATGGAAATGGCGATTTCCGGCCATTCCACCGATTATGCCCCATTTAGGCCTATCTCTATCCTTGCCTGATATGTAGATGAGTCTCCAAGCTCCTCTTCTCAACCTCCAAGCTTCCAATCTGAAATTCCAAGCCTAAATTACAAGAATCCAATCCAAACATCAAAAATCAACTCCAAACATAAAAAATCATCCAAGAACATGATTTCTTCATCATGAACCCATTGGAAGCTCAAAAACTGAAATTACTCAACCAAAAGCATTACCTTAACTCCCAAAACTGATTTGCAACTCCCAATCAAGGATTTAACACAAATTCCAAGCCGATCTATAAGATTTGACAAAAATCCCCAATTTTCGTCACTTCAAAAACAGCCCCCAAAATCCCTTCCAAACACATGAAAAAGCAAGGAAATTGCAAGAGAAACACTTACCCCAACTATCTTGACCAAACCCCAACCGATTTGAGCATAAAATCAAGGATTTGGGAGGATTTGGCACCAACCCTAGCCTTCCTAAAAATAGTGACGGGAATGAGGGGAAGAGAGGGGAAGAGAAGATGAGGAAATGGGTTTCAATGCCCAAAAATCTGACTTTTAGTAGTCAAAATGGATCCGGGTCGGGTCGGAATGTGGGTTAAAAGGTCTACACCACTTGTCTTGACCACATTGCACCCATTTGAGCACTTGACTCTTACTATCTTGTGAGTTGAACTCACTTATTCCCCCACTTAAATCTTCATTCCCTACAAAATAATCCACATACCAAGTCTTTTGTTAATTAACCATAATTAAATTAAATTAATTATGAGTTAATTAAATCGGGGTGTTACAGAATGCCTTCCGAATACTTCGCCAACTGAAAGAGCCAACAGTAGGAAGGGAAGTATTGAAAATCCCAGCCGCACAATATTTATGTTTCAATTCTTGAACCCACAACTTAGGACACTCCATAACAATATCCGCCACCAACTTCCCCAACAAAGCTATATTGATATGACGAGCTTTACGAAACCCCAGACCCCCACGCGATTTAGGTAGAGTCATTTTATCCCAACTCAGCAGATGAAGACCCTTACTAGCAGCATATTTAAATTTACTAGCAGTATTAATAGATTATTTAATCCCCATTTAGAAAATAAGTATTTAAGTATTGACTACACTTGAATCGAAATTTGGATAACGAATTTGAATATTCAGCATGTTTTACAAACACATCTAGCAAAATCAAATCAAGTTTTTATCCAAACAAAACAATAATAGGAGTAGTTCTTGACGTTAGAAAATACTACTTCTTCCGTATTTTATTAATTCTAACGTTTGTATAGTAAACATTATTCTTTGAATAATTTTGATTCGATTTTTTTACACAGTTACATAAGATAAAACATAGTTAAGTGAGATCTTGTTAGATTCGTCTAATCATATAGTTTTATAATATTAAAGTTTTATAATTTTTTACTCCCTCCGTTTTTTAAAAATTGAAACGGACTCATAGTGCACGCAGTCCAATACACATTTTAAACTATTAATAACTCAAATTCGGTACAAGTAAAAATTTTTAAAAGTTCGAAATTTAAAAACCACTCGACGAAACGAATCTAACAAGATCCCACTTGGTTATGTTTTAACTTGTATAACTATTATAAACTTTAAGTCAAAATACATGTGTGAACAGTACTAAATTTATCAATGTTACAAGTATACAAAAACGGAGGGAGTATTTTACAAAATTTGAAATATTATTTTTTAAAAATGTGTATTAGATTGTGTGAAAATAAAGAATGCTAAAATTTTTTAATACGGAATAAGTACAATAGTAATAGTTAGTTGGTCTTAGTAATAATTGGCGTAGGACTACGTAGGAGGACTATGATTGATCTAAGCAAGTAAGTACACAACAAGGAGATAAAACTACTTTGATAGTAGAACTAGTTTTGAGCCAGGTTATTACACGATCAATTCAGTCCTCGGATTTTTCAGAATTATTAATAAAATAAGGAGTTTTTTTTTTTTTTTTCATGCTTGACAACTTAGACGTGCTGAAAAGGATAGTGAGAGCCCATGTTACACAAATTACAAACGGATAAAAGGGCAAGATATGAGACCGAGTATGGAATCGAACTCCCAACCTGTCGGGGGCTTGACCACTATGCTAGGAATTTAGGATTAATGTAAACATACCATACTTTAATATTCTTAAATTTAAGATAATAAGATGAACATATTCATTTAGATGGTTTGTATAATTATATTCAAATGGAAGCAGATATGGCAATTAAGTTCGAGTGGAATTTAATACTCCCGTCTATCGTATCCGTTCCTTTATTCATATTTAAACTTTCAACCATTTCATTTACTAGTATACAATAATTTTATACGAATAAAATTCAAATAAAGTACCACCTTTTCATTAAAGTCTAAATAAAATATTTTCTTTTTTCAAATATGGTTCTTTACAATTCAAACTTATTCAAATTTAACACATGAACAGGATAGCGGGGGTGGATGGCAGTGGATGTGGCAGATTGGCATTCCGGAGAAGGTGGGATTCTTGTTATGGATGATCGGTCATGCTGCGATTCCATGCAATGAATTGCGGTTTCGACGTGGGATGGCAACCTCTCCCCTATGCTCTATTTGTGGTACGGAAGTCGAGGATTGGAAACATGCGTTCTTTGGATGTTATTGGGCGAGTGAAGTTTGGAGAGTCTCGGGCCTCATGCATGGCGATTCGGTGCAAGCTCTTGGCCAGGAGGACGTTCGTCATTGGCTTGAGTGGAAGTTTCGGTCTACTGGAGCATTCTTCTTGGCCGTGTTTTGGTGTATTTGGATTGAGCGGAATGCTCGGATTTTTCGAGGAGTTGCTTTGGCTACTGATCGGATTGTTGCGCAAGCTCGACATTTCCATGCGGCATTGAAGGGGGGTTTGCAGCGGAGTCGGCAAGTGAGGAGTGTGAAGACTGTCACATGGAAACAGGAGGGAGATGGCGGATGGCTGCTGCATACAGATGGATGTGTGGTGGTTGAAGAGGGTATTTCGGGCTATGGTGCAGTCATTCGCGATGCCGCGGGTGGTTGGAAGATGGGTTGTTGTGGGCAGTTGCGAGGTCGAGGCATCCTGGAAGTGGAGCTTTTAGCTTTGAAGTTTGGTATTGACTTGGCTTGCCAGAATGCAGTCCCCCTCTCATATTGCTATGTGGATTCGCTTGAGGTGATCCGTTTGATAAATGGCGGAGTGCAGCGAAGACATGTGTATGGACATCTCATTGAGGATATTCGTCGCGGGTTGCGCTCTTTGGAGGGATGTGTGGTTCGCCACGTATTCCGGGAAGGCAATCAAGTGGCGGATGCTTTGGCTCGCAGGGCGGCTCGGTTGGAAGATTTCTTTACGACATGGGCCTTTCCTCCGGATGACGTCAAGACTTTTCTAGAGCGCGATGCGGCGGATACTGTTTATTTTCGTTTTTGATTGTTTTCTTTAGTTAGTTGTCTTTTTCCTTTCTTTTCCTTTTTTTTTCTTTCTTTTGCTCGCTTCTAAGGCTGTGTCACCCAAAAAAAACTTATTCAAATTTAAATTCAAACTTTCAGTTCTTCATAAATGTTGATGAGGAGATTGATGGATGATACCGATTACCGGGTATGTATCTTGTGATCGTCTCCGTTATTTATTACTACTATTTCACATTTTAAAAAATATATTTTCACTTCAAATGCTTTACTATTATCCTGTCTAAAGTATAGTTTCATAGGAGTATTTTATAGTTAACCAAAAGATATTTTAACAATATCGGTGATGTGCATGGAAAATGTTACGGTGTTGATTGTGATGGGAAAAAAAGACCAAATACATCCATTTTCTTTTCAAAAAAGCCAAATCGATCCTTTTTAAATTTTATTGCCGATTTAGTCCGCTACGTATGCTAATTATATCCATTTTAGTCCAAAAATTACTAATCCTTCCTGGGACGCTGACGTGGCATTAATTTATTTTGGTCCTTTTCATTCTTAAATGCGATTCAAGATTAAACACAATGAGACAAAAGGCATGTGAATGTCCTTTTCATTCTCCAGCCCTCAGTTTTGAGTCAAACGTCCCCATTATCGTTTCTTTGTTGTCGGAATTTGAGTATGCGCCGCGGGATTAGGGTTTGAATTGGGGGTACTGCGATATGGGAGGTAATTGAAATGAAGGGCTTCGAATTGGGGTGCTGCGATATGGGAGGTGATTGAAATTAGAGTCGGGTCGGGTTGCACACTTATTTGGCAACCACGTTTGGCGTGGGAGCCAAATCTACAGTATTAAGTATCCCATCAGGACCACACTCCAGGACCCGGGCAAGGAAATTCATGGACCGGATTGCAAGCCTTCTCAAGACTGAGGAATTCCAAAAAGAAATCAATAGAGAAGAAGGCCACAATCCGAAAGCATTGATCATGATCCAACTCGATGAGACCGGAGGGATTCCAACCATGGAATCCCCAATTTTGAAGCAGTAAGCCATCACCGTCGCCGGAGAGTCACCGGAAGATGACCGGAGAAGCCGTCGGAGCATCGGAGCATCGCCGGAAAGTCAAACGGAGCTCGCCGGAAAGTTGGCCGGAAGTTGGCCATCGCCGGAGAGTCACCGGAAGTCGACCGGAGAAGCCACCGGAGCACCGGAGCATCGCCGGAAGGTCAAACGGAGCTCGCCGGAAAATTGACCGGAAGTTCGCCGGAGATCGGCCAGAGCCACCACCGGTCGCCGGATAATTTTCGGACAAGTCGGAGATTGGTCGGATAATATATTTTGTAATAGTGTAGAAAAATAAGAGCATGTGAAATTTGGCTAAGGCATGGAGGACATGCAATTCGAATTGTGCAATTTGAATTATTCAATTTGAATTAATTCAAATTAGACAATTCAAACTAGGCAACTCCACCATGCCTTAGAAGAATTTTGGAGGACATGCAATTCGAATTATGCAATTCGAATTATGCAATTCGAATTAATTCGAACTTGACAATTCCCATGCAATTCGAATTATGCAATTCGAATTAATTCGAACTTGGCAATTCCCATGCAATTCGAATTATGCAATTCGAATTAATTCGAACTAGGCAATTCCCATGCAATTCGAATTATGCAATGCAATTCGAATTAATTAGAATTAGGCAATTCGAATTTAGTCATTTTCATGTATTTTCTTATTCCAGAATTGCCTTTTTGTAATGAGGTCTATATATATGACCTCCCAAACACTTGTAAGACATCTTTGCTTGAATGAATATTAATTATCTCTCTTCAAAGATCATTTGTGAGTTTACCCACATTCTCACACACTCTTTGTATGTTTGCTTGGAAACATTCATCAACTTGGCTTGAGGCTACCATTGTTGATCATCAAACCGAGGCTTGAGTGGAAGGATTGGGATGAGGTCAAGGTTTTGAACACCTTGGTTGCTTCCCCCGACGACTCTTGTTGCGGTTTTGCTTCCCTATCTTTATCTTTTATTTTTCTTCCTTTGTTCTTGCAAGTTAGTAACCAAGAGATCCATGGCATCCTAATTTATTTGGTATCAGAGCGAACCTTGGTTCTACTTGTTATTATTTTCAAAACCCAAAAATATATCTCCTTGTGTTTGTGTTTTTGTTCCTAAAAATTCAAGAAAACCCAAAAATAGTTGCTGTCCACTTTTCGAAAATTCTGGTATCTGCTCGTTGGGAATTTCTGAAATCTGGTTACATATTCTTGTTCCTCTCGTCGAGTAGATGTGTTTACATATAAAGTTCATCAAAAACGGACGTCGGAGTCAAAAGTTATGGCCGATTGAAGTTTTGGTGTTCTTGTGTGCAAAAATCCGAAAATCACCATATTTTGCTTTTTGATCTTGTATTTTCTTGTGTTTGTTGTTAGTTTTCACTCATTTTGATTCTCATATGTGAATGTATGTATTTGGAATGTGTTCATGTGATTAATTGGATAATGAGCAACTAAAAATTCCAAGTGAGTGAATTTGAGTGTTCTTGAGAGTTTATATGATCTTCGTCATGTTCATATAATCTTCATCCTTGTTCTTGAGCCCCAAAATCTGATCCAAAGTCCTCTAGTGCCGTGTGTTTTGCAAGTTACAATAGGGGAAATCATTGCAATCCTAAGTTGGTAGAAGTATGGGCAAAAAGTTGATTTGAAATGGAGTGGTATGGGCATTAAGTGATTGAAAAGAGAGCAAGTGTCTCCCTCACGTGACCAAATCCAAAGTTTGGTAGGATTGAAGACTTTGTTGCCTTGAGTGGGTCCCACATCAAAAGTCTCTTGAATTCTTTTCTTACCTCACGGCCATGTCAACTTGAGTGATTTTGGGCATATATATTTTGAGTAATACAATAAAGTGGATATATTTGACTGGCACAATTGTTCCTCTGATTTATTTCATGAACACTGAGTTGAAGTTCCGTCTGAGATAAAGAGATTGGAATTCCTCTCATAAAATTGTGATACCTAGCCATTGAAGCCACTTGAGTATTGGGTTTATTTTTACTGGGTGTTTATTTTTATTTTTAATCTGTGAATCAATATTTGGGAGTCGAGTGTTGTGAGCTACCACTTTTCAAAATTTTGGTGAGTTCACTTTTATATTGTGAGGTCTTGGAATTATTGGATTGCAATAGCCGATTAAAACTGTGAACATAATTTCATTGCATTGCATTTCACATATTTCCTAGCGGTTGTTGATAGAGTCGAACATTGCATTTGTATCTTGCATTGTGCATACGTATATTCAGGCCTCACTCTCCACCACTCGAAATTTGTTTGTGATCACTGTGGACTGCAGAAATACCAGGTTGTGAATTAACCCAGCATTCAGCCATCGGGTTGTGAGCAAACTGAGTGATTTTACCAAGTGATCCAGATAAATTCCATCTTTTATTTTATTTTATTCTATAATTGTTATTCTCTATAATATTTTCTTTTCAGGTATTGTGTAATTTTTCTGTCTAGATTTCTGATATGGCAGGTTCAGGACAACCTTCTAACAAGGATCTGATGGACATATTGCTGAGACTGACTGCTCGAATGGACAGTATGGATCAGAGAATGGATGATTTGAATCATCGGGTTGATACCTTCAAGGACGACATGGTCATGCATGGCAATGCTGTTCAATCAGAAACCATGAGACGACTTGAACTGAAGATACAGGAAGTGTTTGACCGAACAACTCCACAGGCCACTCCACCTGCGACGTCCAGTACCCCTCGGAGCCATCAAAGTGGACCTCAGGGGGTACGAAGCCATGAAATGGAAGAGGCCGAGGCCGAGATCGAGGCCCAGCAGCAGGGACCCCGACACACTGGTCGAAACAATCCTGTACCTTAGACACCCGCGAATCTACAACCGCCACGGGTACCTGTTCCACCCAGACCAGTCAGACACCAACAACGTGATTCCGACTCAGATCCCGACGAGGAGGTGTACCTCAGGAACCCCCGCCGAAATAATCGTTATGATGAGCCCGACAGAGATTTGAAGGGGATCAAGTTCGACATTCCTACATTCAAAGGAACCTCCAATCCGGAAGAATTCCTTGAATGGAAGCATTCGATGGAGCTCATCTTCAACTGCCATAACTACGCAGATATCAAAAAGGTCAATGTGGCCGTTTGTGCTTTCAAAGATTACGCGTTGGTATGGTGGCAGAAGGTGACTCATGACATTCATCGGAATGGCTATGACCCCATTCAGACTTGGGCCACACTGACACGGACTATGGAGAACAGATTTGTTCCGTCTCACTACCGACAGGACTTATATGATAAGCTTGCCTTTCTTGTTCAAGGGAACAGGTCGGTAGAGGAGTATTTCAAGGAAATGGAGACTCTCTTACTGAAAGCCGGAGTAATTGAAGACGAGGGCATCACGAAGTCTAGATTTCTCAAAGGACTCCGAATCGAGATCCGAAAGGAGGCTAAGTTGCGACCATACGATACTTTGTCCGATTTGGTGGAGCTAGCCATGAAGCTTGAAACCGATGATCGACCTCGAGTGCAGAAATACCGACAGGATTCCGGATCCAGTTCGCAGAAACCTTGGGTTCAAAAGACGTTCGTTCCCAGGGACGATAAGCCCAAGCCGAAAGGTTTTGAAATGGCCAAGGAATTTAAGACCTACCGTCCGGAAGGTCCTAAACCCGCAGTCATCGAGAGGCCTAAATTTGACAAGGATCGGAAGAAGGAAGTCACGTGCTTCAAATGCGGTCGGAAGGGACATTACTCACCTGAGTGCCCCTTCACCAAAAGAGCTGCACTCCTGGAAGACGGATCTTGGAGAATAATAGACTCTGATGATGAACAACCTGAACAGGTTGAGAGAGAAGAAAATGAGGACTCCGATGACAGTGAAGAATTCTACGTTGCCGAGGAAACCGTTGAAGAGGATCGCAAGGTAACTAATTTGGTGGCTATGCGGACTCTCAGTGCTGAACGATCAGAAGAAAAACCTCGATCTGACGAGCAACGGGAGAATTTATTTTATTGTCATTGTGATTTAAAGGGCAATGTTGCTTCTGTAATTGTTGACAATGGTAGTTGCACTAATGCTGTGAGTGCCTATGTTGTTCGCAGGTTAGGCATTCCAACTGAAGAGCATCCGAGTCCCTACCACCTCCATTGGATGAATGACCATAGCGACCTGAAAGTCAACCGACGAGCCAAAATTCCTATCAAGATCGGGTCCTATTCTGAAAACGTCATTTGTGACGTCATTCCCATGACTGCCTGTCACATTTTACTGGGCCGACCGTGGTTGTATGATCGCGATGTCAAATACAAGGGTCGTGCCAATTGTTTATCTTTTATTTTTAAACAAAAGAAAATAAATGTCAAGCCACTGTCTGTGAAAATGGTTCGGGCTGATCAAGAAATTCTGCGTACTAACATGAAGAAGGACGAGGCAGAGCGAAAATTGAAGGACAAAGGAAAGACCCTCTGTATCGAGAGCACCTCTGCCAATCCTTGCCTACTGACGACTCGAACCGATTTTGAGCAAGCAATGCGCGCACCGACCTCAACAGGTTACTGTTTCCTTGCTTTTGCAAAACCTGTTGATGATATTTGCAGAACTTGCACTGCTGCACTTGATATTCCTATTGACTTTTCCAGGATGTTGGATGAGAATTCTGATATCTTCCCGGATGAAGTTCCCGCTGGTCTTCCACCTTTGCGCGGAATCGAGCATCAGATCGACTTCGTGCCGGGCGCTTCAATTCCGAATCGACCAGCCTACAGGATGAATCCGGAGGAGACCAAAGAAGTGCAGAGACAAGTGCAAGAGCTGGTGAACAAGGGATGGGTCCGAGAAAGCCTCTCACCTTGTGCGGTGCCTGTCTTATTGGTTCCCAAGAAGGACGGAACATGGCGCATGTGTGTCGACTGCCGTGCTGTCAAGTGTCAATGCAATCACTATCAAGTACCGGCACCCCATACCCCGTTTGGACGACATGCTTGACGAGCTGGGTCACGCCAGCATATTTTCCAAGATTGACTTACGAAGCGGATATCATCAAATCCGGATACAACCGGGAGATGAATGGAAGACGGCGTTCAAGACGAAATTCGGACTATATGAATGGCTAGTCATGCCATTCGGACTGACGAACGCGCCTTCAACATTCATGCGACTTATGAATGAGACCCTTCGCCAATTCATTAATAAATTTGTCGTTGTATATTTTGACGACATTTTAGTGTATAGTTCCAATGAGTCTGATCACCTTTCCCATGTCCAACAGGTACTAAATAGGTTGCGGGAAGTTCAGCTCTATGCTAACAAGGAGAAATGCACTTTTCATGCGACTGAACTCTCGTTCCTTGGCTACATTGTGGGACGTGGTGGTCTTAAGGTCGATGAAGCAAAAATAAAGGCAATCTCTGAATGGAAGCCACCCACGAATGTGCATGAAGTTAGACAGTTCTTGGGTCTGTGTGGGTTCTTCAGGAGATTCGTCCCGAATTTTAGCTTGATTGCGGCACCCCTGACTTCACTGCTTAAGAAAGGACTTGTCTACAATTGGGGGCCGCCTGAACAGAAAAGCTTCGAGGAGCTGAAGAGCAAGCTGACCCACGCACCGGTATTGGCCCTACCAGATTTCGATCTACCATTCGAGGTAGAATGCGATGCATCGGGCATCGGTATGGGAGCAGTCTTGTTACAAAATGGAAAGCCAGTGGCATACCACAGCGAAAAGTTCTCTGGCGCTCAGTTGAATTATTCCACATACGACAAAGAACTCTACGCTGTGGTTCAAGCGTTAAAGACGTGGCAACATTATCTGCGGGGCCGTGAGTTCATCATTCATACTGACCACGAGACCCTCAAACATATTCGGAACCAGGGCCAACTGGGGAAAAGGCATGCACGCTGGAGCGGATTTATCGAGACTTTCCCGTATGTGCTCAAGTACAAAAAGGGGAAGGAAAATATTGTTGCAGATGCTTTATCCCGAAGTACAGCCTTGGCGGCCATTGCCACGACACACCTGATTGGCTTCGAGCATATTAAGGATCAATATGCCACTGATCCTGACTTCAAAGAGTTTTGGGCAGAAACCGAAAAGCACGGGTTCAAGGAGTTTTCAAGACTGGATGGATTCCTGTATTACGAGAACCGGCTGTGCATTCCTAAAGGATCCGTTCGGGAGTTACTGATCAAAGAAGTTCACAGCGGAGACCTTATGGGACATTTCGGAAGGACTGCCACTTTTGGTATTTTAAGTGAACGATTTTACTGGCCGGGAATGAGGAAAGAAGTGGATGATCTGATCTCCAAGTGCATCGTCTGTCTGAAGGCGAAATCCACTTCCAAGCCACACGGGTTATATATGCCTCTACCAATTCCCGAGGGACCATGGATTGATCTTTCTATGGATTTCGTGCTGGGACTACCACGGACTGCTAGGAACAAAGATTCAATATTTGTAGTGGTAGATCGCTTCAGCAAGATGGCTCATTTTATCCCTTGCACGAAGACCAACGACGCCCACCACATTGCCAAATTATTCTTCAAGGAAGTGGTGCGTCTCCATGGGATCCCAAAGACAATTGTGTCGGACAGAGACACAAAGTTTGTCAGCTATTTTTGGAAATCTCTGTGGCATGAGATTGGCACGAAGCTGTTATTCTCCACAGCATATCACCCTCAAACAGACGGGCAGACTGAAGCCGTCAAAAGAGTGTTGGGAAATCTGCTGCGGATTATTACTGCTTCAAGCTACAAGAGCTGGGACGAGTGTCTGCCTTACATCGAGTTTGCATACAATAGACATGTCCATAGTGCCACTAACATGTCACCGTTCGAAACTGTCTATGGTTTCAACCCACTAACCCCTGTTGATTTGCTGCCATTGCCCCGCAATGAGCATTTTAATGTTAATGGCAGGGACAGGGCTCGGGCGATACAGGAACTTCATCGGAACGTCCAAGACAGCCTCAAGAAGGCCGCGGAGACATATGCGAAATATGCCAACAGAGGACGAAAGAAGTTGCTGTTAAAGCCCGGGGATTGGGTTTGGCTCCATATGCGCAAGGAGAGATTTCCATTGAAACGGCGTGATAAACTTTCCCCGCGTGGAGACGGTCCATTCAGAGTGCTGGAAAAGATCAATGACAATGCCTACAGGTTAGAATTGCCTCCTGAGTATGGAATTAATGCCACTTTTAATGTTGCAGATCTCGCCCTCTACGAGGAAGACGGTGAAGAGCTTGTTCGGTTGATGGCTCAACCTTCTCAAGGGGGAGGGGATGGCGTGGGAGCCAAATCTACAGTATTAAGTATCCCATCAGGACCACACTCCAGGACCCGGGCAAGGAAATTCATGGACCGGATTGCAAGCCTTCTCAAGACTGAGGAATTCCAAAAAGAAATCAATAGAGAAGAAGGCCACAATCCGAAAGCATTGATCATGATCTAACTCGATGAGACCGGAGGGATTCCAACCATGGAATCCCCAATTTTGAAGCAGTAAGCCATCACCGTCGCCGGAGAGTCGCCGGAAGATGACCGGAGAAGCCGTCGGAGCATCGGAGCATCGCCGGAAAGTCAAACAGAGCTCGCCGGAAGTTGGCCGGAAGTTGGCCATCGCCGGAGAGTCACCGGAAGTCGACCGGCGAAGCCACCGGAGCACCGGAGCATCGCCGGAAGGTCAAACGGAGCTCGCCGGAAAATTGACCAGAAGTTCGCCGGAGATCGGCCGGAGCCACCACCGGTCGCCGGATAATTTTCGGACAAGTCGGAGATTGGTCGGATAATATATTTTGTAATAGTGTAGAAAAATAAGATCATGTGAAATTTGGCTAAGGCATGGAGGACATGCAATTCGAATTGTGCAATTTGAATTATTCAATTTGAATTAATTCAAATTAGACAATTCAAACTAGGCAACTCCACCATGCCTTAGAAGAATTTTGGAGGACATGCAATTCGAATTATGCAATTCGAATTAATTCGAACTTGGCAATTCCCATGCAATTCGAATTATGCAATTCGAATTAATTCGAACTTGGCAATTCCCATGCAATTCGAATTAATTCGAACTAGGCAATTCCCATGCAATTCGAATTATGCAATTCGAATTATGCAATTCGAATTAATTCGAACTAGGCAATTCCCATGCAATTCGAATTATGCAATGCAATTCGAATTAATTAGAATTAGGCAATTCGAATTTAGTCATTTTCATGTATTTTCTTATTCCAGAATTGCCCTTTTGTAATGAGGTCTATATATATGACCTCCCAAACACTTGTAAGACATCTTTGCTTGAATGAATATTAATTATCTCTCTTCAAAGATCATTTGTGAGTTTACCCACATTCTCACACACTCTTTGTATGTTTGCTTGGAAACATTCATCAACTTGGCTTGAGGCTACCATTGTTGATCATCAAACCGATGCTTGAGTGGAAGGATTGGGATGAGGTCAAGGTTTTGAACACCTTGGTTGCTTCCCCCGACGACTCTTGTTGCGGTTTTACTTCCCTATCTTTATCTTTTATTTTTCTTCCTTTGTTCTTGCAAGTTAGTAACCAAGAGATCCATGGCAACGTTGAAGTGGCAGCAATTCAAAATAGATCCAGCATATATGGTTTAAAATAAATCATTGCCACGTCGGCATCCTAGGAAGGATTAGTGATTTTTGGACTAAAGTGGACATAATTAGCATAGGTAGCGGACTAAATCGGCAATAAAATTAAAAAAAGGATCGATTTGGCTTTTTTGAAAAGAAAACGGATGTATTTGGCCTTTTTTTTTTCTTGTGATGGGACTGTTAATTTTTCTAAAGGTTTACAAAATAAGGTATGTAAAATCTTATGTGGAAAATTATTATGCACAATAACCGAATTCGGCGCAGCGGAAAGACAGTGTATTACTCTAGATGTTGCCTGCTGACCTCACAAACCAACATGAGCTCTTTTCAATGCACTTTGGCCTCACTCACGCACACCATGAGAGACTTCCCAGGAGGTCACCCATCCTAGAATTACTCCAAGGCAAACACGCTTAACTTTTGGAGTTCTTATAGGATGATTACCAAGAAAGAAAAGTATATTATTGGTATGAGTAGCCTATTACACTCCATTTAAGCCATATTCCGAGAATTATAATTTGACACAAAAAAGCTCCTTGTGGACAAAAGAGTTAAAAGTCTCCTCAACGAAAATAACTGCTCATTACATTAGTTACCTAAATTTGTAAAGGCAACGGCCTGATCACTTCTATAGGTACACGCTGTTAATTTCCCCTTTTTTTTCCTTTTTTTTTTCTGTGGTAGAGGAGGGTCGGGGCCATTTTTACTAATTTCAATATTTATTGTGTATGGTACATTCCCATATAATCATTTAACCAGGCTTCCCCGAATATGCTAAGGGGTTTTGGAAAATACTGTATTCAACACTAGCATCTCAAATCTGCCACGGAAAAAGAAAATGATCTGTTTGGATGGCAACATATTCACAAGCATATAGCGGATTGAAACAACATATTGTCTCACATTTCTCTCTCCAAATCTGCTATCTGCTAACAAATCTGCTGACTCCCAAACATCTCCATGCAACTTTGTTAGTCTCCTTAGGCACTTTTGAGAACTTTTTAGGTCCCTGCCCTAGATCTTTGATCTCTCCTTGAATAGAAAGAAATCTATTGTCTAGGGGTCGAGTTTTGATCCAATTGAGGTTAAGGTTTAGGTCACCATCAAGTTTGATCATAACGAATTCTCAATTAATTCTATAAACTATCTAAGTTTGGGGATACCTAATTTGGTCTTCTTAACTTTTTGGGTATTGGTTTCAGATTTTTATGGATTTTAAAAAGTTAGATGATTTAGAAAGTCTATGGACTACACGTAGAGTTGGTTGATTTTGTGGAGACTCTATGTAGAATTTGACTGACTTGACAAAATCCGTAGAAATTTGGAGAGATTTTGCATAGTTATAATTTTTAAAAGAATCCATTAAAGTCTATGAAGAATTAAAATCCATAGACTGTTGAATACCTCCAAATTTTTAAAGACTTTTTAAAATCTGTATTGAATACACCTAGATTTTTAAAGACTTTTTAAAATCTGTATTGAATATCTCTAGATTTTTAAGGTTTTTTAAAATCTAAAATGAATACACCTAGATTTTCAAACTCCAAAAAAATCTCATAGACTCTCTATCCAATACACCCTTAATCACAAACACCACAAGTACCTTCACTATAATTACAATCCATGTGCATACCACCAAAGTTGTAGTATCAAATCATGCCCAACATTAATTGTTTTTCAATTAGGGAAAAGAATTCAAAATGATGAATTTTGTACCTTCCAAATGATTATGTCTCTGTTTGGTTTTTACCCAATCAACTAACTGGCTGTGATTTAGAGCAACTCCAACCGTACCTCAAACACAAACTCAAACACAAAAATGGTGTAAATCCTCTCCAACCGTACACCAAACTCAAACCCAAAAACCCAAAAACTCAAATTCAAACGCATATTTGCGTTTCTACTGTAGCAAACACATATTTGATTTGTGGGTAAAAGTGGGTGGAATAAAGAATATGCCGAGAATATTCTTTTGAGTTTGAGTATAGTGTAATCGGTTGGAGATGAGTTATTGTTAGATGTGACATTTATACCATTTTGAGTTTGAGTTTGGTGTAATCGGTTGGAGATGGTCTTAGAGCGCCTTCCAACTTTTTTTTTAAACCTCTCATCCCACTTAAAAATGTCTTGTTTGATTTCTGCACACAATCCAATACGCTTTTAAATTGTTAATATTTTAAAATATAGTATAAAACTAAAAATTATGTAAAATATATATTCTAAAACTACATGATTAGACGAATCTAACAAGATCGGACTCGACTGTTTTTTTCAAATATATACTTACAATAATATTGTGTCAAAGTTGAACAATGAATAGTGTTAAAAGTCAAACAGGACGATTTAGCTGGGGACGGATGGAGTATTATTATTATTATTTTATTTTATTTATTGGTTTGGAACCCGGCCCGTGTAATTAATTAATCCTCCCTAGTACAAATAATGAAGGGTTTTAAAACAAAAAATTGTCCCCATATGCACATGGCTTTCTTTTGTTTACAAGGCTAGCTAGGCTTCAACAATACCACAACCCATGTCCTCACAATTCTATTGAACCGAAATGTATGCCACAATTATTATTATTCTTTACGAAAAAAGTTAGTGGGAAGAATCTCTCTAATATAATGTCTCCCAATCATTATTTGTTTTTCTTTTTTCGTTTTACTTTTTATATTAATAATCTTGACTCTCAATCATGTCCATATGTGTATTTAAAAACCTAAGTCTATCCTAAGTTGGAGGAGTACTGTACATACACGTAGTAGTAGTCTATTAAAATATTTAGTTTTATTTCATAACGATTCGACATTAGAAATAGATTATAAATAATAAAGAAGACTAATTGTATTTAGACAAGCCTCAAATAGGATATAGACGATATGCATGAGTCCAAGTGGATGGGAATCAAACCTCCAACCTCAAGATTGGGAGTCAGAGACTTGATAACCAGGCTGTTAACCCAACAAAGTATATTTTGAAGCCCATCTAAAAATATATCCGGAGGCCCAAGCCGGGAAAATATATCCGGAAGAGAGGACGCGTCTTCAGGTCAGTAAAAATATATCCGGAGGCCCAGTCCGTGAAAATATATCCGGAAGAAAGAACGCACTTCCAAAAGACCCAATCTATTTTTCTTGGCACGGTCCAATTCAAGATTTATCCGGATAATAACCAGAGCTGCCAATCAAAGCCATCCGCGTGCTTCATGCCACCCCTGAAGTCAAGCCTCCTATGCTGCATGCGTCTCTACAGGAGGAGGCCTCCTATTCCGCATGCGCCTCTACAGGAGTAGGCCTCCTATTCCGCTTGCGTCTCTACAGGAGGCCTCACGCGGCTCTACAGGAGGAGGCCTCCTCCTATAAAAGGAGGAAGGGAGGCACTCGAGAGGGACACCCATCACACAACTCCCTGAGAGGATTTACTCTGCATTTTTTCATTCTGCACTTGTTTTATTCTGCAGTTCAATTCCTGCTTTTTACTCTCCTGCAAATTTTCCATTCCTTTACAGCTTTCTTATTTTCGTGTATTTTCTTTCTGCAATTCTTGTAATCCTTTTGATACTCATCAATCAAAAAAGAGGTTTCTCCCTCAAAGAAATTCTCGGTTAACAAATTGGCACGCCCAGTGGGACCCGAAGTGGAAACCATATCCGCTTGAAAGTGTATGCAACTCAGATCCGGACGAATAGTAAGGGATTTAACACAAAGATTTGGAGAAATGTCGCTGCATGAAGAAACTCCAGTAAGAACACCATCTGAGAACGTCGATGATACAGCGACTACCTCTCAACAACCGCAGGGGATAATGCAAGTCCCAACTTTTTCGGAACAAATACGGCTATCGATGAATGAATCGATGGCTGAATTCATGCCTTTACTAACAAGGCACCTTATGGATGTATTGCGGCCTGCAATGGCTGACCAAACTGACAGGATATGTGGATCCCTGCGTACTCCACAAGAGGGATATATCCCTGGCCTGAATATGTCACCAAGCCTTACAGGACCGTATGGCGGTCTACAAAAGACTTGGGGGACTGGCCAGCCATCACTATCTGAGTTTGGAGCACCACCTCCTATGATGTATGCTCCATCAGGATACTTAATGGCATCTGTCCCGCCATTTGGAGTGGCGGCTCCCATCCCAGCCGCCATGCAAAATACTGGAGGAGGACACATGCAACCTCAAGGCACCAACATACCTTTGGTTGCCCACATGTCTCAGGTCACCCATCAGGCCGCCTCCCCAGTGCCTCAGGCCGCTCAGGCGACCTCCCCATTGCATCAGGCCTCCTATCAGGCGGCCTCTCCATTGCCTCAGGCCTCCCATCATCAGGCCTCCCCATTACATCAGGCCTCCCATCAGGCGGCCTCTCCATTACCTCAGGCCTCCCATCATCAGGCCTCCCCATTGCAGGCCTCCTACCAAGCGGCCTCCCCATTCCATCAGGCCTCTTATCAAGCGGTCTCCCCATTGCATCAGGCCTCCTATCAGGCGGCCTCCCCAGTGCCTCAGGCCGCCCAGGCAGCCTCCCCATTGCATCAGGCCGCCCAACATCAGGCCAGTCCACACTTGGCCACCCAGCAACAAGCCAGTCCACACTTGGCCGCCCAGTATCAGGCCTCCAGTTCACATCAGGCCGCCCTGCAACCTCAAGCCGTCAACCCATACCCGGCCGCCAACATAAGTCGTCCGGCCACCAACATGAGTCATCCGGCCGCCAACTTGGTCTCGACCGCCACCATGGTCCAGGCCGCCATACCTCAGGTCGCCATGGCTCATCCGGACGCCATATATCAACAAACTGCCATGCCTCCTGCACAGGCGCCTGTAGTGTCCCCCGAGTTATTAGCAGATATGATGCAACAACATTTCGGCATTCAATTAAGGCCGATGGAACGGCCCACTTATAGGAAACCATACCCGGATTGGGTAGACACCATGCAGCCTTACCCTAAAGGCTTCAAAATGCCAGAGTTCACCACATTCTCGGGAGACGACGGCAAATCAACCGTAGAACACGTGGGCAGGTTTACTGCTCAGTGTGGGGAAGCAGCGGCCAACGACTGGCTGAAGTTAAGATTGTTCAGTTCCTCTTTAACTGGACCCGCATTTGCCTGGTTTGCATCCTTACGGCCAAATTCAATTCAAAATTGGGCCGATCTCGAACGGGCATTTCACGACAGATTTTATACACCTCTGTCGCAGGTTAGTCTTGCAGATCTCACTAACACCAAACAATTTGCCGATGAGACGGCAAGTTCTTTTATTAATAGATTACAACGCATTAAGGGCCGGTGTACTATAGCAATACCCGATAAAGAAATAGCCAATATAGCAGTGGCTAATATGCTACCGAAATTGAGAGAACATTTAATTGTGCAGGATGCAACTGACCTTGCCCAGCTGGCCGAGAGAGCGGCCCGTGTGGAAAAATTCCTGAGGGAGCAGGAAGAGAGGCGTCCTATGCGTCGAGTCCATTTCGAGGAAATAAAACTCAGTGATGATGAGGACGAACCTGTAGAGGTGGCTGTTGCTGAGCTAGTACAGACAGCCAAACCACATACATGTGCGGCTCTCAAGCCGCCAAAACAAAGAGAGACTAAGTATAAGCCTGAAGAAGACCTTTTTGACATGGGCAAAGCGGACCAAGTGTTCGATGCCCTACTCAAAGACGGTGTTATTAAGTTGCCTGAAGGGCAAAAATTACCAGCGGCCGAGGAAATTCGAGGCCGAGCATTTTGTAAGTGGCATAATTCGTATACTCATAGCATTACCAAATGCAGGAGTTTTAGAACGGCCATACAGAACAAAATAAAAGAGGGTCGTTTGAAAATTGCAGGTATGAAGGTGGATTTAGATCCTTTCCCTCAATTGCCAATTGGTGTTTCTGGACTCATCCCAAATCCAGAAGATGGTGGCTCCAGTAGCCAGAATAATAGAGGAAAGGAACACATTGAAATCGAAGAAGAGGATGTGGACTTATTATCTGATGAGTCCGATCATGAAAGAAAAGAGTTGTGCAGTAAACAACCAAAGTTTAAGAACATGTCGAAGGAGGACTTCAAGAAAGTCCTGGAAGCTGAGGAAAGAAAGCACCACAAGAAGAAGAACCCTCCTTTGAGGGTTGAGATCTCTAAGCAGGCGGTGGAGATCCATGACAATGGAAAACACCAACCCATTGCTCGTGATTATAGACATGGTGTACAGGTGGTTCCAACCTTAATGAGGCGACCAGAACATCCAGTTGAGATTGAAAGGTGGATGAAGAATAGGGCTCAGAACAAAGCCACCCACAAGGAGCCGCCACCCATGACCAGGAGTCAATTTAGGCGGGCTCAAAGATGATATGCCGAGGAAATGCGGCAGTGGGAGGCACAAATTCATAAGTTGGAAACTTCCAGGCCTCGGAAGCCAGTACAACCAACTTATTTCAAAGGAGAGACATCCCAACAGCAGAGACCCCTTCACGAGAAGACACACAGTAGGACGGTAGCAATGGAACCTGATTCACCCATACCACCTCGTGAAGAAAGATTTTATGAGGCCTCAAGAAGACCACCTCTGGCGCCATCACCTTCCGCTAGGGAACCAATACGGGAGAGGATGCAGCCACCGCTTTCCTCCGCCAGGAGGCCAGTGAGGGAAAGGTTACAACTACCATCACCTTCTACCACTAAGAGGCCAGTACGAGAAAGGATGCAGTGGGTAGAACGAAAGCCTCAGCCGTCATCATCACCAAGGCCTAAAGTAACCAAAGCTGGACTTCCTCAGACTAACACTTCATCATCAGCTTCTAATGACAAAGGAAAAGAGGTCGCCACAACCGAATCTGATGAAGGAGGAAACAAGGTCAAGTCTGCGGGACAGAAGTTCATTGAGAAGCTGGACAAAATGGACATGACTCCTTCAAACATGGCTATGGCTAGTGTACTGATGAAATACATGGCGTATTTGGCGGCTCATGAAGCCGGTGAATTTGGAAGTGAACCACACAGTTTTGAAGGATTCACGGCCTATTGCAAAACTGTAGAAACCCAGAAGAAGTCACAGACACAAGTTGAAACGAAATCAACTAGTGAAGCACTTCAAGCGACCAATGAGGCATCACAAGTGAATTTTGGTGCTATTACACCTACAGAGGTGGAGGCCGCTGTGGAGGCCAATCTCGATAAACCGAAAGTTGGGATTAGCGTCCTTGGCATCATGACCGATGAACGTGGCACGATGGATGACATGAATATTGACGAAGGATATGAAGATGATATGTGGGGTAATGTGAACCTCAATATTGATGAGGAACCTCATTTTGAATTAGACGGCATGGATCTTGAAGATGAGGTTTTTTGGCAAGATTTGGACAAAGAACTTAAAGAAGCTGACGATAGGAAAGAAGGGCCAAATGATCCTTCCGTGCCTATACGGGTCTTTGGGCTGGCGGCCGATGAAGAAATAAGCGATACCGAATCCGAGATATGGGATGAGGAAGAGCCATCGTTCGCGAGGCTTATCGAAAGAATGGATGAAATGATAGCCGAATTTTCCCATCCAACCAGGGATGCACCTCCTACGCAAGAACTTGGCGGTCGACATGATGCTTCAAAGGCCGTGGCACAGTTTGCCAAACCCAAAGTTGCCCAGACAAGGCAACTGAAACCCTTGTATGTTAAGGCTCACGTTGATGGGCGTCCTGTGAGCAGGGTATTCGTTGATAATGGAGCAGCAGCCAATGTGATGCCGATGTCAACTTTGAGGAAGATAGGAAAAAGTGAAAGAGATCTGATCCCTACCAGGGTCAGAATGTGTAGCTTTGTAGGAGAAGCAACACAACCTGCCGGATTCATAACGGCGGACGTCACTATTGGATCCAAGACCATCAAAGTGGCCTTCTTCGTGGTGAAATCTAAGACGTGTTACTCAGCATTGCTTGGGCGCGACTGGATTCACATGGCGCAGTGTGTGCCATCCACCCTCCACCAACAGTTGTTAATTTGGGATGGTGACCAGATAGAATTGGTGGAGGCAGATCCTCAACCCTTTGCAGGACCGGACGCCAACAATGATGAGGCGATCTTCTACTTAGAAGACATTCAACCTGCATCAGCCTTAATTGGTATGAACATGGATCTGGAATCCATTGATTTCACAACAAGCGGCTTCAAATTACGTTCTGCATATAGCCGACATGAAGCATCATGCTCTGCATGACGAGCAGCTACGACATTTATAAAGACTTGTTGCAGCGGCTCGCCAACACTGAAATAATGATGGGTGCCGAAATCAAGTCCAAAAATCCAACTGACAGTCGGCCATCTGAATGGCCATCTCCTATAAAGCGGATGTTGCCTAGTCCGGAAGCCAATGAATCACTTGTAGACATCAACCTCGGGACAGAGACAGAACCAAAGTTGACCAAGATCAGTGCGTCATTATCAGATGAAAAGCGACGCCAGCTAGTGGAACTGATTCATAAGTATAAGGATTGTTTTGCGTGGCAGTACACAGATATGCCAGGACTATCAAGGGAGCTAGTGGAACATAAGTTGCCAACGCACCCAGAGTTCAGACCTCATAAGCAGCCGCCAAGACGGTTCGACCCAGACACCATCCCAAAAATAAAGGCCGAAATCGAGAAACTTCTTAAAGCAGGTTACATTAGAACTTGTCGTTATGTGGAATGGCTTGCAAATATTGTACCTGTTATAAAAAAGAACGGTCAATTAAGAGTCTGTATAGACTTTAGAAATTTAAACTTGGCAACACCCAAGGATGAATATGTGATGCCTATGGCCGATATGCTTGTTGATGCGGCCGCCGGCCACAAGTTTTTATCATTAATGGATGGTTATTCTGGATACAATCAAATCTTCATTTCTGAAAATGATGTGCATAAAACAGCTTTTCGCTGCCCAGGTCCAGTCGGCATCTTTGAATGGGTAGTCATGCCCTTTGGATTAAAAAACGCGGGGGCAACATACCAAAGAGCCATGAACATGATTTTTCATGATTTAATCGGTCACACACTTGAAGTGTACATTGATGACATAGTGGTAAAATCATGTGAATTTGGCCAACACTTGGCTCACCTGGAAAGTGCCTTCATCCGAATGAGGCAGCATGGATTGAAAATTAATCCAGCTAAATGTGCCTTTGGAGTGGCAGCAGGGAATTTCCTAGGTTTCTTGGTACATGAGAGGGGCATTGAGGTAGACCAGAACAAAGCTAAGGCCATCATGGAGGCTCGTGCACCAACCAATCTCAAAGAATTGCAGTCATTGATGGGCAAAATCAATTTCCTAAGGAGATTCATTGCCAATGCTGCCGGCAAGATGAAAGCGTTCACTACTTTGCTTAAAGGAAGAAAGAACGAGAAGTTTCTCTGGACGAATGAGCATCAAGCAGCCTTCGAAGAAATAAAAAGAGCATTGGTCAATCCTCCAGTATTAGTGCCGCCAAAACCTGGAATACCTTTGAAACTATATGTATCGGCCGCCGAAGAATCTATCGGGTGCTTGCTTGCACAGGACGATGAAGGCGGCAATGAGAGGGCTATCTATTACCTTAGCAAGACTCTACAAGGGCCAGAGGTAAGATATACTGCATTAGAAAAGTTGTGCTACGCCCTGGTATACTCCTGCAACAAGTTAGAACACTACATGCTGCCAAGAACAGTCCATGTAGTGGCTCCCTTTGACTTGGTAAAAACCCTTTTGCACAAACCAGCATTGAAGGGTAGACAGGCTAAGTGGGCTATGAAGATCAGTCCTTTTACCCTTGTACACGTTCCTCAAAAGGCAGTCAAGGGACAAGCTTTAGCTGATTTCTTAGCTCAACACCCTTCGTTGGTGCTGTCAGAAGATCCCAGAGAAGCTTCTTTTATAGGATTCGAACCATGGGAGTTAACCTTTGACGGATCTTGTGCAAACAGCGGCTCGGGGGCCGGCATTACAATCACTAGTCCTCTTGGGGAACATTGGAAGCTTGCTCGGGAATTAGAGCCTGGCACCACCAACAATCAAGCAGAATACGAAGCTTTGATATTTGGCCTTGAAACTGCATTGCTTAAAGGTGCGAAATCAATTACAATATTTGGAGACTCCTAACTCATCCTGAAGCAGTTAACCGGAGAATATGAATGCAAGAGTCCCAGATTGATTAAGTGCTACTAGAACTATTGAGCAAGTTTTCGGACGCTACCATCACACATGTGCCCAGAAGCCAAAATCAAGAGGCCAACGAGGCTGCACAACTTGCTTCAGGCTGGCAGTCTTGTCGCCCTAGGGGGGCACCACACATTGCCGCCATCGCAAGTGAACCTGAGGACCAACAAGAGAGTGGTGATTGGAGGACCGAGATCATACAATACCTCGAGAACCCGTCATCTGGGGGAGATAACTCGCTAAAAGTAAAAGCTCTGCGGTACGTGCTGATCAATGGCGAACTATTCCGAAGGGCGATTGATGGATTATTGCTCAAGTGTATAGGCCCCGAGAATGCTAAGTTGGTAATGGGAGAAGTCCATGAGGGGATATGCGGCTCTCATCGAGCAGGGCCGAGCATGAGATGGAGCATCCACCGTCATGGATACTTTTGGCCAACCATCATGGAGGACTGTATCATGTATGCTCGCGGGTGTGAAGCTTGCCAAAAGCATGGCCCGATTCAAAGGGTACCGGCGGAAGAATTATACACGGTCATTAAGCCTTGGCCATTCCGTGGCTGGGGGATGGACATCATTGGAAAAATTCATCCACCGTCATCCAAAAACCATGCGTTCATACTAGTGGCCACTGATTACTTCACCAAATGGGTAGAAGCGTGGCCAATGAGGAAAATTGACCAAAGCGATGTAATTAGGTTCGTAACTGAGCTCATACATCGATTTGAGATTCCCCAAACAATCACTGCCGATCAAGGTACAGTGTTCACTGGCGAAAAGTTTATAGCTTTTGCCAAGCAGTTTGGAATCCGCATCTATCATTCCACTCCGTACTATCCCCAAGCAAATGGTCAGGCTGAAGCCACCAATAAGATCTTAATAAGTATGATCAAAAAGGCGGTAGGCGAAAAGCCTAGGAAATGGCATGAGACCTTATTAGAGGTTCTATGGGCTTACAGAAACTCTAAATCCACAGCTACAGGGTTTACGCCGTATTACTTGACATATGGTCATGACGCTGTTTTGCCTCTGGAAATAACAGTTCCTTCTCTAAGGGTGGCTCAGCAGCATCACTTAGACTTATCTAAGTATAAAGAGACCATGTTGCAAGAATTGGAGACAGCAGACGGAGACAAGCTCGCCGCTCTGGAAAATATCCGTCGCCAAAAGATGAAAATGGCGAGACATTACGACAAGAGGATTCGAGGCAAAACTTTTAACGAGGGAGACCTAGTATGGAAGGTGATTCTACCCTCGGGGGTGCGTGGCAATGAAACAGGCAAGTGGTCTCCAAATTGGGAAGGACCATTCATTGTTACGCAAAGACTACTTAATGGTGCATACAAACTGATGGACATCGATGGCCAAGAACACAAACAGAGTATAAATGCAAAATACCTCAAAGTATTTTATCCATCAGTGTGGGAATCTGAATAAGAAACGCAAAGTGTATCAAAGAGTGGCCAAGTCACAAGCTCGGCCAAAAGTGGCCAAGTAACAGTAATCTCCCAAAGTAAAGGCAAGAGTTGCCCACCACAAGGCCGATGGGCTGACCCAAAAGTGTACTGAAAACAAAACAGTGCAAAAAACTAAGGAAGAGGCTGCCTAACACCACCCAGTATACGCCGACGCATAAGGGCCCACTGATCACGAGTGCGCTCGAATATGTCCGTCAGACGAAGAAGTGCGGCCGCCGAAGCACGAGCGCGAACAGACAACCGAAGCCGACGAGTCCGAACTCCCGATAACTCAGCCGATAAGTCACGCTCATCTGCGGCTAAACGACCATAGGAAGTCTCTAACTCAGCAGCTCGGGGAGAAATATCAGCCAAGACAGGCTCTAAGGTAGCAAGCTCCTCATTAGCCTCCTGAAGGATACGCCTCCTCTCAAGAATGAAACGCTCTGCCTCCTCAATATCACGCTCTGCTCGCGTAGCAACGTCCCTAAGATGGGATCTGCGACTCTCTCTAACCCCACGATCAGTAGACAACTGCTCGCGCTGAGGGTGGATAGCCTCTATCTGAAGACAAACCTCGCGGTATCGTGCCTCGAGGTCATCAAGCAGCGTCAGATCGTGAGCAGACTGATCTGCAGAGCTACTGAAAGCAGGATAAGAAACAGCTAAATCAGCAACGCGCTCTGAAAAGCTGAGAAAGTCAGCATCCTCGGTAAAGGCAGAAACTGCGCTGACGTCGTCTAACAGGCGATCAAGACTAGAGAACACCTCAGTGGAGAGCCGATCAACATGAGTGGATAGAAGGCGGTCAAACGCCTCGCATGATGAAACAATCCGGTCAGCAGGAGTAGGCACCGAAGGACCTGGCACAGAGGTCGCTGGGACTGAGGCACGGATCATGGGCACCTGAAGACAGCTTCACATAAGTATATGCCAAGAAAATCTCATAAACACGAAAGCTGAAGTGAGCCATACCGGAAGAGGCGGCGCGACTGAATCAACTGAAGTAATAGGAGCAGCAGTAGTAGGATGGCCTGCCTGGTCCATAGGAAGCTAGAAAGGGAGATCCTTAAAACATGTCCTTAAAAAAGGAAAACGGAAACGACATAATCAATAAAAATACCTGAGGAATCACCAAAGGGCCAACCTGACTAGTCTGGAAAATGTGATCTGCAGCCTGAATAATATCTGCAGGAGGAACCTGAAGAACACAAATATCCTTAGAATGCAGTGCTTAAACAAAATAAACATAAAATGAAAGGCAACCAAGAAATACCTGTGGAACCAAGTCATGGTCAGCTGAACCAATCGCGGACCAAGAGAAACGTGGATCAACCTGAGCGGTCAAGCGCGATGACATTACGATACTAAAAAAGAGAAATGCAAATAAAAAGTCTAACTGTGGTAAAACATACCTGGTCGGCAGTAGTTGCAGGCAAGGAATTCGCAGCGCCGATCGTCGCGACGTCTATCATCTGGTGCCTGGGATCGGCGGCCACAGGAATGTCAGCAACATGATCATCCGCCTGGCCATGATCATCATCATCATAGGGGTCTACCGACTCATCCTCATGGTCCTCCTCATCGCCCTCATGACCCTCCTCACCACCTGAGCGTGATCCATCATCACCAGAACTGGCATCTTCTTCGTCAGAACCAGACTGCTCGGCGCTAACTGAAACATCATCATCAACTGCAGACAAAGAGACAACATCAAAAGGGGCAGTGTATGAAGCGCTGTATTAACAATGAAATGATTCAACATACCTCTTCGACGCTTACGGGAGGAAGAGGCTGGACCAGACTGGGACTTCTTGGACCTCGAGATACTCCCGCGAGAAACTGAAACACGAGACTGACGCGAAGGAGCTGAATCTCCAAAACGAGACGCCAGCTGATCATAGGGCGGCAAAATAGAAGTGACGTACGGCGTCCACCACGCCATAAAACCAGCAGCCAGCGATCCAGTCGGAGTAAACGGGAGATAGCTGGAGAGCGTCAGACGAGACGAAAAGGCTATCACAGCCTTGATAACTGCTGGTGTCATCCTCTCCTTCCTGGTAAAACGAGTCGGCCACTTCACCCGGCGAGGAAGCCCGAGGTGGCAGCCAAACTGGCGAGCAAGCAGGTGAGGGCAATAAGGCTCAGCGATAAAAGGATTATAAGCGTCCGTCCTCTTCACCCCACTCAAAAGCATGTGAGGTTTCATGCTGATATTCCATGTAAACTCCCCATGAATGCCACGTGGATGAGTAGGGAAACATATCAACGTAGCCAGCAACCGAGGAACGGAGGCATAAACAAATAAGTCATGGTAGGACGGCCGATAATGATAAAGCCAGTGGATAATCCTCAGACCATCTCGGTTCAGAAGGTCGTCCCGGCTAATACTCACAGACTGAGCAGCCAATATCTCACCTAACGGATCACCCTCCGAAACCTCCTGCGGACTAGGGCGTAGTACCCCTGTGAATAGCTGGGGAAAATATAGCTGGACCCATAACTGCAAGAACCATAGCGGCCCAGAAGCAGTGGTAGAGGGATCTAGTCCTTCGGCCAGCTTATCAGAAAGCTTAGCCATGCCGCTAAACAGAGTTCCGAGGAAGTAGGAGCCTATAGCTCGAGTCTCCGTACTCATAAGCCCTAAGACGAGGGGCAGTGCAGTACTAAGAACAGTTCGTGCACTGGAACAAATAACAAACCGGCTAAACCACAGTAAAAGGAAGGCTACGTGCTCGTCTCGCGTAGAAGGATAAGGCCCTGACGTCTTATTGTGCACAATGTAAGCCGGGTATCGCCTGGCCTCTTTGCCCTTAGGGCAAATCGACGCACCAAGTCTAGGGTCATCAACAGCGGACTGGGTCAACTCCGATCCGACCACACGAAGCCCCGTGATCATCACCACATCAAGAAGTGTAGGGCCGACAAATCCACAGGGAAGCTGAAAAGCATTAACAGACGAGTTCCAGAAGCCCATAAGATAGTAAAGTAAGCGATGGTCTATCACCACAGGCTTGGTAGATAGACGGATGGCCTCATCAATCCCCCACTCACGCCAATCAGAAGTGCGACCCGACATCCGATGCATCCATGAAGTATACTGACCTAGGCTGCTGTCATCGTCAATCTGAGTCCTGGGAACTTTAGCCTTGTACTTGGAGGTAGAAATACCAGAATGCTGAGGCTGAGATTTAATAGGTTTAGTGCGAGACACAAGGGTACTGGTAAAGGCGGCCTCGGTGACAAGTAACTTGCAAGATAAAAACCGTCTCGAATCATTCGCGCGCTCAGGCGTACTATGAAACGGCCGAAGAAAAAGCTCTGACTCCTGCCGACGATCGAACTCATATGCCTCACCATCAGAATCCGGAATAAGCGGACGCTGCAGATGAGAAAAACAAGCATGAGATTGAGGGATACGAACATAGGCAACGGAACAAGCAGGTAAGATCAGACAAACCTGAATAGTCAGAGGAGAAGCCGAAGTGGCGGCCTGAGCGGTACTAGGGGTGGTGAACTGAACAAAATGCGGCTGTGTGGACCTGGCAATGTCCTGTGCCATACATAGTTACCAGGATAAGTCAAGCGGTTAACAAGATTTAAGTTAACGTGAGAAGGTGCTAATCAAGCCATTTTAACCTGAAAAGCCATGCTGCGCGACAAGGCAGCAAATCCGGTCAAGGGAGCAGCGGCCTGCCCTGGCTGACGACTCCGGGCGGCCCGAGCTGACGAGATGGTGGCCTGGTCAGTGGTTGCTGGTGGCCCCTGAGTGGCGGTCGATGACGACTCAAGGCGACGATCGGAGGCGGCCTGAGTCACAGGAAAGGCGGCCTGAACAGCGGCGGCCGACGAGGATCCGGGCTGATGAGGGGCGGTCTGAGCCAATGAAGTGGCAGCCCGGGGAGTGTCCTTTACTAGGTCCTATGTCATGAATAACGAATGCGATGACTAGAGAAGCAACTCTAAGTTAACCTGACACCTAAACGTGGTGTTCTATGTTCTCTTGGTCCTATCTCATCCTCTTCTATCTTCTATGTTCTCTAAGTCCTATGTCAGATATAGGAATTGCCACAAGCGAGTAAGAATGAGTAATCTTGCTATATTTTCTAACATCGAACATGCATAGGAGGCATGAATCTACTATACGCACATGAATTAAGTAGAAGCAAGCAAAGTTCACAAAATTCAGTCTAAAATCCCTCCTCATAATCCTAACATGCCAAAATGCTCATCAACTTCCATGATATCCCTCCACACAAGTGATAAGCCTCCACCAAAGTATGTATAGCAAAATGAAAATGAAGGACAATCCACTAACCTGGTCCATGAAGTAAATAAGAAGCAAATAAGGGAGAACTGGTTGCAAGCAGATGCCCTCGAACAACGGCCTAGGCGGCCTCAAGGCAAGGTGGCCAAGGGCTGGGCGGCCTAGGCAAGGCAGGCAGGCGGCCTTCGCATGGCTCGCGGCGGCCTTGACACGGAAGGCGGCTCGCGTGGAGGCGGCCTGGGCGGCTCGCGTGGAGGCGGCTTCGTGGGGGCGCTGGGCGGCCGGAGGCACGGGCGGCCTTGGCAGGCAGGCGGCCTGGGCAGGCGGCCCTTGGCAGGCGGGGCGGCCTTGGCGAGGGCAGGCGGCCTGGCTGGGCGGCCTTGGCGAGGCAGCAGGCGGCTTAGGCGGAGGCACCGGGCGGCCTAGGCGGAGGCACCGGGGCGGCCTAGGCGGCCTGCAGGGGCGGCCCTGGCAAGGCGGCATGCGGCCTGGAGCAGCGGCGGGGCGGCCTCAGGGCGGCCTGGCAGCGGCGGCGCGGCGGCCTCGACGGCTTCCAGCGACGTCCGGCGACGATTTCTATGGCCGGAATCTGGGCGACGGCGGCGGTTTCCGATGGCCGGTGGAGGAGTAAGGGAAGAAGAGAGTAAGAAAGAAAGAGAGGAGGAGAGAAAGTGAGAGAAAAAGTTTTGAAAGAAAATGATGGGTAGAAGAATTTTGAAGGGTTTTATATGGTTAGGGTTTTGTCCCTAATGGGCCCTAATGGGCCGAAAATTCCAAAATTAAGCGCGCAAATTTGTCTTAAAATACTAATCAGACAAAATGCGCGAGGGGGGCATCTGTTAACCCAACAAAGTATATTTTGAAGCCCATCTAAAAATATATCCGGAGGCCCAAGCCGGGAAAATATATCCGGAAGAGAGGACGCGTCTTCAGGTCAGTAAAAATATATCCGGAGGCCCAGTCCGTGAAAATATATCCGGAAGAAAGAACGCACTTCCAAAAGACCCAATCTATTTTTCTTGGCACGGTCCAATTCAAGATTTATCCGGATAATAACCAGAGCTGCCAATCAAAGCCATCCGCGTGCTTCATGCCACCCCTGAAGTCAAGCCTCCTATGCTGCATGCGTCTCTACAGGAGGAGGCCTCCTATTCCGCATGCGCCTCTACAGGAGGAGGCCTCCTATTCCGCTTGCGTCTCTACATGAGGCCTCACGCATCTCTACAGGAGGCCTCACGCGGCTCTACAGGAGGAGGCCTCCTCCTATAAAAGGAGGAAGGGAGGCACTCGAGAGGGACACCCATCACACAACTCCCTGAGAGGATTTACTCTGCATTTTTTCATTCTGCACTTGTTTTATTCTGCAGTTCAATTCCTGCTTTTTACTCTCCTGCAAATTTTCCATTCCTTTACAGCTTTCTTATTTTCGTGTATTTTCTTTCTGCAATTATTGTAATCCTTTTGATACTCATCAATCAAAAAAGAGGTTTCTCCCTCAAAGAAATTCTCGGTTAACACAGGCCAAGTTTTTATCCCAAGTTCAATTATTATTATTATTGTTTGGCAACCTATACAAATTAGAGTAATACGTAGAAATCACGTGCTAGAAGTATAAAAATTACTTACCACGACTATATTAATTCTTTTTTAATATTTTTATCATTAATTACCAATTCTAAATTTTAAAATCTAATCTCGGTCTATTTTTCACACACACGCCCGTAGTTAAACATAAAGTTTTCTTTGAATAAAGATGTCTTTGATGAATTCCATAAAAGGAAGGCTATACGAAGACAATGATTATTACTCCCTCCGTCCCATATAAGACGTCATGTTTGACTTTTTGACATTGTTCATTGTTCAACTTTGACTCAATATTATTGTAACTATATATTTGAAGAAAATAGTCGAGTTCGATCTTGTTAGATTCGTCTAATTGTATATTTTACATAATTTTCGCTTGTATATATTTTGAGATATTAACGATTAAAAATGTGCATTGGATTGTGTGCAGAAATCAAACAAGACATCTTAGCTGGGACAGAGGGAGTATGTTCTAAACGGGCTTTGCTTTATACTATGTTATATGTATTTGAATATGATAATGGGGCTGTTTGGATGACAGCATATTGGCCAGCATATAGCATATTGGAAGAGCATATTGTCTCACAGTTCTCTCTCCGAATCTGCTATCTGCTGGCGGATCCGCCGACTCCCAAACATCCCCAATATAATATTCAATTACATATATTATGTGAAAAAATTATTTAAAAATTAAATTAAAGTTTATAAAACCACGAGAGCTTGACCAAATCAACACCATATATAAAGAATGAATAAAGAAAGAAGAAGAGGCGTAAAAAAAAAAGATGTACTAATAGAGTGGGGTGGGGCCTAATTTGACTAACAATGAAGGAAGCATACATGTCGTGATGTCCATGTGCACTTGTGCTAAAGAAAACATTGCATACCATGCCTTGCCTCAATCATTAATGAATATTATTGAATAGTACTTCCTCAAAATACATGAATCTGCAACCGCAATATCTTCCTTAATTGGATTTTCCCCCCAATTCTATTCTAGTATGTAATAGAAGTACGTATTATTGTATACACTTCCTCCCTCCATTACATGTGCTATTTTGTTCTATAAATATGGTGTACATTTATTTGCACGCAGAGCGCTGTCTTAAACATCTTTTTTTTTTTTTTTTTTTTTTTTTTTTTTTTTTTAAGATCCTGTGTAAAACTAAAGATTTGACCCTTTTAGAAGAACGATATGTATAAACTTTGTTAACAAGGTGAAGGCATTGGGCTATCATCATATCTTGATTTTAAAAATAGCTGCTATAGTTTGAACTTTGAAGCATCTCTCAATATAATTCATTTTTGTTATAACTAGATTAGGAATTTTTTTGAATTAGAGGTTGAGGGGTGGTTCATTTGAAAGGGTACTTTGATGGTTACTTCTTCATAAACCAACATATACTTTGAATAGTACAGTAGTATATAGGAGTATATACTATAAAATTCCCCATGGAGATAATTCCGAGGCTAATTATATTTACACTTGAGCTATTTGGAGCGGTTTTTAAAGTTGTTTTGGGCTTCTACTTCAAAACAAAAACACTATTTTCAATGATATTTTTAAATCCGTTCAAACAAGTTGTATTATTTGAACAACCATGTAAATATGTTCTTGGCTCTTGACTACATCCATAATAAATTTTGAACCATTTTGTTTAAAAATATATTATTTTTACTAAAAGCAGTTTGCAGAAGCACATTCAAAAAGACTATGGCCCTGTTTGGTAAATAAACTAAACGAAATTAGCTTATTCTATTCATTTTAAGTTAAACTAGCTTATTTCAAAAGACAAAATACCTTAAAATAGTGTTCAATCAGCTATTTTTTAAACCGCTGCAAATAGCAGCATTTTGGAATTAGCTTATTCTAGGCAAAAACATTTGCCTCAAAACTGTCAAACAATTAATTTTAACTAATTTATACTCAAATTACTCACATAATCAGTTAACAACTAACGGCTAATTCCAAAACATGCCCTATTATTAAATGATGATGAACAAAAAATATTCAATATATATATATGTACATATATTCAAAATATTTATGGATTATTTTGTATAAGGTCGAATGGTTTAGGAATATCCTATATAACCTGAGAATATATGGACCCCTTTAATATGAGGCTTCTTCAGCTTTGTGGCCCTCCATATGCTTCTTGCCGGCCTATACCTGAGTTTGTCTATATGTGTGCACGATCAACAGTTCATTCAAATCAAGAAGAACTGTATGAACAAAATAAACCATGATCCATCCTTCAGTTTCGTGTGAAAGGAGCTTAGAAAGTGAGGTGGATAAGACTCTTGAGTTACCTTATTCTTGCCTTTCTTGCAAATGTTTTATGATGCTACTTTGAGGATGTCGGGGTCTCTATGTGTGAATGTTAGAGGAGGAGAATGAAATTGAAATATGATCAGTAGTATTGGAGAAATGTCAATAATCTCAAACATTATTTTGATGTTGTTTATTGCATCAGTGCTTGATCCACGACGAAATTTGGGCTATGTATGTTGATTGGGTTGTGGAAAAGTACAAAATAAAAGAAACATATTGTAAAATCAATGAAGACTGACTGGGAATTGATAAAAATAAAAATAATGAAGGAAAAAGCAAAACCCCAAAAGCCTTTACGGGCAAAGAGGGGAATTGGTACGAAGAAGCCAGCAGCAAACCAACCGCCCTAATCGATTATGGAGTTCGCCGTACCTATTCCTTCCTTGCTCTCACTCTCCATCCTAGTTTTCCTCGTAATTCTGACGGTTCAATCCATTGGTGCATCGTCCCCGTGGATTCTGCGCCACCTGGAGTCCAACAACAACAATTATCTGACCCGGAAAGAGAACTGGCTGAATCAAACTCTCGATCACTTCTCTCCTTACGTAAGCCTCATTTTCCGGTTGTTACATCTCATCTGCGTCTTCACGCACGGTGCTTAAGTTCGAGTTTGGAATTGGGAATGCCTTTGTGGCATTCAATTTCTCAAATTTCCAGCTCTTGATTGATAATAAGAGATTTTATTAAGAATTCTGTACAAAAAAAAGCACTTCAGTCGATGCTGCGTTTTAGGCAGATGATGATGCAATTGAAGTCTTCAGTGTTCAGTTTTGCATTTGTTTTGTCTCACAGTACTGAATACAGCAACTAGGGGCCTACGGCGGGATATCTTTCAGGGAAAAGACCTGATTTCTTGCTAGAATTTTTACGACGGCCTTGTTTTCTGACTTTATTTGGTCTGGGCAAGGACTGAACGGGAATGTGGAATTAAACACTGGCATTAAATTGCAGTATCATATTTAAATTACCAGTTTGCAGTTTTACCCATGGGGGGTAAGATTTATATGCATCTGAAGTATGAAATGTGATGTGCCTGACTCCGTAAATACTAGCACTGTAATTTCTTTCTGTTTGTTTGTGCTGTATATACTTTGTCAGCAATTCATTAAAGAACTAGGATTTATTACAATTCCCTGTCAAGGTACAACTAATACTACATATTTCATCATCTGGTGAGGTATTTTGCCAAAATTAATAGCATATACTTCATACAAGATAACAGGGTGTGTGTGTGTGTGTTTTTTTTTTAAATTTTTTTTTATATTTTTTTACAGGACAGACGCCAGTTTCAGCAAAGGTATTATGAATATCTTGATGATTTTCGAGCTCCTGATGGGCCTATATTTCTTAAGATATGTGGAGAAGCTGCTTGCGGTGGGATTGTGAATGACTATATTAGTGTAAGTCTGTCCTATGTGGACATTTACTGTAGGACCTTGGAATATTGTTGCAACTGTTTGTTGTCCATAAATTAAGAAGTAAATGGAGAAAGGAAAGGCCACTTTCTGATCTAAATGCACATTTTTATGTCTTTGACAAAGTGAAATATGCTTACAACTATGGCAGACATGATGCATGTGTTTACAAACAACCGATTGGTCTACAAAAATAAAGTGAACTCATAACATGAATCAACCATGAGGTCACTTTTGTATCCTAATAAATAATTGTGGATGAGAGCTGATCCTTGGCGACGTCAAGTACTTTTTGTTTGTTTGAAGTTCCGTCTCAATAAATGTTTGCATGCTGCATGATATAAACCTTGCCTCAATGTCACACAATGCCATGTACTTAATCAACTATTATAGCCCAAGATACTTAAAGGTTTTTTCTGTGCTATGCTTATTATTGAAAGTATTGAATTGGTTTAATTTGTTGAACGTGGGTAGCTTGACATTACAAAGAGTAGAAAATGGAGCTCAGCATCTCTGATATGTTTATTTCTTGATATATGCTTGCATACCCTGAACTTCTTCCATTGTGAAAAGTTAGTCTAAATGATCATGAAAACTTGACAGGTTTTGGCAAAGAAGTTTGGAGCAGCTGTGGTTACTCCTGAGCATCGTTACTATGGAAAGAGTTCTCCTTTTAAATCTCTAACCACAGAGAATCTGAGATATCTTTCATCAAAACAAGCACTCTTTGATTTGGCTGTGTTCCGAAAGCATTATCAGGCAAGTAGCAGCTTGATCTTGCACTTTTTTACCCTGTGACCTGATGCTTTTTCTGGGAATACAAAGCAGTAAAAGTGTAAAACCTACTCAAGAATGTGTGGGAAAGGGAAGGGTTATCTTATTCTACTTTCGTTTTATACTAAATTTGTTACTTTTATATTTTTTAGTTCTAGAATGTTTGACCTAATTGCATAAGATCTGGATAAGGAGATATCTCTATGCCAGGGATTTTAACTTGGAAAAAAGGGTAAAACTTTGTGAAATTTATATGAAAGCTAATGCTAAGGATAGAAGGATGAGTGTTTCTTGCTGCTTCTTTTTTTCTGACCATTCTCCAAAGTACTACTTCCTCCGTCTCAGTAATCGTTACATTCCCCTCCGACACGCATGGCAATGCACATTTTTAACTGTTAATAACTTAAATTGTGTACAATGAAAAATTAAAAAAAGTTGATATTCTAAAAGTATAATATTAGACGAATCTAAAAAGATCTCACTTGACTATAGTTTTTTATTAAATAACTACGATAAAAATTTGAATTAAAGTAAACAGTGAATAGTGCAAAAAAGTGATCCATAACATTTTACTAAGACGGAGGTAGTATTACTTTTTCCATCCTTCATATTCTCTCCTTTATCGCATAAAGAATTCACATTTTTGTCTTTATTTGTTTTTTGTTGCACAGGACTCCTTAAATGTGAGGTTCAACAGATCAAACGTTGAGAATCCTTGGTTTTTCTTTGGTATTTCATACGCTGGGGCCCTTAGTGCGTGGTTTCGCCTGAAGTTTCCACACCTTACTTGTGGAAGTCTTGCTAGCTCTGGGGTTGTCCTTTCCATTTACAACTACACAGAATTTGATAAGCAGGTGAAAGAATTGTTCCAATTTTAACTAATTATAATGCTAAAAAGTGACATCTGAAATATGGAGTTCATGTGAGTGTTGAATCCATCTATGAAGTTATGTGTTCAATGATCAGTTTTTATGTTAGGTATGTGAGTTGTGTGTTATAATACCAGGGGAATACCCAAGCAGCTAAAATATAGGATTAATATCTTTTTTATTTCAAATGTATATAATAGCTAATTAAGCATCTCGTCTGAGTATTTTTATTTTATCCACACTATCCTTGTGAGTTTTCAATTTCTGGCTTATTATGTGTTGTGGATTGAGTTAATTAGCATATAAGAATCTTACCTTGATGATCTTGTGCAGATAGGTGAATCTGCTGGCCCTGAATGTAAAGCTATACTTCAAGAAATTACTCATCTTGTTGATCAGAGACTGGAGTCCAATGACAAAGCAGTAAAGAAATTATTTGGTGCATCTCAGGTGAACACAACAGACTCCTTATGGAGGCACAAGTGAATGATGCTTTTATTATTTGATTCTTTAGGCCACAATATTGTGCTGCTAGCCAGCAAATATCCTTCAAAAGTAAATAATTGCAATCTGTACTTTGTTTCTATTGTATTTAATAATTTTCCAAAAAATTTACAAGCATAATAACGAAGATAAATATTCTAGACTAGTGCTGTAAATAGTGTAGCCTCACCACCATATGGAGAAGTTGCTAAGGTTGCAGATGAATTTTATTTTCCAAAACAAAAATGTGCATATGCTCCACAAAGAAAAAACTTTATCTTACTTTGCTCCATGACCAGTTAGTTTTACATTTACGCACTTCATGGCTGCTGGCTCCCAAGGGCATTGCTGCTTCCTCTTTTTTTGTGTGAGGTTTTTCTTTTCAAAAAAAATTTCTTTTCTTTTTTCTTCTTTTACTTTTGGGAGGTTACTTATGTTGTATTACATTAATATATGTTAATAGTCATTTTGCAGCTGTATTTCTTATCTGTTTTTTTTATTTTACTTCCTGCTGTGAAATTTTGGTGTTAGATTTGAATTGATTCATATATTACATATACGCATAAGATAGCTATGTTTATATATATATATATATATGTTCACCTCAGAATTTTCTTCTTAACCTTTAAAGTAAAATCATTTGATTAAATCCCTTTTTAGTCCAGAATAATCCTGGATAATTTGCCGTCGAACTCGAAACTCATACTCAAGAAAAATAAAAGGATTTTCTTCTTAATCCCCTAAATGAAATGTTTGAATGAGACTTCTCTTTATTCAAAATAGTTTAGATTTTAATGTTGGATATAAAATCCCTTTAAAACTCATACTTTAGACCCCATAGTTCAAGAGTTATAGCCTGAATACTTTAGTTAAATCCTTTTACTTGGAATTTAATACAACATGCACATATAATTATTCGACAATGCATTCTCAATGTTGAAATAAATAAATTCAATATCTAAAATACCTATCTGGGTCTTATGTGTGTCCCATCTGGGTAAGAAGCACATGATTGGCATTGAATGAGCCCCTTAGTGATTAGTCATATAAAACTATTTTTTATTTGATGACCTGTTTTGTTTCATCGTCTATTTTTGCCTTTTGTTGCATCATTACTTTTTCACTTATATTCTTATTCTGGAATTTTTTTATAATTTACTTAATTACAGCTGAAAATTGATGGTGATTTCCTGTATTATCTGGCTGATGCTGCAGTTACAGCGGTATGTCATTTAATATTTTGTTTATTTGAAATCTTTAGCTTGCTGGATCAATTATTGCATCGTTTACTTTGTCCAGTTTCAATATGGGAATCCAGATAAGCTGTGCATCCCTCTTATTGAGGCAAAGAAATCTGGAAGTAATTTGTTGGTGAGTATTAGTTAATCAAATTATAATTTCTTTTTTCAAGAGTTCTAACATGATTTATATTTTTGGAAAGTTGTATTAGATTATGAGTAATTACAGGTTAGATACCACAAACTGTGGGGTAATACCAAGAAAGAGTAGGGGGAGTGGTTTAGGGCCTGAATCCCTGGGTAGTCAAATATAAGTACCTTTGTAGATGCTCTTTGAGTCTGAAACCTTCCCATGCCAGTCACTATCACCTCACCCTTCAAGAACTTGTACAAGAAAGGAAACATCAAACTTTCGTGTAGTAATGCAAGAAAGTATATAAATGAGTGGTAGTATGATGACTTATAATGGGGGTAAGGTTTCCATCTCCAGTTATATTCTGGCACTGCAATTATGTTTTTATGAAGGTGATGCTTACGTAAAGATGTATCCTGGCTTAATCATGGATATGCACTCTACAAGTATTTACAACATACGGATATGCTATTCATGTGTGCATAATATACATCTTTGGCGTACTTTAATTGTAGTCTTTATTGTTTTAGCTGTTTCTGTTAGCAAATAGTAGTATCTTGCTACACAAATTAATATTAGCCCAGGGATGATTTTTTATTTTTTCCTTGGAAAGAGGGAACCATTTCTCTCTTTCAATAGTGATTTAGGTGTTTAATTAAGCTAGAAAGTGCTTTCTTTTAATTCAGTTCAAATCCATACAATTTCCATCCAATTTGGGATGACCACAAATCCACATTATGGACAATTCTGTCACTGCTTAACCATTTACTATATATGATCCTTTTTACTTTCTTTTATGAACAATGTCTTTTTTCGTTTATATTTTTTAATTCTCATTAGGAGACATATGCTACTTATGTAAAAGAGAATTTTGACGAGGTTGAAACCTACGATCAAGAGAATTTGAAGAAAATTGATTCACCCGATCGCTTGTGGTGGTTCCAAGTCTGCACAGAAGTTGCATATTTTCAAGTTGCACCTTCAAATGATAGTATCCGCTCATCAAAAGTTGATACCAGGCAAGTCTGAATGTCATGTCTCATCAACTCAGCTTTCTTCCATTTTTCTGACTTTTCGTCATTCATTTGGTGTTTGGAGTTCTTGGGGCTAAAGGGGCAAAATTTGAAGATTCAAGTTGAAAGTTATAAATTGCAGATACCATTTGGACCTCTGCAAAAATGTCTTTGGGAAGGAGCTCTCTCCGGATGTCTCTGCAACCAATTTATACTATGGGGGCACAAGAATTGCTGGTAAATCACTATTTATTCTCTGGCCCTGGATTTTTAATTTGCTGGTAAAATTATTTAACCGTTTCCCATTCTACATATATGTGAAGATTCATTGAATTCTTTATTAATCAGATTGTGTTGATAAACTGAACAGTATTAGTTATTAAAATTTGCATGAACTTAAGTTGACTGTCATATGCATAACATAAACTTTTTATTTTCTGGTATATACTATCAATTTTTAGTATCATGTAGTTATAACTCTTTGCCTTCGTTGAAATAAATGGGCAGGTTCGAAAATAATATTCACCAATGGATCACAGGACCCATGGCGACATGCGTCAAAACAAACTTCTTCACCTGAAAGTGAGAGTGAGTCCAAAGATATGCGTGCAATTGATTTATGCTTGAACTTTGGTTCCCATTGAATTTGATGGATGTTATTGTGTTTGATCTATGATCATTTAATTTATAGACTTAGAGAATCTACAAAGCTGCAATATTATGTCTCCTGGGCTTCTAGAATTTAGAATTTAGAATACTGCAATATTCTCTCTCTCTCTCTCTCACACACACACACACACACACACGCACGCACACACACACACACACAAATGTAAAGAATACGCATATGAAAATTTGCTACCCCAATGACAGTCACTTTACAAATTTTGTTTGTTTTATAAAATAAACTCGTATGTTTTGTGAATTTTCAGTGCCATCGTACCTCATAACATGCCATAACTGTGGCCATGGAACGGACATGCGCGGATGTCCCCAGTCGCCTTTGGTTCTAGAAGGTAGTTGCAAGTTTCTATTTTCACATAGTTGTCTTGGTTTCTTAGACATATTCTTGTAATCCCATAAAAATATTTCCTCCTAGTTAAAATTTTACTGATTATATTTCTGATATACACAAATGAAAAATGGTATGTAGCAAAAGCAAGAGTCCAGTTAACATATCTATGTTGTGCTTCCTTAATCCTTAGCTTGATGGTTGATGCGATCTTTCCTTTCAAAGGTTTTGCATGGATTATGAACCTCTTCCACAAATACCAGATATTTACCCTTCTGATTGCGAATTCCAAGTACTGATGGTGCGAATTATTATGCATTTATGTTAGAATAACCTTGTGTGAATTCCACATTATTTCAGGTGATGCCAAGAATTGCAGCTCCCCTAATGCAGTTAATATAGTAAGGCAACAGATCATCAAACATATTGATGCATGGCTGTATCAATGCCGGGGTTCCCCTTCTGGTAGATGCGCTATGTAATATGTAATCAGACAGGGATGGGTTGTATGAAGATAAAATTACACAGCAGCTTTTTAACAACCAACCAAACCGAGCGGCCCACCTTGCCTACAATTTCAGCTGTTGCATAGTTGCATCAGGAACATGAGTATGTATGTGCAGAACTCATGGTGGTTGTAGGGTTTATGACACCACTTGAAAAAACTGCAGATAATATAAGCCTAACAACCTGCGATGGCTCGCCTGTTAAAATTTTTTATATATTGCAGGCAACCTTCAAAATTTCAACTTCCCTAATAGTGGGCAGCCTGCTATTCATTTTCAACACACTATTTTGCTGCCCTGTCTTCTGTTGTGTGCCTTCTGATTATCTGCATTTAGTCTGGAGTTTCTGCAGCATGCATGCTTGAACTCGGACTTGGGACATGGTTCTGTTTCTCTTCTTTTATTCATTGCGGTTTGCACCGAATAAAATTAATGACTACTGGATTGATTTTTCTACTCCCTCTTCAATATCGTAGTCCATGGATGCATGATTCTCAAAAGCCTCCCTTAAGGGGAGTAAAAGGGATTGTGTCCTGGATTTTGCTTTATGTTCTTTTGCTTTTAAATTTAAGCGTTAACAATTGGGCCCGGACCAGGATTTTGTTCTAACGAAGCCGAGTTTGTCCGGGCAGGCAGATTTGGTCCGGATCAAGCTTATTTTGTCCGAACCAAGTTAACTTTTGTCCAGGCTTGGTTCTACTTGGTTCGTATTCAAACCAAATTGATTTTTGTCTTAACCAAGCTAATTTTTGTCCAACTTTGATTTTATGCTAACCAAACCTGGTAAGACAGGTTACTTGGTTCAGATTCGAACCAACCCCACTTATTAGTTGCAACCAGTAGCTTTCTAATCATTTTAATTAATCTCAACACTGGTCTGCTATGTTTTAGTTAGGAACTGATACGGGTGCTGAAATTGAAATTGTAGTAGTTGTTGCCGGTCGAAATAGCAGTTTGAGAACTGAGTCATCAGGTAGTTCAAAAACTAACACCACGGTTTGTGTCCGAACTAAACTCTATGACCGTGTCCATTCAACGCTATTTCATCTTTTTTTCTTACATGTGTATTAATGTTCAAACGCCACGTCGTCACCCCCCATTTCCATACGTACGGCGCCGTCGTCCTCTCCTCTTTCTTTGATTCCCACTTTCCAATCGTCAAAAGGGTTTTAAACTTGAATCTTCACAGGAATCAAGACTCACTTCTCATCATCTTCCCTGCAGATTGCGTTCCTATTATATCGCCCGATTCGCATTATATCCGTTGAATTTTCCTCAAGGCTATCGTTCTCTTCAACCGCAAGGATACTGCTTCATTTATTCCTGATTCTTTTGATTTTTATTTTCCAGATATAGTTTTTGCATTCAATGAATCATGTTCGACGAATTGCCTCAATGACATCTACTCTTTTCCCCAATATGTGAACCAACAATATATAAATAGTTTCAGACAAAAAAAACACAAAAAAACTGAAAGGGATGTCACCATCAACACCCGCGCTGACAGCGACGCACAAGTATGCTGCGGGAGCACTCTTTGCGTTGGCCCTACACCAGGCGCAGATCCACCAGACTCGCCCTTTGGGCTTTCCCTCCGAGTACGACGATGAAGACGACAGCCCCACGGAGGAGCGGGTTAGCACCAGCAGTAGTTCTGATTCTGTTTCCGATGATCCGCAGCTCTGGGTTCATCAATCCTCAGGCCTTCTTCGACCCGTCTTTACGTAATTTATCGTTTTTTACTATATTTATTAGTGATCGTGCAAATGTGTGAATTTAGAGGATGAAAGTGTTTTTCTTGTTTAGGTTTCTGGAAATTGATGGCAGAGCCTGGGATGGGATAGTGGAAACTGTGGCTTATTCACCTGCCAAACATCACGTTGGAGCTGTATGTTCTTGTTTTTCTTTCCATTTTGTCTTTTTCATTTAATTAAATTTGAAGCATCATCTGGTATGATTCCGACCGTTCAAGATTCTTGTGCCTCAGAAAATTACATGTGCACATTGATAAATATGAGAGAGTTAACTAGCCATACTTTTTTTTGGGTAATAGAAATTGGTGAGAATGGGCTGTGGTGAATGTGGATTGAACTAGCTCACAAGATCAATTGGTTAAAAATATTATTCAATGCCAGATAAGGAATTCCTTAATCAAGTGTTGGGTCTCATAAAATCTTCTTCTAGGCTGTATTTTCATAATGAGGGTGCTGGAATCTTAGACAAAGGAATACCAGTCCCTAGGTTAATGAACTGCTCTGTGTTTGGGGATCATGAATAATTTTCTCTTGAAGGCTATTACCAATTTAGAACTCCCAATTCACAAACTTGTGAATCTGTGAATTCTCTTCTATGCTTAGCATCTATACATGTAATCTTTTCTGGGGGAAGTTTAAAATCATTCAATACTTAGTAATTCCTTTAAAACATGTTAAAAATGAGGTTTCAGATTTATCTGATGTTACTAAAAACTGAAATACACTTCCTCGTTTTTTTTTTTTGGTTATATGTGACCCAAATATGCTTTTGGTACTATTATTCAACTTCGACTTACGTTTATATCTCAGTTATAGAGGAAAAAACATAGTCAAGGGAAATCTTGTTGGATTCGTCTCATATTGTAGTTTTAGATATTAATTTTTTATAATTTTTACTTGTATACAATTTGAGTTATTAATCGTTAAAATCGTGTATCAGATTGTGCCAAGTATTAAAGATCTCTTGTAACATGAATGGATATGACTTTAATGATGTAATTATTTTACTGTCATCAGTTTTTAAGGCTACTTGGTGAGGAAAGTAGTGACATACCTGAAGAAGCTGCTGATGTGGAATTGGCTTTAGCAAATAGTGTAGATGCAATGGCTTTGAGCATGGAGAATACTCATTATGCGTCACAAAAGGAAAAGCAACGCGAGTATGAGCATGCATGTCGGGAGAAGCTTTCAACCCATGATACAAAGGTTGAATCCCAAACTGAGGAGAAATATATGCCTGATGAGAATCATGATATTACATCTATAGTTGAGGAAGCCCCCGTGCAATCCATATGTGTTGCGAATGGGAAACCATTGGAAGAGTTAGAGGTGCTTAGTTATCCAAGGAAAGTGAGCGTTCTGTATGCACTTCTTTTAGCATGTCTAGCTGATACCCCTGACGACGACCAGAAATCCACCAGGCGAAGAAAGGGCTATGATGCCAGACATCGTGTAGCATTGAAATTGATTGCAACCTGGTTTGATGTGAAGTGGATAAAAATTGTATGTTCGATCTTCCTAACATCTTAAATTTCTTTAGATATGTATAATGCATATTTTTATTTTTGTCTTTGGTTTACCATAGAGAAATGGGAGTTTGAGGGGATATATTGCATACCTACATCTATACATTCCCAGTCTATAACATTATCTGAAGGGTATTACATTAAAAGTATAGTGGAATTAACCAATGGTTGCTATGCTAGAGGGTCGAGGAAGGAATAGTACGTACAAGTTGCTGTTTTCATCAAGTCCATGATATCTCTTTTAGAAACTGCTAACAGTCAACAGATGAATTGACAAAAAATTGGATAATTATTATCACATTTAGGAGATGAAATATGCATTCTTAGGACAACATGCTACAGTTTATCGGAAGTTGTTGTCACTGTCCTCATGCTGAATTTTAAGGCAAAAATGCTGAAGATATATGATCGTTGAACATAATTTTAGCATTTCAGCATAGAAAATAGAAATTAAGGAGTCAGGATGATGCTGACAGCTATCTTCGAATCTGCAGTTCTGTATGAATTTTTAGGATATAGTCTTAGTCACTTAGAAGAAGAACTTATCTCTTGTGTTCATTACCTATGAGTGATAGCTTATGGCTGAGATTTTGCAGTTCTAAGTCAGTGGTGGCAAATTTTCCCCTTGCTTGGACATTTTAGCTATGTTTGGGACCAAGTAGAATTGGTTATTGGGAGTGAAACTCCCCCGGGAGAAAACTATTGTGGATTATGCTCATCCATAATTCCATATCTCTCATGGTTTCCTTCCGGGGGTTTACTCAATTTCCTCACGTCTCTTCTCCATTCTTCTTTCAAAGAAGCCAAAATTTATGAATTTTCAGTTTTCACATATTATCCTTTGAATATCGTGTGTACATAATACTTGTTTTTGTGTATAACTCCTATTTTGAGCATTAAATTACGTTGGCTGGTTCTTTGTGTTACTGAGGCTGAGTTTGGTTAGTTCAAAAAAAAAAAAAAAAAAAAAAAATTCTGGATATATCTCACATGATTATGCTGTTATTGTTGTTTCTGAAATGTGTCTCGCCGACACCATTTCCCTCTGTCCCTAATAACCTCTTCCCTATTTCAGTTCATTTCAAGATCCATGTTGATACTTGATACATTTTACAGTTTAATTCTTCTTTATTTTGTAATCTAAAATCAAATAATTCTTTATCTCAATAAATATATCCACCCAAACCTTAATCTTCCATAAACTGTTCCGCTCACACTGTTGATGGCATTGCATAATTGCTGTAATTTTTTAAATTTGAAAGAAATGATCCATCTGCAGGAAGCAATTGAAACCATGGTTGCGTACTCTGCAATGGCTCTTCTAAAAGAGGCAGAATCCCAAGAAGAGGCTCAATCTACAAAAAGTTCCTGGACTAAGTGGAGACGCAGAGCTATTATAGGTGCTGCTGCAGTAACTGGAGGAACCTTATTGGCAGTTACTGGGGGTATATCTTTTATCATTCCTAGTTGTTTACAGTGCTGGGAACTGGTGCAAATAGCCTCACAAAGTATCATGTGAATAGATGAGTGTACTCTCCATAGATTTCAAGTTGGTGTCATGTTTATCTATGTATTTGAGCAGGTTTAGCTGCTCCAGCAATTGCTGCTGGATTTGGTGCTTTAGCACCTACATTAGGGACTATAATCCCTGTTATAGGAGCGAGTGGGTTTGCTGCTGTTGCTACTGCTGCTGGAAGCGTTGCAGGTTCTGTTGCAGTTGCAGCATCATTTGGTGGTGGGTACTATATGCATTACTGCATTAGGATATATTATAATTTACCTTGACTTTTAATGGATATATTGTATTATAGAATATAGATTTAGACTACTGCTATGGATATGTTTCCCGCTTGTGTAAAGATAACAACTTTCCTGTGCCCTTTATAGTTTTCACTTTTTGCACCTGTTTTAGACTTTTAGTTACATGCACTGATATAATTGAGAATTTTAATTAAAACAGCTGCTGGAGCTGGGCTCACAGGGAGCAAAATGGCTAGGAGAATTGGAGATGTTGATGAATTTGAGTTCAAAACTATTGGGGAGAACCATAACCAAGGAGTGAGACTTTTTACATTTCCAGTAATTAAAAAGGAGTAAAAATAAGGAAAGAGTAGTGATTTGATGATTTCTACATTAGTGCCTTCTCTTTGGCAGTGTGATTGAGTGGATGCATCTATTTTAACTTTGATGATCTTCTAGGGCTAAAGCGCACTTATATGCTCCTGTTTCCAACAATGTGCCCCTTTTCCTCATTAAGATTTTTTTCCTTGTCAGCGTTTAGGAGTTGAGATATCAGTATCTGGGTTTGTTTTCGAGGAAGAAGACTTTGTAAAACCCTGGGAAGGGCATCATAATAACTTGGAAAGGTTTGGCCACCTTTCCCCAATATTTTTCAATTTTAAGCGTTTTGTTTTATTTTATCCTTGTGCCATGTTGACTGTATTTTAATAACTACTACCTCCGTCTCAATGTTTTTGCTACGGTCCCACCTGACACGCATGCCGATATACATTTTTAATGGTTAATAACTTAAATTGTGTACAATAAAAAAATTATAAAAATTTGATATTCTAAAACTACAAGATTAGACGAATCTAACATGATCTCATTTGACTATATTTTTCCTTGCATAACTATGATAAAAATTTGAGTCAAAGCTTAACAGTGAATAGTGCCAAAACTCAAAACGTGACAATTACAACGAGACGGAGGAAGTATGATAATTGATAAATGTTCTCATGTCCTTATTTCTGTATTTTCCATAATGATCCTTACTCTGTTATTGATAGTTCAGTTCTCACAACAATTTTCAGTTGTGTTTCTGTTACCAACAATTAACTTATCACTTACACTTGGTTTTATGATTTTGACTATAGTTTCTTAAATGTGATGTGTTATATACAGTAATAACTTATAAAAAATATGATATGATACAAAGTATGTAGAAATACTATAGATACAGTGTGGCTAACCATTTCCCATTCCATGAAATAAGACTATGTATTCTGGTAGGATTAACTAGAATTCAAAAGGAAGAAGGCGACTGGAAAGAGAAAATATTTCTGAAATAGTTTTCCCCACCCCAAGTTCTATGCCCATTCCTTTAGTCAATTGGCCAAAGAATGAAAATACAAGAGGGCTGCCATATATACAGGTAAACACTATAAGACTATGAAAAGTAAAAGGGTTCCTAAACAAAAGTTATAACTGATTCCTAAACCCTAACCTTATGACGAAACTGGCTGGCCCTATCTGTCCATGACTTTGCATCAGATTCCTATAGATTTTTTAATCATACCGTGTGATACATTTATAAAGCTCTGATTACATGGTATCAGAGCAAGATTGGTGTAAATTAGGTTTCACAAGACAATAGCAACTTGGGGCTAGGCTTTTGGACATTTGGAGGCTAGTGTGTCTCACATCAGTAATTTCTATGCGATGGTCCCTGCCCAGTCAATCCCTGTTGCCTGAGTGCCTGAGTTGAAACTTGTGAATCCCCACATGCATTTGCAGTTTTGGTCTGTTAGCGCTAGAATCACCTCTTGTTGAAATTTTGTACCTGCCAGGGCATATCTAGATTCTAGTGCCTGTGTGCAGTGCAATTGGATTCAGATTTTAGTCCATTGTTGGATTTCTGCTTTTGTTGTGTATGTTTTACAAAGTGATAGTCACTAGGTTGTGTATGTTTTGCAAAGTGATAACCGAAGCTTCAATTTTTATTTTTCTTTGTTTTTTAGAATATTTTTTTTTTCCCTTTTTTATTGGTATTCCTCATAATTTATTCCTAAAAACTTAGGGAAATTAATCACAATATAAAAAAATCATGCATCCCCTCCTCAAAAATTTAGGAGGGGAAATTAATCCCAAAAGATAACTGGGAACATGTCCAATTGAAAATTATCCTCGTAAAAGAAACAGGCGAAAATAGGTGGAAAAATAAGCGGGAAATGGTAGAACTTCAGCGTATATAGATACTTTCCAAAAATTGCCTTTGAATTGAATTAGCTATGTATGAAGCAAGCTAGGCATGGCCAACATTTATGTTATAGTTTGAGGGGACGTTATGTGAGTATTGCTTATGTAGGGTTATGAATAATTATATATATGACATAATATGCATTGTATATGCTAACCATAGCTGTGTGTATTTTTATATGTTGTGTACATGTCTGATGTATTGAATGATAGTTATTCTTATTGCAGTAGTTTGTGTGTGTGTTTGTGTATCCATTTGAACAGGTGTTGCTGAAAAATGTATTGATAAGATTGAACATATTCCTTTTCTTCTCTGTGTCGATTTTACTTTTTTATAGATATGCTCTACAGTGGGAATCCAAGCATCTTTTTGCTGTAAGCACTGCTATTCAAGACTGGCTTACTTCAAGTAAAGGAATTTTATTTATTTATTATTCATTTCTTTTGTTTTTCTCGTTTCATACATCTGCATACAATGCATCAATAGGTTAATTCCCTGGAAATGCTCCATGACCTCAATACAATGACATTTCCTCTTTATTAATTTTTTTATACAGGCATTGCCCTGGAAATGATGAAACAAGGTGCCATGATGACTGTGCTAAAAACTATTATGTCTGCTCTGGCTTGGCCTGCCACGTTACTTACTCTTACTAATTTTATTGACACCAAATGGACTATTGCTGTGAACAGGTTTCCTTCTTACCATGAACTAGTGACCTTTGATGAGAAGGAATAAACTCATCTCCTTTCACCGTTTATTAAAGCTAATCTGTTTGTCGGATTTTTTTTTATTTTTTATTTTTTGGGGTGGGGGGGGGGGAGATGTATTTCAGTGTATTGTATATCCTGGGTGCTAAAATGTCAAAATTAAATAATTTTCTGGATTAGTGTTGTTTTCTCATTTGTAGGAACTAGTGCGACCCTTCTTAGTGGGTTTCAAATAATAGTTTCACTAATTTGGGATGGCTAGGGTGATCAAATGTCTTTTCTTGCCAAACCAGCATTTTAACAAAGTTCTATGCATGGATACATTCTATAGGTCTGATAAAGCGGGGAAACTGCTTGCTGAAGTATTACTGAAGGGGTTGCAAGGGCAGAGGTATGCCAAGGCCCAACTTATTAGTGGTGCTATGTGCTATTGAGTTCTGTTTTGAAAAAGTGTAATGTGCAATAAAATTTTCATTAACCAACATGCTTGCCTTTTCCAGGCCAGTGACACTAATAGGCTTCTCACTTGGTGCAAGGGTGATTTTCAGATGCCTCCAGGTTTTAGCTGAAAATGAATCTAATGGTAAAAATTATTTCATTCAAGATTGGATTGCTTGACGGAGCATAGATTTGCTCACCCCAAGTTGACAATTTTATTATTTGTTGCATATCATTTGCTGACTTTGGATTTGAGCTTAGATCTCTGATATCCATTTATATTTTAATTTTTTGTTCTTAGTTTTTACTTTCAAGTAAATCAACAGCCATTGTCAAGATATTTTTTTTTTTTTACCACCCATCCTTTGTGAAAATCTCTTTAGATGTGTGATGTAGCTATTCCCTACGAATCATTTGTGATGATCTTGCTGATTACTGAAATAATGCTTGCTTTTCGGTTTCTCCTTAGTTCTGTTTGGCATTCCTTCTTTTCATTTTCCCCTCCCACCCCTTGTGGTGTGGAGGCTGGTGGGGGCGGCACTGGTGGTTTTGATTATGGTTAATGGATGCTTAAGCCTCACAAGAAAATTATTCTTATTATTTTTCTTCGATTTATTCCCAGCTGGACTTGTGGAAAGAGTAGTTCTTCTTGGTGCTCCCATACCAATTCATGACACGAATTGGGAAGCCACTCGTAAGGTATATGGTTATCTTTTCACTTGTCGATATCTAGCTTATTTTTTCTACTTAAGGAGGCCAAACTCTGCTAAGACATCAAAATGACTGTAATTAGCTTTTGCATATACAATATAGGTGGTGGCTGGTAGATATGTGAATGCATATTCTTCGAATGATTGGACACTTGGAGTTGCATTTCGGGCCAAGTAAGAAGCTTTTTTTGTAACAACATACTAGAATGTTTTCTTCAACGCTTTTGTGGAGTGACATCAGGGCTTAGTTTCCATCGTCAACCTCTTGATTGACGTTTATGTGTTTTTGTCTCAACAGTCTTCTCAGCAAAGGGTTGGCAGGAATTCAGCCAGTTGATGTGCCCGGCATTGAAAATGTATGTCCTTTCTAATCCAATCGACTTTGCTCTTGCCAAAGATTCCGTACATCTTGTAAGGGTATAGTGTGAACACTTCACTATGAATCTTTCTCACAGGTCGATGTAACTGAAGTTATAGAGGGTCACTCCTCTTACTTGTGGAGAACTCAACAGATCTTAGATCAACTTGAGCTCGACACTTATTATCCTGTTTTCAACCGACGCGTTGTCAAATCATAGTATAGTACGCTACAGTTCTCATTGTCTGAGCAAATCAAAATGAAAAGATTGGTGTTCAAGCTCTGTGGATAGATTTCTTTCCTCAAATCGGATGTCATATGTTCATATTGCCGATGTAAATCAAATCATAATACTATACCGATGTTAATTTATGTGTACTTCCAAGGAAAATATGGACACACGACATGGCTATGTTTTTTATAGTACCCTAATGTAAATGGCTGTGCTATAACTCAATGACTCTGTCTCGTCAAATTTGTTCAATTGGCTTGAGTAGCTCATTTGTAGCTGGCGTTAAAGCTCAGCCATTCACATTATGAGATCTACGTACGTGGGATTGTTGGAAGAAATTCGAGTGTTGTTGGAAATGCGTAGAGATTGATGTATGTGGAATTATTGTCAGAGATGTGCAGTGATGGATGTATGCGGGATTGTTGTTGGAATTTGGAATGTGAGTGTCGTTGAATATGTGCAAAATTTAAATGGTCGTATATGGGATTGTTGTCTGAATGCGAGCCTAATTTTTTTTTTCTTTTTTTCTTTTTTTATTTATTTTTTATGAGCCATACGGCCAGCAAAGTACACCAAGGTTGTTAAGATCGGGATCCTATATGAGATCGTTTTTCTGTTTGCAAGATCGGGATCGTAGGATCGAATCAAGATCCTAAGATCTTATGAAATTGCAATAATGGATAAACTCAATTATGCATACTAACAAGTAAAAGCATTATTTTGTGTGTTTATGAATCTTGTAAGTTAATTAATACAATACAGTATAAAAATATTACAACTAAACATAAAATATTTCCACATACATACATATTACCCCCTCCGTCCCATATTTATCTTCTTATTTTCCGTTTTTGGACGTCCCACATTTATCTTCCTACCCCAAAAAGGGAATTTTTTTTACTAAAATATCCCTACATGTCCATATATTTACAGAAAAATCAATCCTTAATTTTACTAACAATTGCACTACAAGACAAAAAGAGACAAATTTACCCCTTAAAAAGTACACATGAAAATAATAAAATACAACTTTCTTAAACTCCGTATCTACAGTGTCGAAGAAGATAAATATGGGACGGAGGGAGTATGTTTTTTTACACATCATACATAAGGAATACAAGCTCTTAAGTTTAAAATTAAAATAAACAAGTTATTTTGATCCCAAAATCATAAAATACTAGAAAAATTTTATGCGTTTAAGAGGGTAAGATCGTAAGATCGTAGAAGCGTTTGAGGGAGTATGACCATAAGATCGTAACATTCTACTATCAGGATCGGGATCTTACGAATTTTAAGATCCTACAAGGATCGGGATCGTTTTAGAGAGGTGTGATCGTAAAATCGTAAGATCCTAAGATCAGGATCGGGATCTTAACAATGAAGTACACACAAGCCTAATTTTTTTAATAGCAATCGAATTTTATGTGTGGAAATAGTGTTTTTTCGTGCTCGGCAAGACAGCCGAGAGTCCAGAGAATAGAAAATTGTGATAAATTTAATTCAATTATATTATCGTGTAAGAAGCCCGTCTAGCTCAGTCGGTAGAGCGCAAGGCTCTTAACCTTGTGGTCGTGGGTTCGAGCCCCACGGTGGGCGTTATTTATCCACTTCTTTGTTTTTCGTTTTTGGCCCTTTAACTGCAAATTAAGTTACCTTACTACTTTAGGCCTATGGGAAGCACTAAACAGTAATCAGCAGCGATAGTTGCATCGGTTTTCTTCCCTAATTCCTCTCCTACCACTCCAAAATCAAATCTCCCCTCACGCTTCCCGAGTCCCTCTCTTCGTCGTCTTCCAATTGATCGCAATCACTTTTCCTGATAACTCAACAACCCCAATCCCACGCATTTTGATTTCTTTCTTGGCTGCTTTTTGCTTCAATCCCAAGTCCGATGGCAGCATGTCGTCGGGCAGTCAAATTAGGGATTGGATCCGCCGGAACCCAATTGCTTCGCTCCAACCACAACCACAACCACTTCGGGCTCAGACCCATTTCCGAGCTCGCTAAAACCAACGGCAAACGCGTCTTCCTTGTCGACACTTTGGCCCTTGTAATCCGTTAACTACTAGTAATATTTTCTACTTTCTCATTGCTTTCAGTCCCCCATGCGTATTCACTCTTGCTTTCTTTATTAGGTGAGGAAATTAGAGGCACAAGGCGTCCCCTCCAACCACGCAGAGGCCTTAATCTCGGTTTTGGCGGCTGTCCAGAATGACAGCTGGGAGAATTCTTGTCAGCACTTTGTATCCAAAGTTGAAATGGAAAAAGTATTGCCCCACTTCTTCTTTTCTGTTACCTTTTCTTGATTCTGTGTTGAGATGAAATGGCTGCGCGACTGAATCTTTGAATAGCTTCTTAATAGATTTGTTTTTGGTTTTCGTTAACAATATTCATGCGTTTTTATTCTTTCTTTGGTAGAGTGAGATGACACACCAATCCAATTTTTCCAAATTCAAAACTGAAGTCAAAAGTTCTCAGGTACGGTGAAAATAATTCGTCCTTTGACACAAAAATCTTTTATTTGTTTATATTTGTCCTACTTTGAGTTTGAGGTACCATCTGTAAGGCGCGGAAGTTTAAAGTGTATTTCTTGCACAATGCTGGAACTCATTTACATCAAATAAAATGAACAAAACAAGAAATACTTAGTTCCATGGTTGCAGGATTGTAAATTGCTGTATGATTTAATTTTAACAAAGAGTGATTATTGTTTGCTAGGATTTTCCACTTTGTGTGTGATCCAGATGGTGGACAAAGTTCTGCATTATCTTGTTTTGCTTTGAGAAGGAACTGGCCAATACCTAATAATGGCAAAATCCGTACTGATTATTTATTTTAAAGGTATTCTTAACATGAATTGAGAGGCCTGGAGATACTCTAGCTTTAGTGACACTGCCATTTCCAAAAAACATTGTGAAGGATAGATTTAAAAGTCACATTGATTTTCTTGAAAGTTTCCCTAATATATTCTGTCTATTGACAGCGTTCTTTGGTGAAATCATTTCATAATTATTTATATTTTAATATCCTGGTTACTGAAGCATATCAGTTCAAGCATATTCGGGTGTGTCTTGAAGTCTAAGCCTGAGATTATGAACTTGGAAGACAACCATCTAGGTTGCATGGAGTCATTCTACTTGCTTAATTGCTTTGGTAGTTGGTTATGCGTGATTTATACTGGGTGCTCATGATAAAATTTATGATTGGCTTAAGTTCACGGACTTGCTCCTACACAATCTCAATCCTGTTGCCCACGCTACATTTTGAAGTTCAATATTTAATATGATGCAACACATAGTCGGAATGTCAAAAATCCATTTTGTTGTTGGATCTATAATGGAAAAGGTGCAAAAGGCACTCTTCCTTGCTAAAATTTAAATATTGTTGCCCATGCAGCCATGCTTCATTTGGAAGTCCAATATTTCATATGGTACGGGGCATTGTTTGAATGTGACTCTTCCATGTTGTTGGATCTATATTGGAAGCAGGTGCAAAGGGCACTCTTCCATGATGAGTTATATATTTCCTTTGCATATTTTCCAGTTTAACATGTAAATTATTGTAGCACATTTGAGTTTTCTTGTGGTGTTCAGTCATACACTGTTATTGGATTCTTCTAAATAATCTTTAGGGTTATTCCAGAAAATACAATGTTTAGTCATACACTGTTGATTGTAATTTGTATATATTCCTGAAAATGTATAAAAAGAGGTCTTAATTTTTGCTGTAGAAAGTAGATTATGTTAAATGCCAATTTTGACACGGTACCATCCAACACTGGCTATGTGCTAGATATGCAGTCCAAAACAACTGTTACGGTGATTTAGCCTACCAATTATGCGTAATGATAAACTTTTAATCTGGGATTCAGTTAATGACTCAAAAGCTTATCGAAACAGACAAAACATATGTTATGGTGATTTAGCCTACCAATTATGCGTAATGATAACCTTTTAATCTGGGATTCAGTTAATGACTCAAAAGCTTATCGAAACAGACACACACACACACACATCTAAGAAGACAGCGATTGATCAGATGCTACATTTCAATTTTTTTTTTATTACCTTGTAAAGCTAACAGATCCAGGACATCTGTAGCTCAGGTCTTGGCTATCTTGTTGGAGATCAATTTTTCATTCTTCAAGACCATAAGCTTAATATGGTTCCACGATGTATAGTCAAATGTTCATGTAAACCATGTTGGGGAGCTGAGAGTAATAATTAAGGACTGGGTTTTTGCACACAATTTTTTTTGCTCTTGTGCGGCTTGTAAGTATGCAACCACTGTTTCGCTGTTTTGGGTCTTAGATCCATCTTGATTTTGTATTTTGAGTTCATGCACACAGTTAGCATCTGCTCTATAATACATTGCAAGTCCTGTAGTTGACCTACAAAAGCTTCCCTTTTATTAGTACAGATGATGCAGTTCTCCATTTATTCCCATCTGTTTGAATCCATTGCACCCCTTTTTCCCAATTATATACCTTAGTATTTATAGCTTTTCATTGTCTTTGGGGGGCACACCAATTTATATCTTATCCTATAACCAATTCTATGAACCACAAAGAGAAACTCTTTTACAATATTTTAACCTTAGTACCTTAATTAATCCAATCCCTTACAAATCTCTAATATGGCAATTACCCCCTTACTGGACACATTAACCGAACTATATGTTCGCAGATAACATGCTATTCAGAATGATGTAGGTGATGAGTGAGTTTAGCAATGATAAAAGAAAATGAGTATTTGTTCATTGAAAACCCTTGATATAAAGCTAAAATATACATTTTATTCTTGATATGTGTATAACGGTACAGACATCCATACATTCATTGTAATATCCTTATAGATTTCTCGTACAATTTTATATGTACTAGCCACACTCCTCATTTAGTACTCATCACATTATATCTCCATAAAATATGCCTTTTGGAGCTCATAAAATATGTATATGGTTGTCCTTTTATCTCTACAAAGTAGTATCTTGTTTTGCTGGGCTTCCCTTATGATTTGTGTGGCCCGGAAATATTGATATTATGATATTTTAATTTTATTTTCTCAAAATCGTTCTTTTATCATTTTTTATGTTGCAAAGACTTATTAATTTAATGCTCCCATAGTTTGTGTAGTTATGTATATATTTTCTGTTGTTGTCTATTCTTCTATATAGGTTCTAAAGTTTTTCTCCATTCATTAAACATTCTTAGTTCTCACAATGGCATGAAATAGTTTAGGGAGCAATGTAATAGCATGTTTTACAAAATTCCCACTTATTCAAACTATCAAATCTGCATGTTTTATTATTCCATGGCCTCCCTAAGTATGGTGACACTCTTTTGTTTTTCGTCTTGCATTATCCATGCCCTTGTAAGGATGTAATGTTCCTTGTCCAATATTCTGCAGCCGAACTTTTCGCACATGTTTTTTTAAAGCAGGGAGCTTCCTACGAGCATGTACAGATTGGTTTGTGTGATCTATATCGTAGGAACTCAGTCTTTATGCTAGTTGTCAATCTATAGCAACCCCCTCATTTGTTTGGTGTGCAGTATTAGTGTCTTACTATGTTATAGACAATTAATGATACTAATTCCATAATTCGTGGAATTTTCTTAATGAGTTATGAATCTGCATATTAAATAATGAATGCATGTGTTGTGTTCCCTGACAGCTGATGACATCTGAAGATTTCTTCTGGATTTAGTAGCTTCCGTTGTCCCTAACCTTATTGTTGAATGCTTCTCCTTCAATTTCTAATGTATACATTATGCTTTTATGCATGTAGTACAAAAGTTGAACTTGAAACGTGGCCTCTTTTCATTTCATTTCTTTTTGTTTGTCTTGGGAAGTTGGACAGCGGAGTAAAATGATCTGAAACTCCCAAGTTTTGTTTGTGTTTCACTTATTACAGTCATGTCGGATTCAATTGGTTACTTATCAATAATTGCAGGACTTCAATCTTGCTTTACTGCAACGTGAAAATGAAAAACTCAGGAATGATATAGACAAGATGCGGAGTGAGTTAAGGTATGTGAATCGAAAACTGTGCATATTGGAACGCTTTCATGTGATGACAAAAGCGTGATCTTTGCTCAGATATGAAGTTGACAAGGTCACAGCTGGCCAGCGTTTAGATCTTAATCTCGAAAAGGGGTAAGTAGTAATCCCATTATTCTTCGTATTTATTTCCTAGGAAATTATAGGATAGCTCTGAGTAATCATTTTGTTGCCACCTGCTTGTACAGGAGAATCCGGGATGAACTGACAAATCAAAATCAAGAAACAGTTAACCTCACTAACAAACTTGATCGAGTGAGTATACACGCTGTTCTAATACTTGCTCAGTTGATCTTCTTGACAAAGGTTCTGTTTTTTTGATGTGCATTTTCCCAATATTTTATAAATTTCAGGAAATTCAGGCACTAAAGGCTCATATAGAAGCTGCGAAATATGAAGTGATCAAGTACTGCATAGGTACGCTCGCGTCCGTCTCTGCTGTTGGACTTGCTGTTGTCCGTATTCTCATGTGACACAGCCCTCATTCTCCTCCATTTAGTTATAGATTTGTGTCCGAAGGATTTTAAACTGGTTTTTTGGCATTTAAAATCCTCAACGACTGAGAACAACGATAGGCAGCTATTATACCATTGCTCAAAATTCAACCCACATTGAAAATTCATGGACTGAACATTTGCTTGCTTGAGTGAAAATAGTCAAGTTGAGTTGTAACAAGATTTGTTCATCATTGTTTCCCCATTGAACTTGTAAGATCTGCCACTTTGTACCAAATAATAGATTGATTTTGGCACTTTGGTTATAGTTTATTAGATGGTGTGTGATTTATATAACACACTAGGGCTGCGGTGAATTTATCAACATTTGCGTTTAATAACATTTAGCATTAGATTTTGAAATACTAAAAGCTATACGGGAATGGGTTAGGGTTATGAACTTATTAGATCGAGTCGTTTTTTTTTTTTCTAAGATATTTCTTTAAAAGAAGAAGAAAACTTATTTAAAAAGAAATTCGATAAGTTAGATAGATACAAAAAATTCACAAAAATTTGTGAATATCATTTGAAATTTGGGTGAAAAGGCTAAATTCTAAACCTATAATTTAAAAAAGTTATTCCTCAAATTTTTAGGTTTTCAAGCTATAATCCACCCTAGATGGATCATTACATGGTGGTGAATGCTCATCGCACCGCTTATTCATATAACATCACTAAATGCGGACCTAGTTTAAGATATTACTAAGTATTAAATAAGATACTTATAATTTAATTATAAAGTGGTCAAAGTAAGTTGGTATGTTTGTGTAAGAGCTACCTGATACATGACAATTTTTGAATTGTAAAAAAAAAAAAAAAGAAGAAGAAACCTAAGTAAATACTGGTAAAAACAAAATTCAAACGAAATAAGTAAGATAATTTTTCTTACATTCAATAATATCTTAATTCTTGAAGTATCAAAAATGAAGAGAACAACTAGCAGAAGACATTTTTTTTTATTTTTATTTTTAATTTTTAATTTTTAATTTTTTTTATTTATTTATTTTTTTTTTTTAAGGTGGTAGGTATAGGAAGAAATTCGTTTTTCGCCCCACATGATTGATATCAAGAAATTCTCCCAAATGAGATGATTATTTTCATACACATCTCCCAATTTTTGTTGTTAAGAATTGAATATATGGAATGCCAAAAACATGCGCATGAATATCAACATGATTAATTGGAGACTCGTTTGTCCCTTTGAATCCAAACCTGTGAGTACAACTCTATCGGCCTCCTTTCACACTTTCAATACCACTAAAATACTACCTCTGTTACTTAATATTTGCTACGGATCTACTTTTCACGTAATCCAATACATATTTTTAATCCTTAATAATTCAAATGATATACAAGTAAAAAATATGAAAATTTGATATTTTAAATCTATGCGATTAGACGAATCCAGCAAGATCACAATAACTATATTTATTTTATATAATTGTGTTAAAAAGTCGAATCATAGTTACTCAATGAATAGCGACGAAATCCCCAACGTGTCAATTATCTATATTTATTTTATATAATTGTGTTAAAAAGTCGAATCAAAGTTACTAAATGAACAGTAACAAAATCCCCAACGTGTCAATTATAAAGGATCGGAGGAGAAAGTACTATTAATCTAAATAAGGGGAAAATATCCATTGATTGTTAAGTTTCAAGGGGAATGTACACATAGAATTCATTCGTAAGACTTAATTGCATAGTATATAAATTCTTGACTATATATATATTGATGAATAATATGTGGAGCGTTGTAATTCCAAAGACGCTCAATTCAAATTTGAATTAAACATTTTCAGTCCAATTAAGCTTCAATAATTATCCCATGCTAGGACTTTTCTCTTTTTCTTTTTGATAAAAACTAGAAAGCACAAATTAATTAAACTACCTATAATTCAAGGGGAAGGGAAAGGATAATAGGGGTTGGTGAAGGGTTTATTTAACACTGATCAAAATTCAAAACCATATAATCTCAAGTCATATTATAAATTTTTGGGTGAATCAAGGAACTTCTTGAAGTACACATGGCCCAAGATCAACCCATATTAGGATTTGAGAAGGGTATAGTACTATATATATATATATATATCCAGAACACATGTAATAATACAGACTATATTATTATGTGTCCGCATCTAAAAGACTAAACAAAACAACATATCGCATAATTAGTAGCATTGAGAACAACGTAGTAGGAAAAAATCCTAACACATTGATCGACGACCATCCATGCATATATATATATATATATATATATATATATATATATGGGATGTTTGGGAATCAGCAGATCTGCTAGCAGATAGCAGATTCGGAGAGAGAACTGTGAGACTCTTCCAATATGCTAACAAATATGCTTGCTCCCAAGCATACTCATATTCTCAATTATAAAGCGGGCAGAGCAACCTCGGCCGAGGCACTGCAGTCAGCCGCGTGGCACGTGGGGCCGTCAGCCCAAACACGTCATCCATATCCATGTCGCCCGGCTTCATCCCATCGGGCAACTCCCACGTAAAGCAGTGCACGAGATGCGCCACGGCCACTTCAAGCGCATAGAGTCCGAGCTGCATCCCGGGGCACGACCTTCTCCCCGACCCAAATGGGATGAACTCGAAGTTGCTCCCCTTGAAATCGGGCGCTCCTTCTCTTAGGAACCTCTCTGGCTTGAACGCATCCGCATCATCTCCCCACGCGGACTCATCTCTCCCGATGGCCCAAACGTTGATCATGACACGCGACCCTTCGGGGATGTGGTACCCGGAGATGATGGAATCCTTGGAGGTCTCGTGGAGGAGGAGGGATATGGGCGGGTGGAGACGGAGGACCTCCTTGAGGCAGCACCGGAGATACGTGAGCTTTTCAAAGTCGGATTCTTCCACTTTGCGGCCCAAGCCCACCACCGTGGCGAGCTCTTGTTGGACGCGTTCGAGGTCTTTCGGGCTTCTCAGTAGCTCCGCCATAGCCCATTCTATGGCGGATGCCACCGTTTCTGTTCCTCCAAACATCACATCCTAACAAGTGATCAAACAAAGAAACCGTAATTACATACTAGTAAGTTTTTTATGACATTAAAGAAAGTTTGCCTGCAACACAAATATATCTTTCATTACATACAAGATTAAAATGTGGAGAAACTACTCCATGCTTATGTTGTTGAAAAGTTTGGTTTCTGTCATTTCTTTCCTTTTTTTTTCCTTTTTGAAATCAAGCTTAAAAGTAGAAATTCGAGTGAGCTTAAACGAACACACTTCTTCCAATTTTCGTCAATTGTTATATAGGATTATAGGAATAGACACTTTCAATAGTTAATGTTTTACATAAATTCTTCTAATTAACAACTTCCCCCCACTAAACTTTCATTTTAAAGATTACTTTAATGAATACATATAAAAAATAACTTTACTAGCCATATGCCTATATTCTGTCCACATATATATTTAGCCGGATACATTTGGACATTTTTAATGCTTAAATCAAAATTTTGAGTTAATTGACCAGATATGATAATCTTCCAAAAAGTTTTGTGCATGCAACAAAATGTATATATATATATATATATATATATACAAGTTGAATTGAAGTTGTATATATATATATATCGTAGACGACACCCAAAACCCTACACCCCCATGCCCCCACTCCCCCCATCCCCGGGCCACATATCTATTTAAATTTGTTTAAATTAATAATGCTCATTTAACAAGTTCTCCTTGCATGTCGAGCATGATTCATATACATGTTCAAGAAATATAACCTTTTACTCCTATTAATTAAATAATTAATTTTTTTTTTTAAAAAAAGAAATTAATTGATGTACGTAGATGGATGTTTAATAATGTATAATATCCATGCATAATAATAGTTATAAAATAGTAATTATTAAACAAATGATTATCCACACTAACCAACCCTCCCATATATGCACAGGCAGAAAATTCCCAAAAAAATAAATAAATAATGTTTTCAGATTTGATAAAAATGGAGTAAGTAGTAGTAAGATTGAGGAAGTGTATGTGTCGTCACCATGATAATAGCTTTGATGTTATCTCTTGTGAGTTTAATGGCGCCGCTCTGCAAATCCTCCTCCGATTTCTCCAATAATTCATCATCATCATCATCATTATTATCCTCATCTTTGTAGAATTCCAATAATTCATCCACCATATCTCCTTCCACTTCTCCCCTTTCCCCATTCTTCCTCCTCCTCCTTTTCCTCCTTATGTGCTCATCAATAATGGCGTCTATGAACCCGTCCAGCGCCGCCCTCGCCTGCTTCGCCCTCCTCTTCACTCCCTGCGGGTCCACCCACCCCAGCAGCAGCAGAGCCGGCGCCGGCGCCGGCACGAAATCCGCCACGTTGAATGCCCCGAACAGCATCGAGAATTCCTGCATGATCCTGATGAATTCCTCCTGCCCTCCTTCCTCCTCCGAGGACCGGTGCCCGAACGCCGCCCGGTATATGATGTTTCTCGTCATGCCGAAGACGAGTTCCCCGATGTTCGCGGGCGTCGTCGTCGAGCTCCCGTCGGCCTCCGCGGCGGCGGCGAGGAGGCGGATCATTCGATCGGTTTCGTCGCGGACGGAGTTCCACGACTCGGCGCGGCGGCGGCTGAAGAGCTTGACGACGCAGAGCTTGCGCATCTGGCGCCAGAAGGGGCCGTAGTTGGCGAACGCCATGTCGGCGCGGTCGTAGGTGAGGTACCGGATGGCGGCGGTGGCGGGGCGGTTGGAGAAGGCGTGGTCGTGGGTCTGGAGGACCTGGCGGGCGGCGTCCGGGGTGGATACGGCGACCATGTGGACGAGGCCGACGCGGAGGTGGAGGACGCCGCCGTAGCGCCTGGCGAGGGCGGCGAGGCCGCGGTGGTTGAGGTGGGGGAGGAGGGAGATGTTGCCGATGAGGGGCCAACCGGGGGGTCCCGGAGGGTAGGGTTTCCGGCGGCGGAATATTCTTGATGAGATGATTGTTGTGAATATTATTATGAGGGAAAAAATGAAAGGGAGAAGGTAATGATGAAGTGATGGGGCATCGATCATGGTTGGGATTGAGGTGGACATTATTATATTTGCATGTAGAGAATAAGTGTTATTGCAACCTATGTAGTGTGTAATAAGAAGAAGGGACTGTCAAGTGTGGATATATATATACATATTCGACACAAGGGGAATGGAGTGTGAAAAAGTGGAAAACAATGAGAAATTGAAGTATATGATGAGTAGGCAAGTCACTTAGGACAAGTATGTATACTTGGCGGCTTACTAGAAAATGTGTTGGTCTTGGATTTCAATTAAGAGCAATCCTTAATTAGGGAGTGGTTAAGTGCATGGATGTATGATGTTTGGAGGCTTTTATGTAATGACATATTGTGTGGGAATAAAGGCCAAAATGGTCCTTTATCTTTGCTAAAAAACCAAAATAGTCCTTTATGTTTCAAAATACCAAAATAGTCCTCTACATATGCATGAAATAGCCAAAATAGTCCTTTTGTATTATTAAATTGGGCTAGTGGGCATCCACACTTTTATATTTAACCCCAAACTTTCAAAAACTTTCATTAAGGCCCTAGGAAGGTTTGACTTTGTACAAAAGGTCCTCTTCTAAAACTTAAATAATTTTATTATCCATATGACATCGGATCTGCATGAAACTTGGTATCAGAGCCTAGGTTTTAATGAAGAACATATTAATTATATTATTTATAATATTTTATCTCTTAATGGTGAAGACTTAATTATTTAATGGATTCATTTAATTTGAAACCAGTGAGTTATTTCCAAATTTTGGAAATAAAAAATAGAAATTTCCAGAGGAAATTCTTGAACTTTTCTGGAAGACAAGATTTTATTAACAATAATTTCTTTCATCAAAATAAGAGGAACTGATTGGAAAGAAATTGATCCGGATAGCTCTAAGTTATCAAAAGACTTAAGAGAAATCCAAAAGACGATTCAAGATTTTGGTAACCGGGTATTAATTATACCTGGGAAAATAGATAACTTGAATCAGTCAACAGAGGAAATCTTGAAAGTATTTCAAGATCTAAAGAAAGAGATTTTGAATCTGAAATTTGACATTTCGGATATCAAGAAAAGGCAGAAGGATATTCCTGGATCTTCCAAGAATAACCAAGCCAATATTAAAGATGCATTCGGACCAGTACAAGCTTTACATCAAAAGGGTAAAGCAACTATGGTTCCAAAGTAGAAATCACAAGAAGAGCTTATGATCGATCTCCTGAAAACAGTCGAATGAGTGTTTCCAGGGCAGATCTATCAGATCTACAAGAATTAGCAGAATCATTTTCCCAATTTGGGATTATGGATCTGGTTAATGTAAAACCCAATGAAGTTCTTCAATTGGGTTATACGGAAGGATCAGGATCCAACGTGACCCACGATGGACCGCCTGATGTCCCAATGAGAGAAAGTACAGACTTCTACATGAACAGGTATCCTGAGGTGCATCTCAATGCAAGACGAAACCCAGGACGAAACCCAAGTAGAGCACCAGAATCCACACCGTGGGCCAAGACGATGTTACAACCATTAAATCCATATGGCCTAACACTGAACCTCGACGTTATCGACTTTCGAAACATCGAAGACCTGATCGATGAATGGGTAGCTTCAATGAAGATTGCAGCAACCACCCTGGAACTCGATAAAGAAAACTTTGTCAGATTAATAGAGCTGAGTCTCGAAGGATCGGCAAAGTTGGGCTGGAAAAACTCCACGACTGCTTTAAAAGAGCAAATACTCGAGGGAGAATCCAAAAGCACAATCTGTGAAAGATTTGGCCTCTTATTCAAAACCCATTTTGTAGGAGATGGTTATTTTGAAGAACAGAGAACCGAAAAAATCAAGGTCTATACCCAAGCATTATTGGGTATGGAGTTAAGAAGTATTTGCGCAGTAGACGAATACATCTACTGGTTTCGTAAATACTATTTTCGGAGTGAGATGACAGCTGAAGTAGCATGTCCCATGTTCTTTGCAAAGATCTGCAGCCCATGGAGAGAGATGTTGATCCAATCGTACACAGTACCCTCTGGTATAGTGGACTCAATAGCCCGGAGGATGTCCTTCTTAAAGAATAAGCTCAGGGAATGGTGTCAACAGGCAGCAGCCCAAAAGAACATCAAGAGACTAAGAGGTAAAATAAAAAGAACTCCTCTTTGCTGTGAAAATAACGATTTTCCAACAATTATAGGAGAATCAGAAGAAAAGAAGAGAAAGAAAAAGAGTCGAGGCTCATACAGTAGGAGTTTCAGAAGACCTCCATTCCGAAGAAGAAGAGCATGGTGGTCCAAGGGCAAGGCCAGATCATACAAAACTGGACAAAGAACGGGAACGACGAAGAGTTCATCCCAAGGTTCAACTAGCTCAGCAGCAAGGAGCACGGGGAGAACGGCGTCCAAGAGAACATTCAGACGAGCCCATACCCGAGCCAACGAAAGTTTCAAGGACTGCAACTGTTGGAAGTGTGGAGCCAAAGGTCATATCTCACCCGATTGCCCTCAGAATCGTGAGATACGAAGGTCGAAGCCAAGGAGGATATCGTGGAAGCGGTCTACCATGGAAAGCTGGTACCAGTCTATCAGTTTGAAGACATCCCCTCTGATGAAAGCATCTACGAGGAAGAATTAAGAAGTGACTCGGACTCATATTCAGATGGATCTTCAACCGAGTCTGACTGAAGAGGACAGGATTCAGACCACTGAAAACCTGTCTGGATTCTTTTCAAGGATGGCGATCTCAAATCGAACCATGAAAAGGATAATGCGACAAGATTCCAACCTCAGCCCATATGACGGATTCAGAATTGGCGGGATTGGACGAGTTCTTAACCAGATGGGACTCAACCAGAGAAGACATAACATCATCTACAAGGTAAGTGCAGGTGAGTTTGCCATTCCTATGGAACTGACTTGTAATGTTATGGATATGCAATTAATTCCTAAAGAAGAAATTCTTGAGGAATTAAGCAGAATGAAGGAGGAAATCGCCATTACTATGAAATGGATCCACATAGGAGCCATTGAAGTAGTAATTAAGGCAACCTTCAAAGAAGGCATTGATTCTGAATTACATCTATCAGTCACTGATAGAAGAATCAATAACCTTAGAGATGGTCTTCTTGGAACTATGGTAGGAAATTTATATGCTGGGAAGTTAATGTTTGACATACATCCCAGAATTTCCTATAACTTAGCTGACCAAGATTTTAGTAGAGTTCTAACCCTTCATCAGGATTTTAAAAGAAAAGATCTAATGAAAGAAGGAAACAGGCCATATTCTATAACTTATAGAATCTCTTATGCACTTTCCAATAGTCATCATTCTGACTTATTTCTCAGGAAAGAATATATAGAAATTCCTAGAATTTTCAAGGAATTTGCTAAAGTCATGACTCCAAATCCTACCCATATTCCAAGGTTAGGAGGAGTATACATACAGATAAGAGATCATCCAATTCTAGACAGATCAACGAGTGCTAGAATTGAGTACGCAAGCCGTATGTCTTTTTCGGAAGACAGGATTATGGCATATAAAGGGAAGGAGTTCATAAAAGATCTAACTCCTCAATCCATTGGGGTAGATAATATAAAGATTAAATGCCCTGAAGGATGGAAAGAAATACGAGTAATATTTGACATTACTGAAAAGATTAATCGTTTTCCATGTGATGACTTATACTACTTGCAGCAGCCATCAATTGGAACCTATGAAGGAACAATTGAAATTGCAGGACACGAGATCAGAGTCTTAGGCACTGCCGGAAAAGACAACGGGGTTATGATTTTGGGATTAAGCTTTCTCAAAAATCATAAACCATGGGTAAGAAAGGATAATGGTATAGAATTTAATCTGAAGGGTCACACCATCAGAATTAAATGACAAGTCCATTTTCCATTTATATCTCTGTAGGAATAATATATGAACAATATAAGTCAGAATATTTTGCAGCTTATATTGATTCAGGATCGGGTATTTGCACGGCAAAACCAGGAGTTTTCCCTAGCGAAGCTATGGAATCATTACCCATTATTGCAGGTAGAGATTTTTCCCAAAAAATCTTAGTACTAAATAAGGGTATTAGACAGGCCAATATCATGATTGGAGGAGCATTTGGTACACCCTGGTATAAGGTAAAAACACCTCCTATTTACTTTCATGATACAGGAGTGGATATTTTGTTAGGAAATAATTTCATACAATCCTTTACAAAATATGTTCAAGATAACAAAAGAAATTTGTTAATATTTACCACAAGTTGTGGAAATGAGATACAGGTGTTGCGCAGAGAAAAGGCATTCAACAGGTTAATGCCCATATTATTTCGCAGCAAACGTGGTGATAATGATGCCAAACTAACCCATCCAAAAATGCAGGATAAAAGAAAGTTTGGTAAGGCTTTATTGTCTTTTAGACAGCAAGGATTCGATGAAGCTTCTATTGAGGAAATTATAAACCTCAAAGAAGCAATGCAGGAAATGAAGTCATTAAATATAACTTCATTAGACATTGATGGGGAAACTAAATTGTCCCTCGAAAATGTAAAAAGACTTATCCAGAGAAACTTTAACGATGATCCTCTGGCATGGTGGGATAAAAACAAGATCGAAGCTACTCTACAGGTAAAAGAACAATATAAATATGAGTATGTTCGATACAAACCCATCTTAATGAATATGCAGGATAAGAAAGATATGCAACAAATTATCAAGGAGCATATCGATCTTAAACTCATCGAGCCTGGAGTCTCAGCCTATAGTAGCCCTGGATTCTTGGTAAGAAACCATGGTGAAATAAAAAAGAGGTAAACCCAGGTTGGTAATAAACTATCAAGGTATTAATAAAATAATACAGTTTGATGGTTATTACATTCCGAGTAGAGAACACTTAATTGATTGCATCAAAGGTGCTAAAGTGTTTTCTAAATTTGATTGCAAATCTAGTTTCTATCAGATTAAGATGGAGAATGAATCGAAGAAATTCACAGCATTCTTCATCCCACAAGGGCAATATATTTGGAATGTTATGCCAATGGGGCTTTCTAATGCCCCTCAGATATTCCAAAGAAAGATGGATAATCTATTTAAGGATTATCTAGAGTTCATGTTCGTCTACATAGATGACATTCTGATTGCATCTCGAAATATTAAAGAACATATTAAACACCTTGAAATATTTTCAGATGCATGTCATAGGGAAGGTCTTGTTCTCTCTGAGAAAAAGGCTACCATCGCTGCTAACAAATTGAATTCTTAGGAGTTCAAATTGATGAAGCAGGGATAGAGTTACAGGAACACATTGTGGAAAAAAATCCGTAATTTTCCTGACATATTAAAAGACAAGAAACAACTTCAGAGTTTCTTGGGAGTTGTAAATTTTGCAGGTATGTTTATAAAAGACCTTGCAAAATATAGAAAGGATTTTAGACCACTCCTGAAAGAGACTGAAAGCTCTAGATGGAAATGAGAAGAAATCCATACCAAGAGAATTCGTGAACTAAAGCAAGTCTGCAATAGCTTGCCAAAACTCGCGATACCTCAAGATGAGGATGAGCTGGTAGTCTACACAGACGCCAATGATTTTCGATGGGCGGGAGTGCTCATGAGAAAAACAACTACGGGTCAAGAACCTTGTAGATACACAGGAGGGTTGTTCACTGAACAACAAGCTGTGAACAACAAGCCAAACTTTGGCACATTAATGAAAAAGAATTCTTTACAGTATGGAAAACATTTAAAAAATGGCCCTTATTCTTACTTGCAAAGAAATTTGTATTAAAAGTTGATAATACTAATGTAAGAGCTTTTCTAAAAAATAAACTTGAATTAAAAATTGAAAAAGCTCGTATTATCAGATGGCAAGCTGAATGTCAATATTATACTTATGATATTGATGTTATAAAATCTCATGAAAATATTCTTGCAGATTTCTTGACGAGAGATGGAAGCATTTGAAGCTGATTCCATCATTACGAGATTCAGGCACCTCAGAGAAAACATAGAGGAGTTGTCGATGCAATTTGGAAAGCTCGAGATCAATGCACGAGCAGCTGCCCAAATACAACAGAGCGATGTGGACATGGTCCGCAACAATATACGAACCTCCCATATAGCAATGATAGCACTATGGGAAACAGTATTAGAGCCAATCAGGAAGGCGTCAGCCTCCCTGGTAAACAAAGAGAAATGTGCCCAAAAAACTAAGGTGGTCACATATGAAGAAGCAGATTCAAGCACTGCTTCAAAGGAACCATTGTCGGATACCGACAAAAATGTTGAGCAAGAGGAAAGTCACATTTCCAAAAGTTCAAGTCAACCCACTGCCTCTGGGGTAAAAGAGGAAGAAATTAACCTTAGGCCAATGACAGGCACATCTAAGGTTAATTCAGAAGAGAAGGTCCTATCTACTGCCTGGCTGGACTACCAAGGAAAATGGGAACAACTGGTATCCAAAAGGGATATTAACCCCAGCAAAACAGTAATCGAGACTTCCGGGAGATACAACAGGGTATGGATGCTCGAATGATCGAAACCAGAAGAGGTTCGAAAGTGGTATGACTTTGGAGCATTTGCATCTGTTCATACTACATCACCAGGATTTCCGGAAATCGAAAAACTTCCGGGATGGATAAGTAGCGCGGTGCATGAATCATGGCAGAACAACCCGCACCTGCAAAGATGAGATATTCTGGAGCTTAAGTTCATTTCAGCAGCACCAGAAATAGTCGGGAAAGGTTCTTATCCGGTCTTTCAATTTATTAAATTACAGAGACCTGATATGATTGCCTTCAACAGAGTTAAGTCTATGGATGAGAAGGCACCATTGGTATCTTCAATCAGCGAAGATGAAATCTCCACCCGACGAGCATGGGGATTCTGGGTCTGTCTCACCGAGATGGAAAAGGTTAAATATCCCTTTAAAATATTCTCAAACAACTTAAATGGATCGTTCCTGGTTAATTCCTTAACAGGGAAAAGCACAGAGTTTGCGGAAACCTCCTTTGAAAAGAAGAGGTTACTCATCTGGGAAAACAAGTTGCCAGCAACCGAGTCTACCAGAAAGAAGGCATGCAACATGATGCATCTTGGCCAATGGATAACCACATATGCCCATATTGTGCAGAACAGGAGAAACCTCTATTCGGTACAAAGATCCGGGTAACGCAGAAAAAATCCGGACCCGAACAGGACAAAGGGAAGAAACGTCCAAAAAACTTTCACAAGCCAAAGTAAGATTAGCTGGATGTAAAAGAAAGAGAGGTGTCGGCAACACTCATAATTAAAAGCCGACAAAGAAGGGCAGAGTAGCTGGCAGAAAGTGGCCGACAAGAGAAGGTGGAGAGTTGACAAAAAGCCACCTAACGCAATAATTCCAAAAGGACAATAATATAGCCGGTGGAAATTAAGGCCAAGTGACGAACGCAGTGACGTCACAAGGATTTAGAGGAAGATTGGAATCCGGGATTGAAGTCCGCGGGCGCCTATAAATAAAGGAGTTTGAAGCAGATGGAAGGCATCGAAAAATCCTCCCCACTCTTCAAAACATTTGTAATATTTCATTTCTGCAAATTTTCCTTTTTGTGTCTGTAATAGTATGGGGAACATCCCCAAGAGTCTTGCTTCCTCCATGAGGAGCTAAGTGTTTGTCTTCTCCATTATGAGAAATTATGTTTAAATAATATTTTAAATATTTCTTCAGTAAAATCCAAGCTTCATATATCTATAATCTTCCAAAATTAGAATTAAACTCTTTTGCCCCAAACATCGCTACGTCCTAAGGTAGGAAACGAAATAGGACTGTGCTGACTGTTGCTGAAGGAGCCCGGAGCTGGTGAACCATTGGCTGCGGTCGTGTGGTTGGAAGGAGTCCGTAAAATCCCAGACGGAAGACCCGGCAACAAGGCGGTCAAATCCGAGGTATGAGGTTTTGTTTAATTTTTCTTACGGAAGCATGTTGGGCATTTGTTTGATGTATGGATTAATAAAAAACACTATTTAAAGTTTTGGGGGCTAAAATGAAATGGTTTGAAAGATTGGTGGTCAATTTAATATAAAAGAGAGTCAAGTGGAGATTATTTTATACAAAAAGGACTAAATTGGACATTAAGGCAAAAGGTAGAGGACTAATTGGGTATAAAAATAGATAAATGACTGATTTGGCCAAAAAGGAAAGAAAAAGGACTAATTGGGCATTTATTCCATATTGTGTGCATAATGCCTGCAATTGATGTTTGGGGGCAAATAAGGAATAAAAATTATAATACTATGCGAGCAGATTAGGTACAGGTGGCTGCGCATGCTGATGCAACCACCATGAATGTGATGTGAGAGAGTTGTGTGTTTTCTATTATGATGGAGATGTTTTGTGTGATAGAATAATATGTGATGTGTGAGATGGTTGGTGTAGTGCGAGAGAGGTTTTTTTGTGATGTCTGCATATGAATACAATTAAAGGGGTTGTACCGTAATTGTATTGCTGCATTCTTTGATTGTGAGATGTCCTCTCCGTAACACCTCCACAAAGATGTTGCTTTAGATATTTCTACAACTGCGTTGAGTAGCGATCAAGAAAGAAATAAAAATGCATACTTTATAAACAATACAGTTAGGTACAATTCCCTAAATAGTTTGTAGGTGCAGGTGTCTCACAAAAACATACTTCGTATTTCGCATCATAAAAAACATCTCCCCATCACACTAAATATCTCTCTTATCACATACATTACACCGAATTTTCCATAACACAACAAATTAAAATTCTCCCATCACAAATAAGGTGGCTGCCCACCTGCACACATTTTCTCTCCTTTATAATTAAAGAGCCCGTATAGATCTGTATCATACTTTGCAATTTTTGGATTAAATGGCTTCGGCCATCCTTTTTTCCAAAAAAAAAAAGAGGCCGTGCGGATGGGCTTTTGAAAATGTACTTTTGACTTTTGCTTCTGTCAAAAACACTTTTGATATAAAATGAGTGTTTAGATGGACTTTTAGAAAAAAAAAAAAAAACAAAAAACAAAAGCACATCGAAAGCAAAAAAAAAATAAAAATAAAAATTGGGAGAAGCTGCCTAAGTGGTGCTTCTTTCAAAAGCACCTACTAATGTGTGCAAAGTCTTAAATGCCCCCATTAATTTATTTAAATTACACTATAAATACATACTATTCTCATATAACTAAAATATCCTTTTTGGTAATTATTACATTCCAAAAGCATTTTTTTTTTATTTTTACACATCGAAACACACTTTTGAAAAAAGTTGTTTTTCAATAATTACATCCAAACACAAAAATTACTTGCTTATACTTTTGACTTCCACGTTTGTTTTTGCTTTTGGCTTCTGTTTTTTTCAAAATCTCATTCAAACGAGCCCAAAGTCTAACACAAAGTCTACCTTAATTTTATAAAACTTAAGTCTGTAGGCCTACTTTATAGATTTTAAGCTTTTAGAAATCTAATTAAGCCTATTTAAAAATCAAATTATAATTTATATATATATATATATATATATCCAAATATAACCTATTTATATAATTGAATTAAAAATAATTATACCATTGGTCCAATGAGGCATGAGAATACCCTAGTATTCATCAAAAAATGATTATAAATATTTTAAAAACCTATTTAATATCAAATTGATAATCACTTCTATAAAAATAATATCATATATTAATATGCAATAAGCATACTAATAATAATTAATAAGTACATTTTAATAGGTTGGCTTAATAGATTTTTTATAAAGACGTAATTAAGTTTATTTAGTTAATAGTCATTTAAAATAGCCTAAGGGTCTGTTCTGTTTTGGGAGCTTTTTGGAGCTTTTGGTATCTTTAGCTTTTATTTAAAAAAAAAACTCCACTGGCCTATTTATGAAATAAGTTTAGTAATCTGGCTTGACTGAAGTAGGGAAGACCATATGCTCCAGTCGGTAACACGACCTTTACCAACCCTATGTACAACCAACAAGACAATTTATATTCCATTTTGACCGCCGTAAGTACGAAGATTGAAAGTAATAAATTTAATAATAGACTATATAGAAAATTCACAAGTGTATATATATTCATGGTAATATTGAGATTGTTAAGAGATAATTATTTGATGCATTAGTATCTTGTTTCGTTTTCTTTATATTTGGATGTCCATACACGTAGTAATAATAATACGAAAAATTCTTTTATTATTTTGAAATAATCGAAAAGTACTGTAGTGTCCTAACTCGTAGGAGTGACCTGTACTTTTACCCCAGATACAAAATTGCATGGAATAATAGTTGGGGTATGATTAAAGCATAATAATATTACAATATTTATAACTTTTGTAATGTCACTAAAACATGGGAATTGGGACTTGCCCTACTGGTCGATTCTCACCCGATCCCCTATCTTTCCTCTTTGTCCCCCTTTGTAATTTGTATGATTTGGGCTCCTACACATCTTTGTCGACACATGAGTGTCGATGTTTTAAAATAAAAATAAAAAAATTAGTCAAACACTAACTAATTGCCTCATATATACTCACAAAAGTACATATGAGAGTGAGTGCATACTTACAAAAGTTTAGAGTGATGCATTTGGCTAGAAATGAAAAAAAAAAAAACAAAAACAAAAAAAAAAAACAAAAAACAAAAAATCAATCCTTCCATGCCTACAAGATTATTTTCAAGTGTAAAACATAAAATAATGGTAGGGCTCACATATGTACATAAATAGGAGAGTGAAGTAATGAACTGATGAACAACTTAACAACATAGAATTATATTTCCCATGTTTTGTGTTGGTGTGCAAAAAGCAATTCAGTTTTCGTACAGTCACAATTTTTAGCTGCATATGCCAACTACACAATGGCGATATGATGTCTCCATCATTTTTGTGATGTGTGATGTTTCAAAGTAAAAAAGTCAAAAAAATAAAAACATCACAAAAATAACCCTAGCCTTCATAATTTTGGTGTACATCATAAAAATGCTCCCTCCATCCACAGTACTCCTGCACGCTAGCCGTACCCTGCAACAAGAGTGGAACTAAGGAACTCACTGCTCATGGGAGGACGTTGGAGCAGGGAGATTGGTCGTCCTCTTGTCTTGGGTCAAATATTTTATTAGTATGAATTTTTAATACGGTAGAACCGAGTACGGAGTATATAATTTTTATTTTATATATTTTTTAAATTTTAATATTATGTTTTAAACAATTAATTAAATTGTTGCTGCAAACTCCTAGTGCAACATCACCATTTTTTCTCCATGTTTACTTATAATTTACAATATTTGTAATTTAGTGGGATTGTCCTTTGATTGCAAACACAAAATTTGACTAGTTAGTTCCCAATTGGGATCCGATTCTTTCGAAAGGGACATTTGATTTATATATATAACTACTGCATTGTTTAATAGTACTAGGAAGAAATAGAATTAACAATGCTTTTGGTTCTGATTTATTTGATGGGGAATGAATTGGGGTGGTTGATACTTCATTGTTCAATGTATCCATGTACTATGCATATGATGAGAGTGACCTTTAGTAGACCATAACTAGCGTTTTACGTAGATTTGATTTGAGAGCTAAAACAACTCATGCTGAAGTGTTGAATCAATGTTTTTTATATGTGTTGAGTATTTTTATACAGTCCAAACATCATTAAATACAAAACACACACTTCACTAACACCCAACCGACCTCATCAGTCAGCATGTTAGCATCATCCATTCAGTACCCTATCCAAACACGTTTTATGAACTCCCACTCTAACAGTAATTAATACTTCTTCACTATACTAGTTGACTGGTTTAATCATGGATCTGGGGTTGGTAAGTCAACAATCATGACCATCTTACTTAATTCTATCATCCAAATTAAACAAATATTCATCTGGAGAAAGCATTGACAAGATTTTATGCATGGAGCGCACACCACACAACAAAAAAAATATTTGGTGGTGGCTCATAAATTATTGGACACTCTCAATCATCTCGATTTATTTATTTAGTCTAGAAAAGTGTACTCCTACAATGCTTTTCTTGCCTTCGGTAAAAGCAAAAGCTTTTCTTTAAATAATTGAAAAAACATTATTATTACAAATTAAAACCTATACGGACCTTAATTTTTTTTTTTTTTTTTTGAATATAATGGATTTTTGAAGTCTCATAAAAGTTTGACTGTATCTAGGGGTGAGAATAGGCCAGGCTACCCGACAGTGGCCTATTTTCTAGTCTATCAAAGGCCAGGTCAGACCAGGCTTTTTCTATAAACAGGCTAGGCTCGAATTATTTTAAAAGTCGATTTAGCTAAATAGACTCAGGCTAGACTTTACAAAAAGCTTATAAGGCCTACCAGACCGGCCTATTTACTATTGTAATTAGTATGTTTATAGGAATATGTGGTATTTTTATATTATTTTGTATTGAAGTAATTATTAATTTAATGTGTTATACTTTTAATATATTTATAAGTTTTTTCCTCTATATATATAGATAGTTGTGGATGGCAACTTGCCCAAGTACACAAATTAATATCTTCCAATCTTATGATTACATCTAGACATATATACAAGAATTTTAACTTAATTTTGTAATAAGCTTAATCGGGCTTTTAAAAGGTTTAAAAACAGACCTATTTAAATAAATAGGCCAGGCTTAAGCCTATAACATAGGCCTATCAAATGTAATAGGCCAGGCTTGGGCCTTGAAAAATCGACGCAGGCCTAGACCGTCCAAGTTTAAGCCGAGCCCGGCCTAGCCTATTTCCACCCGTAACTGTATCCTTTCAAGTTATGGGTGTATTTAATTAAATAGTGGGTAGACTTAACTTGAAGTAATTTTCTGTATTCATAAGTATTCAAATCTATAACAATATTGCTTAACCAGCTGCAGTCGCGTAACAATCGAGTCATCAAGCTGATGTACTCATACGAACCTTAATTTTTAAGTGAATACCAGGGTATCCTCATGCCACATTGGACCCAACACTAATCCCTCGAGGATCTGCAAGGGCAATTAAGGGCGCCTCTCCCAAAGCAGTTTTTTGCATACACAAGGCTGATGTACTCATACGAACCTTAATTGTTTGCAAAAGATATACTTTCTTCGTTTTTTAATAAGTGTAATACAGTATTTTTCTCATTTGTCAATGCACATTATAATTATTAATAACTCAAATTCGATAGGAGTAAAATTTCTAAAAATTTCATATTTAAAAACTACAAGATGAGACGAATCCATCAAGATTTCACTTGACTATATTTTTCTTGTATAACTAAAAAAAAGTCACTGTGCTACAATGAACAATGAAAAAATCAAAAACATTGCACTTCTTAAAAAACGGAGGGAATATATTTTTTTAATGAATTTGTGTATTAGTGCTTGTAATTTACAAATTTTTTATTTATCCTATTTTAAAATTTGAAATATGTTAGTAGCTAGATGTTTTTATAATCTTTCAAATGTTATTTTAAAAGTATATTTGTGCTTTTTTAAGTGATAGAATGGGAAAATATTTAATTAGATTATATTATTATTTTTAATTTTATTTTTATTATTATTATATTAAATATTAAATTCTACTTGGTTGTTTTATATTTTGATGATGCATTTACTGAATTAATTAATTATTTAGTTGAAGTTTTATCTGGTGATTCTTATTTTTTATTAAAAAAAAGGAATTTCTTTTAATATTTTTAAGGCCCCAGAGAGGAAAAAAGATCCATTTCATTCCATAAATATTTTTAATTTCCCAAAACATCCCGCAATAATTGAATTAGTATAATCCGTCCAATAACTCTCTTAATCCGCGCCTAATCCATCTCAGAGGCGGGTTAATGGCGGTTTTTGCTGACATGACGGTCTAATTAGAGGAAAACCCATTTACGGCAAATGAACCGCGAATTTGGGGTATTTTACCGGGTGATGACATGGAGCTTCAGGTTGTATTGGGGTTTATTAAAAATCCCCAAAATTTTACACTAACCCCCCCACTCGATTTCACCATTCCTCCCTTCAACCCGGCGTTGATTACACCCATACTTCCAACCCGCAGCTCGAACTCGCCCCCACCCCTCATCCTGCAGCTCAATTTCGCCTCCCACAGCTTTCCCTTTTCAGACAAATTCCTACATTATGTGATTGAAGTGTGGGTTTCGCTATTCGAAGTCATTCAACAATTTCAGGCCGACTGTGAAGGGATGGGGAATGCTAGTGCGACATTGCGGCCGGAAAGCGAGCAACACTACCCAACCCCCGACTATGGTAAGTTTTTATGGCTGGTATTTATGGTTTTATCTTCAATTGGTGCAAGACCGTGTGTGTGGTCCCTGTATTTTGATTCCCATGTAGTCCTTTCCTTTATGTCTTGTTGGTAGCCGACAAATAGATGCATGTGAGTGTCAAAGTATTGCTAAAAAAGTGTATCCGTGGATCTTGATTTTGCTGTAGTCCTTACTGTTGTTTATTTAATCATGTTGTTGAGGACATTTATTGTTCTTTTGTGTTGGTGGGTATGATTTTAAAACACTTTGGAGGTGGTTTTTGAGTATAATATTCTGTTTTGTAGAGCCGGATGCAGACAAAGTTACTTTGACCTTTCATGTTTTTGGGAAAGTGGTTAATGGGGAATACAGTTGGAATGGGGATATGAAAAATATATATGTATGACCACGTGATGGTGAATGATTGCAATATGAATGGTCTGAGAAAATTTGCTGAATACCTACATGGTTCGACTGATTTCAGTGTTTATTTGTCGGTTGGGAATGGTGCGAGGTTGGTGAATTATGGCAAAGTGATAACAGCAGTGTTGAATGCATTAGGGGCGTTTAGAGAAATTCATGTGTATGTTGTGGACAAGGTTGAAGAGGATGAACTTGATAAGCTCGATGATGAGGATGAACTTGAAGGGGTTAGTGAATTCAGTGATTCCGATGAGCCGTACGAGTATGACATGATAGATGAGGAAACAGAAACTGAAGTAGATGAGGAGAATGTGTTTGACAAAGCAGGGCCAAGCAGGGATAAACGGGTGAAACTAGTAGTAGCAAATGATGATTCCAATAGCTCGGGAAGTGAAGATTCTGATGGTGGTAGTGATGTTCAAGTTAGCGGTGATGAGCTGAGAAGTCCAATAGGGTCTAATGAAGAGACTGAGGATGTAATTACTGAATTCCCAACCTTCAACGCTGATAACATATTTCATCCGACATTCAAACTTGGGATGGTATTCAGTACAAAACGGGAGATGAAGCTTGCTATCCAGTCATATGACATTAACAAGAAGAGGAGCATCAAGTTTCCTAGGAATGATAAAAGAATATTAGTAGCAAAGTGTGCCGATGACTCTTGTCCATGGATCCTTAGGGGGCTGCCTGTTGCAGATGATACAAGTTTTCGGATTATGGAATTGAAAAATGAGCACAATTGCAAGGTCAGTAATGAGGTTGAAAATGTGAGCTCCACTTGGCTTGCCCAAAAGTTTAAGGATAAATTCGTCAATGATCTATCCATGGAAAAATGAGCACAAGTGCAAGGTCAGTAATGAGGTCCATGGAAATCTATCCGACATATTTTATGCTTGATGACATATATTGAAATCTGTCCTAAACTGCCATGTTTGTACTTATTTAGGTGAACTCAATATATGATGATATGGAACACTATAGTGTGGACTTGGATGGTAGGGTATGTGGATGTAGAAAATGGCAACTTAGTGGCCTTCCATGCATACATGCATTTGTTTCAATCTATCAGATGAAGTACCCAATTGAGAAATACATCCACAAGTTTTACGAGGTTGTCAACTACAAAAAAGCATATGCCTTGCCCGTATTGCCCATCAATCTGATTTCAGAGTGGCCAAAAACAAATCACCATCCCATTTTCCCACCCGTGCCTGTAGAGAGAAAACTATGGAGGCCTATCACAGAGAGAAGAAGGGAGCAAGGTGAGGGCCTAGCAAGGTCAAAAAAAAGAAAGGCGGGCAGGCTTCAAGCAGTCCCTGGAGGCACAAAGATGAAGAGGCAACAAAATTCTGTGAAGTGTGGAAAATGCGGTGTTCGTGGACATAATGTGAGAAAGTGTAAGGGGGTTGCTATTGTCGGGCCAAGCAATGAAGAACAAGATGCGGTATGATTCTTATCCCTGATTGTTATTACCTTTTAATTCACAATTCAATTCTTCAATTTGATGATTATAGGGAGGACATGTGGCTGCTGACATGGTACAAGGAGAAGGAGACGGGGGAATGTATGACACAAGTGGAGTCTCAAATACTTTAATCCCAAAATAGATTGCAAATTGTGGTCCGTGCTATATTCAAGGATGGTGAAAATGAAATTGTGGCAGCTTCTAGGCCAATTCCAACTATCGTTCGAGATGGCAAAAAATTCATGACGGTTTCAAACCTCCTAAAGAAGGCCATGCAAGACCAGGGGAAGAAGCCGTGAGATATAGAAGACCAATGCTTGAAACATACTGTTGCACCATTTTTGATCCATTGTGGCTGTTATTGACAAACAATATGCCGGTTGTTATTTACTTTTGTTGGATGCATTTCCTAGCACATTAGGATCTATTAAACTCTATGATTTGTTGGCACCTACAATGGTGCATATTTTGTCTTGAACAAGGATGATATTGAATGTAATCAAATGCCATTGGCATTTTGACACCGGGTTTGTTACAATGCCATTGAATGTTATGGAATGCCAATCTTATAAATGTAATCATATTTCGACTTGAAGCAGGATGGTGTTGATTTACTTTTGTATGATGCATTTCCTTGTTCCATATTCCAATCTGCCATAAATTTGTAGAATGGACAACAATAACTAGTGAAAGAAAATGCCATAATAGAAACAAACCAAAACAAATGATAACTAAACACTTGCATACAGGAAACAGTTCTGCATCACATTCCATTCATCCAACATTACAAATACTAGCATACAGGAAACGGATCTGCATTACATTCCATTCATCCAACACTACAAACACTAACATAGACCATATAATCTCTTACATACTCTCTAACACTAGCAACACCAATTTTTCTTCAATCCAAAAGTTGGTCGAGTACACCTCAAACCAAATAACCCCCCACCTCATTCCCCAATAGTATAAGCTCCTCCCTTGTGCAATTTACTCAACGAAATAGCAACGCCCAAATCACCACAACCAAAAGAAAAGCACTTACACCCATCCAAAATCTGGTATGCTCAACTATTGCTTTGTTGCGGTGGGAAGTTGGTGGAGAGGACACTTCACTAAACTCCTCAAAAGGCCCATGTACATCGCCGGTATACTCACTCCGATTGGAATTTGCATCGGGTGGTTGGACGACTTGTCCATTGTGTACCCAAACTGCAGCACGATGATAAGTCCATAGGAAATAGCCACAATCTCAACAGCTATAGTACAATTTCCCATAGCTTGCCTTGCCCGTTCCCTCCACAACACGCGACATCAACTTCACTCCACAATGGCAAACAAGGGAGGGTGCATATAGGAAGTCCATTCTATGGCGTCCCCGGAATCCGTGCTCCATTTCAACCTTCGACGCCTTCTCTTCACAGTGTAGCTGTGGCAAATGAAGGAAAAGGGGATACACAAAATGGAGGAGGGAGAAGGTATAATAAGATATTGTGGCTAGGGTTGGGATTTGGCGGGTGAATTAGTAAGGGTTCCTTCAATGACCTATGTGGCATGGTCAACTGCCATTTCAGTGCCACGACCTTAGTTTGACCAGTCGACACCTCAACATTCTGGGCAATTAAGACGCGAATTGAATGGGTTTGGAGAATATTAGTGTACTTATTGGACGGATTATACTAATTCGATTATTGTGGGATGTTTTGGGAAATTTAAAATACTTATGGGATGAAATATGTTTTGGGAAATTTAAAATACTTATGGGATGAAATGAGTCTTTTTTTCCGCCCCAGAGATTACCTTGTGATTAATTGAAACATGTGCTGTTATTTATTTTGTTATATTTAATTAGAATAAAATGAAAAATATTTTCTGACTATAAGTAAGTCCTGATCCAAAGCAATGATTGATATATCTTTTAATTAATACAACCTTGATTATAATGATGGTAATGAAATTAGCTAATTACTGTTGATTATATACATTTATATTCTATTGATACATAGATATTGAGACGGATTTGGTTTGGGAGCTGAATTAGCTTTTTTTGAAGTGATGAATGAGTGCTTTGTATGTGTTGAGTATTTTTATACAATTCAGACACCATTAAATACCCAACACACACACACTACATCACATCACATCACGTCAACACATACATTCAACACCCTATCTAAACCGAATAAGTTGTAAGAAAATAATTTATCTATTTATTACATTTTTAAAACAGAAATAATTTGTTTGTTCGTTAAAAAATAGAGTTACAGAACTAGTTATTTGTATTTTAAAAATATAATAATCAGATTTAATTCGTTTATCTAATCACCCACGAAATAAGTTGAAAAGAATGATTTAAATCAGGATTCCGCTACTGCAATGATGTTATGGGGATGTTTGGGAGCCGCCGGATCCGCTAGCGGATAGCGGATCCGTAGAGAAAATTGTCTCACAATCTGCTCTCCAAATTTGCTATCTGCTAGCAGATCCTGACTCCCAAACATCCACTATGTATACAAAGGCAATTCTAATAGTAGTATATGTCAAAATGTTTATATCGCACAATAATAATCTTTTTGTTATAGAAATAACTATCTTTATTTATGTATGTGTACAATAAAATGGTATATGGCTTATTAGCTTGTGTTTATAGTGGAAGTATTGTAATGGAAATTGGGATTAAATGGTGAAAGAAAGGAAGTTTAAAGGTGGGATAATAAAATGGATAAAGTGTAATAATTATGGCTATGAAATGAAACAAGTATTAAGCTTGCATAAAATTTTTCTAACTTAACTTCTCAATACATTACATAGGCTATTTATAAACTTTTTTATCCTCTCACTATTTACTAACCTCATAATCAAGGCATATACATTTCAAGACTTTCACATGTCTAACCTTATGATCAAGGCATGAACATGGATGTTGAACACTAGACATTCACATGTTTTGTTTACATGCATAATACTCCCCCTTGAATGTCGTCAATACGAAGAATATGCCTCGTTAAAACCTTACTTGGAAAAAACCCAGTGGGAAAAAATCCAAGCGAAGGAAAAAGAGTACAGTATTCTTGTATCAGATGCTCCCCCTGATTTGGACATCATTTTAAATTTCGAAGCCGCCGCATTCCAATTTTCTTCACGAGCTTCTCGAATGTTGCAGTCGGCAATGCCTTGGTAAATAGATCCGCTAAATTATTTTCTGATCGAATTTGTTGCACATCGACTTCACCATTCTTTTGAAGATCATGAGTGTAGAAGAATTTTGGTGAAATATGCTTCGTTCTATCTCCTTTGATATAACCCCCTTTCAACTGGGCTACACAAGCCGAATTATCTTCAAATAAAATTGTTGGGGGCATTTGTGGTTCAATGATTAAACCACAACTCTTCAATATATGTTGAGTCATTGACCTCAACCAAACACATTCTCGACTTGCTTCATGGATTGCTAATATTTCGGCATGATTAGAAGAAGTAGCAGTTAGAGTCTGCTTCATTGACCTCCAAGAGATAGCAGTTCCACCACACGTGAAGATATAGCCTGTTTGAGATTTGGCTTTGTGTGGATCTGATAAATAACCTGCATCGGCATAGCCAATTAACTCATGTCGAGAGTCTTTTGGGTAAAATAACCCAAGATCAATTGTTCCTTGGAGATAGCGAAAAACATGCTTTATGCCTTTCCAATGTCGTTGAGTAGGGCAAGAGCTGAATCTTGCGAGTAGATTGACTGCAAACGCGATATCAGGTCGCGTGCTGTTTGCAAGATACATTAACGCACCAATTGCGCTTAAATATGGGATTTCTGGGCCAAGTTGCTCTTCATTATCTTCTTTTGGCCTAAATGGATCCTTTGCAGGATCAAGTGTCCGAACGACCATTGGATTATTTAGCGGATGAGCATAATCCATTCGAAATTGCTTTAATACCTTTTGGGTATAAGCTGATTGATGAACAAATATGCCCATTTCCAAATGCTCAATTTGTAGGCCAAGGCAAAATTTCGTTTTCCCGAAATCTTTGATTTCAAACTCCTTTTTCAGATATTCGACCGCCTTTTTCAACTCTTCAGGAGTTCCAATTAGATTTAAATCGTCAACGTAGACTGCGACGATCACAAATTCTGACCCATTTTTCTTTATAAATACACAAGGGCTGATCGGGTCATTTGTATAGCATTCCTTTATCAAACTTTCACTGAGGCGGTTGTACCACATTCGGCCAGATTGCTTGAGCCCATACAACGATTTTTGCAATTTGATGGAATAATTTTCTCTGGGTTTTGAGTTGCAAGACTCAGGTAATTTAAACCCTTCAGGTATTTTCATATAAATATCATTCTCCAATGAGCCATATAAATATGCAGTAACAACATCCATCAGCCTCATTTCGAGATTTTCTCGTACTGCTAGACTCATTAGATACCTGAATGTTATTCCATCCATAACTGGGGAATATGTTTCCTCAAAATCAATTCCCGGTCGTTGTGAAAAACCTTGGGCTACAAGCCTTGCCTTATATTTGGCAATTTCATTATTTTCATTTCTTTTTCTCACAAACACCCATCTGTAGCCAACAGGCTTCACATTTTTTGGTGTTTGGACAATAGGGCCGAATACTTTTCGTTTATTCAGTGAATCTAGTTCAGACTGAATCGCATCTTTCCATTTTGGCCAATCATTTCTTTTCCGACATTCTTCAACTGATCTTGGTTCAGGATCCTCGTTATTTTCCATTACATCAAGTGCAACGTTGTATGCAAAGGCATTATCAACGTTTGTTTCTTTTCGGTTCCAACATTTCCCAGTATTGATATAATTGAAAGAAGTTTCAATAACTTCATTTTCTTCTGGGTGAATATTTTCAGGTTCAACCTTTTCGGGGGTTGAATCAATTTCTCCTTCGGGAGTATCATCTGTGATTGATTTATCACCCATATGGATAATTTTCTTCTTTCGTGGATTTTTATCCTTGGAACCCAAAGGCCTACCACGCTTCAGGCGTGCAGTAGGTTCATTTGCACTTGGAATTTGTCCTTCTGGGACATTTATATTGGCTGGTGCATTTGCTGCATCATTTATATATGATTTTGTGACTTTAGCAGCATCATTAAAAGCATCGGGTAATTGATTTGCAATTCCCTGCAAATGCACAATTCTTTGAACTTCAAGTTCGCATTGCCTTGTACGAGGATCAAGGAAATCAAATGGACTTTGCCAAGATATTTCCTTTTTCAGTTGATCATTTCCTCCCCCTAATGTCGGGAATTGAGTTTCATCAAAATGACAGTCTGCAAATCTTGCAGTAAATAAATCACCCGTTTTTGGCTCAAGATATTTAATAATCGAGGGTGATTCATACCCGACATATATGCCCAACCTTCTTTGAGGTCCCATTTTTGTGCGTTGTGGTGGCGCAATCGGTACATAAACCGCACACCCAAAAATTCGCAAGTGGGATATATTGGGCTCCTTTCCAAACACAATTTGTGTAGGGGAGTAGCTATGATAGCTTGTCGGCCTTATTTTCACAAGTGCGGCTGCATGCAATATAGCATGTCCCCAAGCAGAAACAGGGAGTTTTGATTTCATTAACAAGGGTCTTGCAATTAATTGCAATCGCTTAATAAATGATTCTGCCAGACCATTTTGCGTGTGCACATGAGGCACAGGATGTTCAACAGTAATTCCAATCGACATGCAGAAATCATCAAATGCATGTGATGTATATTCTCCAGCATTATCAAGGCGTATTTTCTTTATCGGATGATCTGGAAACTGTGCTCGCAATTTTTATAATTTGTGCAAGTAATCTTGCGAATGCCAAATTGCGAGTTGATAATAAACAAACGTGTGACCAGCGTGATGACGCATCAATTAATACCATAAGGTACTTGAAAGGTCCACACGGTGGATCAATAGGTCCACATATATCGCCTTGAATTCTTTCTAGGAATGTAGGGGATTCAATTCCCACTTTTACTGGAGATGGTCTGGTTATCAATTTCCCTTGTGAACAGGCTGCACAATTGAACTCACTTGGGTTCAATATCATTTGCCTTTTCAATGTATGGCCATTTGAATTTTCAATAATTCGCCTCAGCATTACACTGCCAGGATGCCCAAGTCTATCGTGCCAGGTAATAAATTCACTAGTAGCTTTCAAGCCTACTAGGTTATGTATTTCTGCGGCACATATTTTTGTATAGTATAAGCCAGAGGAGCAACATGGCAATTTTTCATTCACAAATTTTTTGCCATTTTCAATTCGAGTTATCAAAAGATACTCGTGATCTGCCTCTTTCGAAGTTTCAATGTGATATCCATTTTTTCGAATATCATTGAAGCTCAGTAAATTTCTTCGAGCTTTGCGTGAGAACAAGGCATTTTCAATTGCCATTTTTGTCCCTTCAGGGAGAAATATAACAGCTCTACCGGAGCCTTCAATGCATTTTGCATTACCGCTTATAGTTTTCACTGCGGTCTTTTCCAATTTTAAATTGGAGAAATAGCTTTTGCTTTTCAAAATGCTATGCGTTGTTGCACTGTCAATGAGGCAGATATCATCTCCGACTTTTGAATTTCCAGCATCCATTTCTTTACAAGAATATAAGAATGTTATTAAACATCAGCAATATAAATATTATTAATGCAAAAGCATATTTATATTATACATGGATAATAAAAGGGAAGTATAAGATATCATTATTTATATTAAACAGGAATTATAAAAGACAAGTAAAATATATATATATATATATATATATATATAGCTATATAATATATTATTTGGTAACAGTATCTGGCTCAACAAAATCATCAGCTTCCAGGTGCGTGATATTATCATTTAATATATCATCATAAGTATCATCGTGGGCATTATGGTGTGCTTCAACACCTGGTCTTTCTTTTCGTTTCGAGGCCTGATATAGTTCAGCTAAGTGTTTAGCTGTGTGGCATGTTTGAGCCATATGGCCTTTAATTCCACAACGATCACAAATTTCATCATTTTGTTTATGCTTTCTTGCATAATTTCTTTGTTGTGGTTTGTAAGGCCTTCTGGTATCATATCTGCGATTTTGCTCAAATCGAGGCTTATTTCGATAATTATTTTGACGAGATGATTCACCTCTGCCTCGATTGTGATACCGATTTTGGCCACGATCATCATTTTGATTTTTAAAGTGCCCACGATCACGCACGTATTTCGATGATTGAGCCGCGTTCACCTCAGGGAACGGTTTTGCACCTGCGGGCCTAGATTCATGATTTCTCAACAACAATAGGCTGTTTTGTTCAGCCAATAATAAGCAGGTGATAAGATCAGAATATCTCTGAAAACCTTTTTGACGGTATGTCTCACTCAATACTGTGTTTTTAGCATGAAACGTAGAATACGTTTTTTCAAGCATTTCTGCTTCAGATATCTTTTGCCCACATAATTGCAATTGGGCCGTAATTTTGAAAACAGCGGAATTATATTCCCGGACTGTTTTGAAGTCCTGAAGTCTCAGGTTTGTCCAGTCATCAAGGGCTTTTGGAAGCACCGTCTTTTTAAGATTATCATATCTTTCTTTCAGCTTTTCCCACAATGCCAGTGGGGATTCCACAGTCACGTACTCCATTTTAAGTGCCTCTTCGATATGATGGCACAAGAAAATCATGGCTTTTGCCTGATTTTGATGGCTGGGATTTTTGCCTTCAGCAATAGTATCTTCCAGACCCATTGAAGTAAGATGCATTTTTACATCTCGGGCCCAGGACATATAATTGCTTCCTTCAACGGTTAAAGGAGCAAATTCCTGCTTTGCAAGGTTAGCCATAATCTTATTGAAAGTTTAGAAATAAGAGATTATACCTCAAATGATAATCTGGACAGAGTCTCCTCGTGCTGATAACGTGTTATAGAAATAACTATCTTTATTTATGTATGTGTACAATAAAATGGTATATGGCTTATTAGCTTGTGTTTATAGTGGAAGTATTGTAATGGAAATTGGGATTAAATGGTGAAAGAAAGGAAGTTTAAAGGTGGGATAATAAAATGGATAAAGTGTAATAATTATGGCTATGAAATGAAACAAGTATTAAGCTTGCATAAAATTTTTCTAACTTAACTTCTCAATACATTACATAGGCTATTTATAAACTTTTTTATCCTCTCACTATTTACTAACCTCATAATCAAGGCATATACATTTCAAGACTTTCACATGTCTAACCTTATGATCAAGGCATGAACATGGATGTTGAACACTAGACATTCACATGTTTTGTTTACATGCATAATACTTTTAAGTATAAGAATGTTTGTACAGAAAAACCGAGGCTTACAGGACATTATTTGGATGCGTTTGGATTTTAATCTATTAAACTAAATTAGATACTCCATCTGTTTTCAAAAAATTGAAACGGACTCACAGTTTCCGCAGTCCAATGCACATTTTAAATAATTAATAACTCAAATTCGGTATAAGTAAAAATTCTAAAAGTTGGATATTTAAAAGCTACTCGACGAGACAAATCTAACAAGATCCCACTTGGCTATATTTTAACTTGTATAGTTATGATAAAACTTTAAGTTAAAGTGAATGTGTAAATAGTACCAAATTTCCCAACATTTCAATTTATGAAAAATGGAGGGAGTATCAAATTACAAAGGACAAGTTACGCAAAAAAAATTACAAAGGACAAAGAATTCCTTCCACTTGAGATTTATTCTCTTTATTATCATGCCCGGCTCTTATCATGAGCACAATTAGTAGCTGCTCAGGCCCCCAAATTTTGGAATCTCATATTTACATTTTAGATTTTATTATACTAGGCCCATGACATCTTTCAATATTTTTTAACCTACGTCATCATACTAGTCTTCAACTTCTAATTCCCCTTGCAAGTTTTATCATACTAAGCCTACTATATGATTTTTGAGGAAGTCCAAACAAATTTTAACATACGCACATGCCATATTAATTATTTTTTGATAGCATTAATGAATTATTTATTGTTGTGAGTTCATTGCTATTTCAAATCAGTTTAGAAGAATTTGAGGGAAATATTAATGATTTTTTAATAAAATGTTAATATAGTACTATGGGGCTAATTTTAATTTCGTTCCGGGCCTAAAAAATCTCTGAGACGGCCCTGGTTATTATACATAGGGGATGTTTGGGAGCGAGCAGATCCGCTAGAAGATAGCATATTGGAAGAGCATATTGTCTCACAGTTCTCTCTCCGAATTCACTATCCGCTAACTCCCAAACATGCCAATAGTATTTCAAATCTTTAGATATACATACATTTCAGGAATGGAGTCTTGGCCTAGTGATCCTGTCCCCTACTTCCATCCCCTATGGTTAGAGTTTCGATTCTCGTTTGGCCCTCTATTTCTCTCCTTTATTCATTTGTAGTTTGTGTGGTTTGGGCTCACACACACCTTTGTCGACACATGAGTTTCAATGTTTAAAAAAAAAAGGTATGTAGTTATAAATCAAATTACTTCAAAAAACGAATTTCAAATACACAATATTTTAAATCCATTCATTTTATTCATTTTTTATTTTAAATATTATGAGATGTTTTTGAGTTTTTGTGTATGCATAATTTTTTTGGCAGAGACAACCTTTCAACAGGGCCGGCTAATGGCCTGTTCTTCCAGGTCTTCTGCACAGGTCCCCAAAAATTGGGGCCCATTTTATATATATATATATATATATATATTAATAGTTTATTAAAAAAAGATATTGACCTATTTTGGTTTAGAATTTGGTAAAGGATTTGAATCAAATTGAATTCTTTCTCATCAAATAACTTTATTGTTTTGGGTAGATAATTTGGTCAATGATGTAGCTAGAAATTAATCCATTGTTTTATGTTTTAAATTTTTATTAACATATTTTTAGTCTTAAAAATAATATTAAGAGGGCTTGTTCAAGTGGTCAAATTTATAATTTTCAATCGGGATTCGGTTTCCAACCTGGGCCGCTATTCATTCCCTTTATCCATTTGTAATGGTGTTGCATGAGCTTCCACCATCCATTTCTCTGGTTTGACCGCAAAAATAAAAATAATAGTAGTAAAAATAAAAAGAATAAATTTTTTAATTAATTTAGTAGATACAATAAGGGTGCCTAAAAATTTGTATTAGAACAGGGCCTCCAAAAATGATTAAATGGCCCTGCCTTTCAATACACACCCTATCCTCGAATGATTGATTTTAGCTTCAATAAGATCTGTTGACATCCTGGTAAAGCTGTAATTAGTTACTCCCTCCGTTCCTTTTTAGTTGTCTTTTTAGAGATTAAAAAGTGTTTCAAAATAGTTGTCACTTTCCATATTTATATCATATTTTTCCAATATTACCCTTCTACTCTCCTAGAATATTGTGCTTTCTCTCTCATCTCCTTTAAACTAACTAATCTCAACTCAAAATCACCATAAAGAGGAAGGGCAAAAATGTAAATGTATAAAATAATGATTGGATTTCTTCGTTTGTGAGATTTACACTAAAACATCCATTAATTATGAACAGATGGAGGAATTTATTGACTCAACTCTCGATAGGACCTACGAATGTTAGTCACCAATCTTGTATACCAACTCCCACTCCCACGGCTCTTTAATTAATTACTACTCCCTCCGTCCCGTTTAAAGCGTCTCAAAATTTTTGGGCACAGTATTTTATGTGGGGATAGTTAGTATTTAATGTAGGGGTAGATTGGGGATAAAGTGGGGGTAGGAATTTATGTGATGTGATTGTAATGAGTTTCGATTTTTAATTGATTTATTTATGTGTGATGTGATAGTTGTGTGTTTGAAATTTTAATAAAGTTATTTATTGATGTGATGTGATGGGAATAGGTTTGTAGTTAATTATTTTCTAAAAATGAATGAGACAATTGGAATGGGACGAACTAAAAAGGAAAGTAAGATAAAAATAATGGGACGGAGGGAGTACTATAGTGTAGTAGTATATAATTACTACGCCTCTCTCTTTTTTGGAGTATTTGTCGCCCGAATGGGTTCACGTGCGGATGTCCGCATATCCGGACGTGATGTATGTGTGCAATAAAAGTGTTCTTTTTATTTGTTTCTCATAAGTCTCTAAATTTTAATATTTGTTCCTTTTATATGTCTTATAAATTGGGGCCAAATTAAGGGGTGTTTCCAAATCTTTTCCCCAAAATCGTGGAATTCAATTGTGTAGAGAACTAATTGTCGTGGGCCAGAATATTATCCAAAATTAAAAAGATTTTGCACATTTTATATTTTTAACAACTGATTGTGTTGGATATTATTGTCTTCCAGCGCCCTTTTCAATTTGGACCACTATTATCTTTCAAAAAGAGTGTAGAAAGGGACCCGACACAACACATTCATTCTCTTTTCCACCATATCACGGAGAGTGGGTTATTCAGATGAAAATTTCCATCACCCCATCACCGTTGTGATGCTTTATGCTACGTAGTTTGTGCTATATGATGTGTCATATCATGTTCTATAACGTGTGATGCTGTTACCATGCAATGTTTGTGCTATGAAATATGCACATCATTGTTCTATCCATGACGCCTTGTGCTTTGTGCTACGTAGTTTGTGCTATATGATGTGTCATATCATGTTCTATAACGTGTGATGTTGTTACCATGCAATGTTTGTGCTACGAAATATGCACATCAATGTTCTATCCATCACTTTGTTATTAAAAACATAATCTCAAAATCCATTATACGTAAAACCTTTAGAACCATTAAAAGCAATGCACTGCATTTCACTTGTTACCTGACAACACCGGCGCAAAACGGCTCTCTACGTTAGTGTTAATTAAGGTATACACGTATCACCACACGTTTCACTACTAGCCGTTGCATCGTCATCCTCTTCACCAACTCCATCACGTGGTAATGGCACAGAATCATCACAGCACTGTAAACCCCCGTCGTCTCCGTCAAGATAGCATTCCCCATCTTCCGTATCATCATTGCCGAGACGGAGGTTTTCGGTTGCGATTGCATCGTCGCCGGCGTCAACTACATATTCCGGGGAGGCATTCAGATCCGGCATCTCCGTTCTCCCTTTCCCCCGTCGAATTGTCTGCTCCTTTTTTCGGTTACGCAATTAGATCATCTATTACCCATATTAGCTCCATAATCAAATTGGAATGTTACTAATCGATCATTCATGATGTCTTTAATTAGGGGTAATCTGATTCACTTTCCATCACTTTCCAATGTGATTAATTGGGTTCAAATGGAAGGTGTGCAGCGATGGATGTCGCGTATCATATCTTACTCTGCATGAGATCACATCCGCATATGTGGATGCATAGCAATCCGCATAGTAACTTAATTGTTTGTCGCCTTCACAAACCAAATAAATAATGAATCTCAATCTATAAATGGATAAATGATGTAACTAGTACAATTAACTGAGTTACTCTCATAACATACTTTTAAAATATACTCCCTCCGTCCCAGCTAACGTGTCCTGTTTGACTTTTTGACACTGTTCATTGTTCTACTTTGACTCGATTTTATTGCATGTATATATTTGGAAAAAATAGTCGAGTTGGGTCTTGTTAGAATCGTATTATCATGTAGTTTTAGAATATATATTTTACATAATTTTTTGTTATACACATTTTGAGATATTAACGGTTGAAAAAGTGTATTGGATTGTGTGCAAAAGTGAAACAAGACAAGTTAAATGGGACGGAGGGAGTATAATTTTTTTTTCAATTCCAAGATATCCCGGAAATATAGTATAATTTTTAGTAATACATAATTTAAATTATTTATTATTAAAGTTATATATTAGACCTGTCAAAAAAAATTAGACTGGAACACGGGGATGAGACATACCCTAATGGTCAAGTCCCTCAACTCCCAATTTATAGGTGGGGGTTCGATTCCCTAACATGCCCCCTATCCCTCCCCTTCCCTTTGTAATTTATGTGACATGAACTGCTTTCACTCATTTCATAGTCTGTATAAGCTGTTAAACAAAAAAAAAATACTCCATTCGTCCCATTACAAATGTCCTACTTACTATTTTTGAATGTCTCATTACAAATGTCTTCTTTCTATAAATAGAAATAATTTTCCCCTCCAACAACTATATGGACCCTATCATATATTCACGAATAGGGGTGGAAATAGGCTAGGCCGAGCTAGGCTTAGGCTCGAACGGCCTAGGGCTGCATTGATTTTTACGGCCTGAGCATGGCCTATTACTTGTGATAGACCTATCTTATAGGCCTAAGCCTGGCCTATTTATTTAAATAGGCTTATTTTTAAGCCTTTTAAAAGTCTGATTAAGCCTATTTTAAAATTAAGTTAAAATTATTTTATATATGTCTGGATGTAATCATAAGGTTGGAAGACCTGAATTTATGCACTTGGCTAGTCATTATCTACAACTATTTATATACGGAAAAAAAAACGTATAAATGTTTTAAAAATCTATATAAGATCAAATTAATAATTACTTCTACATAAAATAATAAGGCCTTCTCCAGTGATAACTTCCCCGCTCCGGGTATTTAGGTGTCACTTCAGCGCCACCTCATAAATAAAATACCTCTACCATTAAATAAAATTCTTCCACCAACGGTAATACCCAAAAAAGTGGGTATTTAAAGGGACCTACCTCACTATTATATTTGTACAAAAATAATGAAAAAACTTAACCTCAAAAAACCCATAGGCACGCTTTCCAATTTAAAAACTCAGGTAGCAATATTAGGGCATCCACAGTAATGCTACTCCATTTTTTTCCACATCTGCGCCACATCAGCATTTACCTACTTTACTACATATATCATTAATTTTTCCCACAACAATACTACCTAACTTTTTACTATGCATGGACCCACATTTCATCATTACTTAATTTCTTATTTTTTAATACATATAATATAAATTCTTATTTATTTTTATACTAATTTTTTTAATACATCTAATTATATATATCCATATATTTTAAAATTCTTAATTATTTTTATTTTAATATATATTATTTTCATTTAATATAATTAACTAAATAATAATATATCAATAGGTAATATTTTCTACTATATGGAAAGTAATAAATTTATATTTAGTATATTTGTTATATAGCATATAGAAACACAAATTTAACATTAATAATATTAAACCATTACTAATTAATACATAACAACACATTAAAATATAAATAATTAAAATACATAAAGATTTACTAGAAAAGCAATTAATATTCCTATTCTTCACCAAATCGTTCCCACACATGCTCAACCAAATCGGATCAAAGTTCGTTGTGAATTTTCCGATCACGTACTTTAGCAATTCGTGTAAGGTACCCATTGAACCCTCCAACAGGGCCTTGATGAACTTCTACATGATTACTCACGTCACTTGGTTCATTATCGTGCCACTGAGTTGCCATTTCTCCTTCATCCTCAATGATCATATTATGTAAAATAATACAAGCATACATTATATCTTTCATAAATTCTTTATACCAACTATGACTTGGACCTGAAATTATTGCCCATCGAGCTTGCAATACCCTGAATGCACGTTCGACATCCTTTCGCGCAGCTTCTTGCATTACCTTAAACTTCTTCCTTTTTGGATCCTGTGGACATCGAAAACTTTTGACAAAAGTTGCCCATTCGGGGTAGATACCATCTGTTAAATAATATCCCTGATTGTATTCTGTGCCATTCACTGTGAATGTTACTTCTGGTGCATTACCCTTAAGAACATCGTTGAATAATGGAGATTGATTAAGAACGTTGATATCATTATTTGACCCTGCAACTCCAAAAAATGCGTGCCAGATCCACAAATCGGCTGATGCTACGGCTTCAAGCATAATTGTTGGAACACCATGATCACCCCGAGTGTATTGGCCTTTCCATGCTACCGGACAATTCTTCCATTCCCAGTGCATACAATCTAGACTACCAAGCATCCCAGGAAACCCATGTTTTCTTTCATGGATTTCCATCAATCGACGTTGGTCATCAGCCGTAGGTTTTCTCAAATAGTAACCGCCAAAAACTTCTATAACACTTCGGCAAAATTCGCGTAGGCACTGAATGCCTGTTGTTTCGGCAATATGCAAGTACTCGTCATAGTGATCAGCTGGTCCACCATATGCTAATTGTCTAATCGCATTTGTACATTTGTGTAGTGATGTAAACCCCAACCTCCCAGTTGCGTCGGGTCTTTGCTGAAAAAATGCATTATGTTCCTCTAATGCATGTACAATGCTAAGAAATACTTCTTTCCTCATGCGAAAACGTCGACGGAATTTGTTTGGACCCCATATCGGATTTTCATCGAAGTAATCCCGCATGAGTTGTCGGTGTGCCCCCTCTCGGTCCCTTTAAACATAGGTCCTTGAGCGTCCATGCTTTCGTTGGATGGCTTCAAGGTAGCGTTGTTCAAGAGTGTCATCCTCTATGTATTCGCGAATGGACTCTTCAATTACAGCTCTTACTGCTTGCTCATCATATGGAGGTGAAGACATTTTTTGGAAGATGTACAAACAAGCAAAAAAAACATGAAACAAGAAATATGGGTTGCAAATGAGGTGAATGAATGACGCATTATATAGACATTGTAGGAACACCAAGGAATGGGTACGTGCAAACATTCCATGCTCAATTATTCAATCACAATAATTCATATTATTGTACTCATTCCTATCCCATACGTGCAGACATTCCATACTCAATAATTCATATTATTCCATACACAATAATTCATATTGCAACCCCCATACAACACCCATACACTGTGGATTAATTCATGTTGGAATAACCATTATATTATTTAGTTTACAGTACCCATACTCAATTATAGTTCTGCATGCATACAACACCCATGCACAATAATTCATTCATGTTGGAGTAGTTATAATATTATTATATTATTTTGCATACAATACACATACTTAATTATAAAGTTGCATGCATACAACACCCATACTTTTTGACTTGTCAGTACTTGTTTGTTTCATGTTATGAATATTAAAATTTATCACATAATCTAAAAATAATTCAAATTTCATATATAGCTAGTAACTTTAAAACTGCATACAACCAAATGAAATACTAAATTAACATACACAACAACTTGTGGAAAATAAATAACATATTAAAAAAAAAAAACAAAAAAAACTTACTCCTATTCTTCATCATCTATTTCTGACCATAATTTCTTAACTATTTTATCGTGGGCTTTCTTCTGAAACTCTGTCATATTTGAAGTATCCATCATCACCATTTCATGCAATTTTACCAATTTATAATTTTCTATCTCTTGATTTTTTTTCTTCATAAGCTCTTGATACATTGAAATGTCATCTTTCATCCCTTTTCTTTTACCCTTTCGCTTTGCCGCTTTATGCCCCATGGGTCGTTGTGGAGATGGATCTGAGTTGTTGGAGGATGACGTATATGCTCCTTCTGCGGTATTCTTTGTTCTTTTAGAAGATTGAAATTCCCCACCCACTTCCATAAACTTGGGGCATGTCGAGAGAATTCTCCATACTCCAAGCCACTTAAAACCAAATGTATTATGGTGTTGTCTATACTCTGTTTCCGCCATCTCAATTATATCAGCATCACTCTTGCCACTACCCCAGACACACGCAATCCTTTTATAACAATCAGAAAATTGGGTAGTTTGTTTTTGTAATTTATAAAATTGAACCTTTAATTGATTTTGTTTTCGTTCAGGAGTGTTGCTGGGCCGATTTGTGTTGTACGCTTCTGCAATTCGCTTCCACATTTGCTCGAGGCGTTGATCATTTCCCACAACTGAATCAATACTAATGTCCACCCAACATTGTGCAAGGAGTTCACACTCCTCATTAGAATACAAAGCTCGACGCTTTGGGGAAATATGTTCATCTCCACTCGGTGGATTGGGTGAGAGATTTATGTTCTCGAACCCTTGACAAGAAGCCTTACCGGATGTAGGGGTACCTTGATCCATGCTCTCACCATCAATGCTAGTTCTTCGTGCCGAATCAGAGGTATTGCACCCTTGTGATGGAAATATTGGGGGAGGGAAAGGATAATACGGCATGGCCGGATATTGTGAGTGGCTATATGGTTGGAAACCTCGAGGCGGATAGCCTTGTGGTGAATATCCAAATGAGGCCATAGAAGAACCCATAGGATTGTTTACAAAATTAGAAGTATTAGGCATATTTGGCCACATAGCATTTGGATAAGTAGGACGGACATCGGAATTTTCAGATGGTAAACTTGAATTGGAAAAATTTTGGGGGGATGAACTTGATTTATTGGGATCAAACCAGTTGGAATAGGGATTCATTGTTGAAAAATGAATATGGATGAAATGTGAAATTTGTGATGGAGGATAGGATGATAAAAATATATGAATGATGTACAAGGTATATATAGAAGAATGGATGCATGCATTTTTGAAAGAATTGAACAATTATACAAGTAATATTTAATATAAAAAGAATAAAGACAAAAAAATACCTGCAAATTGAAGTAATTTTAATATGTGGACAAACCTTCACCGTTAAAATAATAAAATTTTTAAAAAAATAAAACCTATATGCCGATATGGAGACAAAAATATCAATCAACAATACAAATTAAAAATAAAATAAAATTTTAAAACTACTATAGAATTTAAAAAATAATGAAATTTTTTTTTAAAAAAAAGAAAAAAAAAAGAAAACGAAAACATTCTGCATGGGTCACGTGACCCAACATAGGAAAATGACGAAAATACCAATTAACACTATTTTCAATACAACTACAGCAGCAAAAGAATTAGAATTGTTCAAAGAGAGCACGTGAACCACACAGCTTACCATTAAATGCATGTGGATATCACGCGAGCGTCGCCTTGAATTGCGTACAATCTTAATTACCCGGTAGTGACAGAGTAAACTTACTTTTACTTGCTATTCCATTTTTGTGTTCTGCAGTGGTAATCCAGAGGTAGTAAATTATCTACTACCATGCCGTTGTAGATGCCCATACTACCTACTTTATTTTCTTTCCCCGGTGGTTACTTTTTCTTGCACAGGTAATTAAAACCGCCATGTCAGCAAATACATGCGCGTTGGAGAAGGCCTAATAATAGTAGTACTATATATTTTTATGTAGTAAACATAAATAGACCAATAATACTCCATCTGTTCCAAAATAGTACTCTTTTTAGAGATGAAAAAGTGTTCCTGAATAGTTACCATTTTGGGTATTTCTATGAAAGTTTTCTAATATTACCCCTTAATTCCCCCCAATGATGTACATTCCCTCTCTACCCCAAGTACATTTCTTGGTAAGTGAGAGGGATAGAAATTGAATATTGTGTGGTAATAATTATGTTTCTTAGTTTGTGTAATATTTGCTAGAAATATAACTAAAAAAGAATGGAGGGAGTAATGTTAAATAGGCCGGCCTGGTAGGCCTTATGATTTTTAAAAGCATTTAGCTAAATAGGCTTTCAAAATAAATAGCCTGAGCCTCACCTATTTGTAAAAAAAGTCTGCTTAGCCTACCTTTTGGTAGGCTAGGCCGTAGGACCCTGTTGGATAGTCTGACTTATTCTCACCCCTACTCACAAATCAACTTTATCTTAATTCTCGTGCCCAACAGTAATAAAACATTTGTAATAGAATGGAGGGAGTAATAATTTAGACTGGAACACGTATTAAATTTAAAAGAAAAGAGGCGGCTAGATCATATGTCCGTTTTGTAATAATACCAACCCAATGCAAACATATTGATGTTGTCCAGTTCATTGGACCAGGTGTATATTTGGGTCAGTTTTATTAGGGTTTCTTTCTTTCATTGCCTTGTGAAGTAAGTACTATACATTTGGACTCCTATGTTTGGTTAATTCCTCCTCTAATAGTACATCACTTTGTCCGGGCTTTACATGACTTCAAATTTATGCAAGTTTTTTTTTTTTTTTTTTTTTTTTTTTTTTTTACAATAATACTACATGAATTCTAGTAAGCTTTTATTATAATAGAGTCGACTGATTGATTTTCGGGTTACCCACCTTATTTATTACTCACATATATCTATTTATTTATTTGTAATAATAAAAAAATTATTATTATTATAGGAGTAATTGAAAAACGGCCATACTCAGATCAACAAAACACTTGGTTACTCTTATCATTTTCCAATTATTTATTACAAAAAGACTGAATGAATTTCCGTGAGGTTTCTAAAGTTTTGTCCAACAAGCTGTTCGTTCCACAACGTGCCATAAATTCATAAAGCAAGAAAAACCAAACTACTATCCCCCAAAATTAAAGGCGTGCTTGCTATAAAATGGGCATAAGACGAGTCGTATTTAAAATGGGTGCAGTTATGGTACTTCCAAATAATCAGAAGTACCATTTTATTTTCCTTTGTAATTTGTGTGACATGGGCTCCCACCACCCCTTTCCAGACCTTCAATGGTTCCTCAAAAAAAATAAAAATCAGAATTATGCCAAGACAGTCAATCCAAATAAATAAAGTAATACGAGCATATTGTAATGCGTTGCTGCGCAAATGAACTAAATTTAAAAAATAATTCTAAGATTAATTTCAACCATTCGATTGGAGCAGCTATCAATGGCTACCAGCTGCCCTCAGAACATCATGATTGGCCAATTTTGTACTGTAACAAATGTGATTTAAAATTGTGCATCAAATAGGAAATGTAGATATTTAAGTGTAGGAAAGAAATAGTGGTGTAAAGTGCTTTTATGGAAGGAAAACAACCATCCACCCACCGTATAGTATATTAAGATAAGCCCCACTAGTTACTCTTCTTTTTTTGGCTTAGTTGATAAGGGAACTTATGATGTACTTCCTCCGTTTGTAAATAATATGGGAATAATAGTTCCATATGTATTTTTTATACTATTCACACATATATTTTTGATTTAAAATTTTATTATAATTACATACTTCCCCGTTCTTTTTTAATTGCTCCATTCCAATCGCTGTTTTCAACTAGCTGACCTTGGAGCTTTATTTGGTTAGGTTGGAGAATGATTTTGAAGGTAAGTCTAACATGAGTTGTAGTTTGTAATATCTACTTTCATTATTACTTTACCATTTTTTTATTTAGCCTTGTAACGAATCATATAAAACCATCCAAAGTCAGCTAGTTGAAAACAGTGATTGAAATGTAGCGATTAAAAAAGAACGGATGTAGTAATTTAAAATATAGCCAAGTAAGTTCATGGCTAAGGGCTGGGGCATTAATCTCACTCCCAGGAGCTTTACTCCTATTTCAAGCTTCAGTAGTTCGCTTGTAGTCTTTCGTAGCGCTTCGCAAGTAAATTTAAATATCAAACTTTTGGAATATTTATTTGTACCGAACTTGAGTTGTTAATAATTTAAAACGTGCACTAGACTGCGCACACAGTGAGTCCGTAGAATATAAAAGAAATATTCAATGAACAGTGAAAAAACCCCAACGTGTCATTTAAAAAGGAACGGGTGAAGTATGTCATGAGATATGTAGGCCACATTTGGCAACTAAATGGAATTAGTTTATTCTAGGCAATTAGAAATAAATTGGTTTATTTAAAAAGACGTACTCCCTCCGTTTTTAATAACTTCTCCATTCCTGCACTGCACGCAATCCAACGCACATTTTCAATCATTAATAGCTCATATTATATAAGTAAAAATTACAAATAATTCATATTCTAAAACTACGTGATTAGACGAATCCAATAATATTTTACTTGACTATATTTTATCTTATATAACTATATTAAAAAGTTGAATCAAAGTTACTTAATGAAAAGTAACTACTATTCAAAGGGTGATGATAAATAAAAACGGAGGGAGTAATAACTTAAAATAGTATTCGTTCCCACCATACGAGGTCAAGTTGTGTGTGGAGCGCGATGCTGAGGGGATGACATTCTTGCGTAGTTAGTGTTCGGTTTTGGCTATGTTTTGATTTCTTTATTTTTTGCACTTTTTTATTTTTTCTTTGCTCGCCTTTTAAGGCTGTGTCACAAAAAAAACTTAAAATAATATTCAATCAGCTATTTATGAAACCGCTGCACATAGCAATATTTTGGAATTAGTTTATTCTAGGCAAAAATTGGCATCGAAATTGACAAACAACTAATTTTAACTAGTTTATTACTCATACAATCAGGTAACATCTAACAATTAATTCTCAGGATCGTAGTATTTATATAATATGGTGATGTACTGATGTTTGTATAATATTATCAATCCCAAGCCCCTTTACTTTAGAGATAGAGCTAGCTTGATACCCTTTCATTTTTATTATTTTTTTTAAAATTTTCATTTGGTGTAAATAAATACTCCCACCTCACGAATGTTGATTCATAGTTGTTCCCAAATTCCATTAAAAGTGGCTATTTTTATTTTTCTACACAAAATTTAATATATTTATTAATTCTTTATATTTAGAATAGGTACAAATAAAAACCGTATAAAATATACTCCATCCGTCCCACTAATTCCGTCCCAATTTCTTTTTGGTATGTCTCACTACAATTGTCACATTTCTATTTTTAGAAAATTTTACTATATAAACATCATTTAAAACATCACATCAACTAATTACTTTACTTTTCTCAACTTAAATGAACATCACATTAATTAATTACTCAATTTTAACACAATAATTCATTATGCCTAAAATATCGTGCCCAAAAGTTTTGGGACGGTATTAACGGGACATAGAAAGTGTATTCTAAAAATTACATGATAAGACGATTTTAATAAAATTACACTTAATTATTATCTTATTATTATTACATCATTTTAAACATAATACCACTTTAACTATTAGCAAATCTACTTTACACTACAAGAAAAATTGCGTTTACCGACCGCACCTGCGGTCGGTAACCCCCGGGATGCGGGTCGTTTCGGGGCTTACCGACCGCACCACCGACCGCAAGTGTCGGTCGGTAATATCTTGGTAGGTATTTTTTCCCCGACCAAAAAATTTAGCCGTCGGGACCTTGACGACCGCATTACCGACCGCACGGTGGTCGGTAAATTTTCCGACCGAATTACTGACCGCAAATGCGGTCGGTACTATTTGGTTCCAAAAGGTCCCGGAGAAATTTACCGACCGAATTACCGACCGCAAATTGCGGTCGGTAATTCTATTTTATGAAAAAAATGCTCTCAGTAGGGCTCGAACCGCCCACCTCACCCATCACCACCCTCAACTCTAACCACCTTTGCGAACCCTTCACATTACCAATGGAAACTCGCCATGTGTCATATGAAGTATAATAAATCCTCCACAAGTATTCCCCAAATGCTGAAGAGGGGATTCGAACCCTCCTCCCCATTACTTCTCACACGGGTGTGTGCCACTCGGACGCGCGAACTTTCATGTTATAATATGCATTGGGTTATATATATAATATATGTAACTATAAATGCATAAATTAATAACCAAAAAAATAAAATAAAAACTGATATATTAATTAAATAAATAATAAAATAATTCATTAATTAAATAAAATAAAAAATTAAATGGGTAAAATGAACCAAATCACTAATTAAATTTAAGAAATGAAATCAAAATTATAATTATATCTATATCTATAATTAAATAAAAAATTTCCTTTATATTATTTAATAAATAATTAAATTATAAAATAAATAAATAATTAAATTTTAAAAATAATAAAAAGAAATATTTTATAAAAATATAAAATAAATGGAAAAACCTTTAGAGACCTCAAATTCGGTCGGTAATGCGGTCGATAGATTATATATTTTTTTTAAAAAACAATTAAAATTAAAAAAATTGAAAAAAATTACCAACCGCAATTTGGGGTCGGTAGATTATATTTTTTAAAAAAATAATTAAAATTAAAAAAAATTGGAAAAAATCACCGACTGCATTTGCGGTCGGTAATGCGACGAATAATGTTGGTCGGTGCAGTGGTTGTCTTAAAAGCGGGGCCCCAATAACGGCTCCTTTTTACCGACCACCAGGTGCGGTCAGTAAATCCGACCCGCAACCTGTCGGTCGGTGATTTCGGTCGGTATTTTTGATTTTTCTTGTAGTGTTAACATAGTAAATCCCAAATCCCACAATAAAAAAGGGAAAAAAAGATAAATAGGTCCTTTTTCTTTTCAAAAAATTTAAATCAGTCCTTTTTCTATTTTATTACCAAAACAGTCATCTACAAATGCTAATTATGTCCAAATCAGTCCTTTTTTCACTAATTATATTCTAATTGCTGACGTGGCAAGGGTTTTAATTTAAACCTGACACGTGTGCATAATATTAGTCCTTTTTCTTTTATCTTTTGTCAATTCAGTCCTAAACTTTTATTTTGTTCTATTTAGTCCTCTACCCCAATCACTCATTTTTATATTAATTGGCCTCAAACCTTTCAAATTATTTCATTTTAGGCCCAGAACCTTAAATTTTTTATTATTACTAATACATTTATCAAATAAATGCTCAACATACTTCCGTAAATAAAATTAAATACCAAATCTCATACATTGGGTTTGACCGCCTTGTTACCGGGTCTTCGAAGTTCCGAATTTTACGGACTCTCTCTAACCACCCGACCGTAACGATGGTTCATTGGTTTTGGTTTCCTTCAGCAACAATCAGCACAATCATACTTCGTGGATAATAAAATTCAGGCTATTTTTTTAATATTTTTAATAATATTAATATTTTTCAATAAAACCAAGGCTTCATGTATCCATAACCTTCCAAAAATTCAAGTTAAATCATTTACTCAAATATTGCTACATCCTAAGGTAGGACACAAAGTAAGATTCTGTTGATTGTTACTGAAGGAAACCAAAACCAATGAACAATCGGTTGCGGTCGAGTGGTTATTAGAGAGAGTCCGTAAAATTCCGGTACTTGAAAGACCCGATAACAAAGCAGTCGAACCCAATATATGAGGTTTGGTGTTTAATTTTATTTATGGAAGTATGTTGTGCATTTATTTGATAAATGGATTAGTAATAATAAAAAATTTAAGGTTCTGGGCCTAAAATGAAATAATTTGAAAGGTTTGAGGCCAATTAATATAAAAATGAGTGATTGGGGTAGAGGACTAAATAGAACAAAATAAAAGTTTAGGACTGAATTGACAAAAGATAAAAGAAAAAGGACTAATATTATGCACACGTGTCAGGTTTAAATTAAAACCCTTGCCACGTCAGCAATTAGAATATAATTAGTGAAAAAAGGACTGATTTGAACATAATTAGCATTTGTAGAGGACTGTTTTGGTAATAAAATAGAAAAAGGACTGATTTGAATTTTCTGAAAAGAAAAAGGACCTATTTATCCTTTTTTCCATAAAAAAAAAAAAGGAAAAGAGCCAACATTAGCAACAGGAAATAGTAAAAAAAACATTTAAAAACTATATCCCCGTCGATGTTTCTTGGGTGGTACGGAATACGAGATTCGGTTATTTCATTACATGTAAAATCCCGCAATTCCGCATCAGAGGGGTTTCGTGCTGTCGCTTTGTTTTTCCTTTTCCCTGTTTTCCCTCGCTGGGCATATCGACGTCTGCAGGTTGATTTCGTTGATTTGTTGCCTCATAGTCATAGTCATAATAGCCAGGCTTCCTCTGTTCGTCACTCATCACGATTCCCAGCTGTTGTTGCCTGTTGGCAGAGAGATTACAAATCACCAAAGTAAATTAACCCAATTTCCGAATTATGGACGGTTGTGGCGTTAGAAAATTAACTGCATTGAATGCGGCATTAATTGTTTCCCCGTATAGACCTAAATTGGCTAAATATATGCCCCAATCTCCCGGGTCCGCCCTTCCTTCGAATATACGCGTATCAGTAACTTTTAGGGAGTTGGGCAATGGAGAGACTCGACAGGCTCAAACACACTTTCCGAAGTGGATCGACCCGCGGAATCGATTGGCGGAAAGCCCAGCTTCGAGCCCTCCTTCGACTTTTGGCCGAGAATGAATCTCAAATATTTGATGCTCTGGAGCAGGATCTCGGAAAACACCCAGTTGAAAGTTATCGAGACGAGGTTTGATTCCTAACCCAGCTCTCATTTTACGATATCTGGGTTGGTAATTTCGTAGATTGTAAAGAAACTGAAAAGGGTTTCTCTCTGAAGGTGTTATTTGGACTTAATTCCTTGGGTTTTGCATGATTCCTTGATTTATTGTGGAAATTGAATTGCCTTAGAATGATTTTGCCTTTTTCGGTGTTGTATGCACTTGATTTTGATTTGAATAATGAAGTCCGTTGATTGTTTTGTCCGGTTCTTGGGTCATTTTTTTTGTTCAATTTGACTTCTAGGTACTTGTTTTTGGCTTCATTAATTGGATTACTTGTGTGTACTGTGTAGTGTTTGTTTGATGTGAGTGGTTCATAAGCATTCTTCTTTTTCGAAAGTTCTGTTAATGAGTTTGTTCCGACATGTGGAAATTGCCTGTGATAATCCTTCTTTTCTGACAGATTGGAGTGGTGAAGAAATCAGTAGATCACGCTTTGCGTCACCTAAAAGAATGGATGGCCCCCAAAAAGGTAGACACATTTTTTATGGGATGAGGTTTCACTTGCATAATTGTTTATCTAATTGTCTGGAGCTCTGTAGTGATGTAACAACTAACAACACTAGAAGTTCTGCTAAGATCTATTCTCAGTATTGAATCTTAAAAACAATTTTTAGGGTCTTGGAAGAACTTTGCTGCCTTCCCCTTATGAAAGATGTTTCTCTGCTAATTTCATGTTAGACAATAGTTGTGTTCTTAAATGGAGAGGCCATTTAGAAATATTTTTGATCTGAAAGCTGCTTTCTCCAATCTCTGCATTTATAGCCAAGGAAAATTCACTCTCCAGATTCTAGGTGGGGGAAGTGATCGAATGTTTTGGTTTCTCTTCCTTTTTTCCATTATTGTTTAATAAGTTAAGTTCCACAATCGCTCGTAAGACTAGGAATTCATTGCCACCAATTAATAGGCGTTTTGTAGAGCTGAAATGCCCATTATTAATAGAAATTGTAAGTTCAATTGATGTCTGATGATATATATGTTGACTTTGTAACATGGATTACCCATCTTGAGCAGAGTCCGCTGCCATTGCTTTTGTTTCCATCAAAGGCACAAGTGTTTCCCGAGCCACTGGGTACCGTACTTATATTTGGAAGCTGGAATTTCCCCATCAGTAAGTTCTCTGTTCTTCTCTGTTCTCATAAGTTCTTCTCAGTTCCACATGGTGATTGATGTTATTATGCAAATCGATAAAATTTAAACATTTGATTATAAACATCTACATTTTTCTTTATCAGGAGTTCAAAATATAGAAGATTAATGTGTTTTGTTACATGCGAATGGCGCTTTTGATATAAAGCTTATACTGAGCTGCATCATTTTCAGGTCTTTCACTGGATCCCTTAATTGGAGCAATATCTGCCGGAAACACCGCCGTTTTAAAGCCTTCTGAGTTAGCACCAGCATGTTCTTCTGTACTTTCCCGTACTATCCCTCTTTATTTGGACACTGAAGCCATTATGGTCGTCGAAGGTGGACATGACGTAGCTGAAAAGTTATTGGGACGACAATGGGATAAAATATTTTTTACAGGTTTCTCATTATGCTTACCGTAGAGCAGTCATTTAACAGCCAGGAGAAAGAAACAATAACACTTTCAGGAGCTTTATAGTCTTATCGAATATCATCGTGTTTAAATCCAGGTAGTCCCCGGGTTGGACGCATAATCATGGCTGCAGCTGCAAAGCATTTGACACCAGTGACTCTAGAGCTGGGAGGAAAATGTCCCGTCATTCTAGACTCTTTCTCCGGCTCTGACTTCAAGGTTTCTAGTAACTAAAGTCCTTTCTGTAAATGATGTTCGGACAAAGCACGAACACAATTGGCCATAACTCATACCTCAAAATGAAATATGCTAAAAATCGTTTTATTCTTGATTTGCTTGTGTTTATGATCTTTATTCAAGGTGGCTGTAAAGAGAATTGTTGGTGGGAAATGGGGACCCTGTGCGGGACAAGCTTGCATTGGAATCGATTACGTGCTTGTTGAACAAAAGTTTTCCACACAACTGGTACAAAGGAATCCTTTCTCTGTTTCTTGCAACATTTTTATGGTCTTCCAAAAGTCTTGAACTGAATCGACCTTTGTGACAATTTCTTTTAGGTCGAGTCACTGAAGCGTTGCATCAAAAAGTTTTACGGCGGCAATGTGAAGAGTTTGCAGAGTCTTTGTAGAATTGTGAACAAGCATCACTTTGATAGGATACAAAATATGCTACAGGAATCTGGCGTGGCAGCTTCTGTTGTTTATGGCGGTTCACTTGACGAAGAAAATTTGTTAGTTCTCTGCTTCTTTTCAACTGTGATAATTCTCTATGAAAGCTTTCAAAACCTGAGATGCGACAACCATGTACAGGATGATTGAGCCAACCATTTTATTGGATCCTCCGGCAGATGCTCAGATTATGAATGAGGAAATATTTGGGCCGTTGCTGCCTATTGTTACAGTAACGTCGACATCTTTTGCCAATTATAAATAACAATCATATTTCTCTCTATTGGAATTTTTTAAAAATGTTCTGTTGTAGGTTGACAAGATTGAAGAAAGCATTGATTTCATCAATGCGAAGCCGAAGCCACTTGCCATATATGCATTCACAAAAAACGAAAAATTGAAGGACAGGATTCTGCAAGAAACATCATCTGGAAGCGTGACATTCAACGATACAATGATTCAGGTAGGCTTTGTTCCACTTAGTGCCATGTATTTCACGCCGCCTAAGACTGCTTAATGTGCTGATTTTGCTGCACTGTTTGTAATTGTAATTTGTATTGAAGTTTATATGCGATACCCTGCCCTTCGGAGGCGTGGGACAAAGCGGATTTGGAAGGTACCATGGGAAATACTCCTTCGATACATTCAGCCACGAGAAGGCTGTGCTGCACAGAAACTTCCAAATGGAACTCGAGCCAAGGTACCCTCCATGGAACGACTTTAAGCTCGATTTCATAAGGCTGGCGTACAATCTGGATTATGTAGGGCTGCTGCTTCTGTTGCTTGGTCTCAGACGAGTAGCGCCGCGAAGAAGGTGAAGGGTGAGATTATTTATGTGTGGTGTGTATTGATGGATCCATGGTTGCTGGTTGTGTAATAGTAAAAGTTTATTAATTAATACAGGAAACACTAGGACTGAGAACCCAGGCCAGAATAATGTATCCTTGAACCTTCTTTTGGGCATGTTTCAATTATGAATAATGAATAAAATGAGATTGATGAATCACTTGCTGTAAAAACATCATATCCAATTCCAAACAATCATTCATAATTTCAAACATCTATCAAACTTTTATCGAAGTCGTGTCAAGTGTCAACTTACAAGGTGGGTGTTATGCTTTATGACATAATTTGACTCAAAGAAATCTATTGTCTGTCTTAATTAAAAGGGCATGCGTTTACTATTAGAATCAGCTACTATTCCATGAGGAAGGTTATCTATGTATTCAATTTCAAGAAGGGGAGAAATTTCTTTCCCTATGTTGTTGGTTGCCTAGAAAAATTTTCATCTTGTCTTTCACGGATGAGCCTCCAGTAAGTGTTTGGTTTTCGGTTTAATTCGATTCTGGCCACCGCTGGGTGCGAATGGAAAATGTTATGTACACCCAAGGCTAAATGAAGATATATCATGGATAGTTGGATACCTTGGTTAGTGACTATGCAATGTTATCCACACCCAGATATATCTTACATTGAAATCCATTATTTTGAAATGTTATACACACCCACCAATTGGTTCAAATGTTAGACACCCAAATACTCCCTCCGTTCCGTGAAATGTGACACGTTTCTTTTGGGCATGATAATTTATGTGGTGGGGTTTAGTGGTTAGAGTGTTGTGGTATTTGTGATTAAAATTTTAATGAATTTTCACTTTGTTTATTATTTAACTTTGATTTTTTTTTTTTTTTTGCAGCACACACAAATGCTAAATGAAGACATTGTTACGTCTTTAAATGGTCAAAATGTCCATGAAGTGATCAAAGGAAAATTTCTGTTAGAGTTCTTCACGACTCATTCAAGCTTTTATTCATGATAAAATGTCCGGATTATTTAACTTTGACTTAATATTATGGTAATGATTTAATAGAAATAAATATTCAAGTGTGGTTTGTTAGAAGAGTAATTCTCATAAAATAACCCTCAATTATATCAATATGCACATTTATACACCTAAACTTTTTTGTTGGCAAAAAAATATACCTAAACTACCAAATTTTGGAAGAAACTACACTTCCGTCGGGATTGACCGTCAAGTATTGTTTGACTGTTAAGTACAAGGCCTAAAACAGTCTATTCCACGTTTTAATCCCGGACCTATCATCCCATCTGACCCAGACTCCTTTTTCTAAAACCCTGATCACCCCTTCTCTTTCCCCTCGCAAAACCCCAATCCGCCATAGCCGTTCGCAATCCTGCGAGTCTTTGCCTTCATCCACAGCCACTAGCGAGAATCAACAACGACCTGGTATTGGCGGTCGACTGTTGAGATTCTCTATCGGCAATTGGGAAGCTTTTATTTTAGAAATGTATTTCCCCCAACACTAATTCACGCCAAGGTTTGGTTTTACCACAATCAGATTCTCAAATGGCAATTGGGCGGTAGAGTATATTTGCAATTTTTTTTTTTTTTTTCTTTTGGCATTGATGATGGTATTGGAAATATTTTGTTAGATGATTTTACTATGTTTTTAGATGTTCTAATAGCATAATGGTTGTGATTATGCGATTTAATAATGGTCCAGTCACAACAACGATCTCGTTGTGTTCGAATCCGGAATCACATTCGAAGGATCTAATTAATGGTGAAAATAAAGCTCCGGATATCTTGTACAGGAAATCAAAGAGATCATGTTTCAATTCAGGATGCTTTCGATTACTGTTGCTTGTGCTTTTTATCCCTTTTTTTTTTCAAGTGCTTGAGATTTATCCTTGTGCTTAGGTGTTGTAGATAGCGTGGCAAATATAAAATCAAACCCCGTTGAAGTTGATGCTCGCTCGTTGCTGTGGAAGTATAAAGGCAACTGTCGGCAAGAGAAGATGAATGACTATCTATCTGGTGGTGATGATTGATGACGATGGTGATGGTGAACGGAGAGGGCCGCGTTGGGGAGATTCGGGTTTCAGGAACGAGTTAGGATCAGATGGGGATGGGGTCCGGATCTGGCATAATATTTGACGGTCAATCTTGACGGAAGTGTAGTTTCTTCCAAATTTGGTAGTTTAGGTATATTTTTTGCCAACAAAAAAGTTTAGGTGTATAAATGTACATATTGATATAATTGAGGGTTATTTTATGAGAATTACTCTTGTAAGAATCATCTAAGCGTCTAATTTTAGAATATATATTTTATAAGTATAATTTTTATTTGTACCCATTTTGAAATATGAAAAATTAAAGAAATGTAAGAGATTTGTTTAGAAAAATAAAAGTGTATTGAGAGTTGTGCAAAATAGTTAAAGTAATTACTTTTAATGGGATTTAGACATTAAGATTGTATCATATTTATATTAATTTAATTTATCTAAAAAGGGAAATATGTTAAATTTCGTGGGACAACTTAAAAAGGAATACGTGTTACATTTCACGGGACGGAGAGAGTATATACTACCTCCGTTTTTTTGGGTTTGCACCATTAAACATAGGCTCGCATGCCGATGCACATACAATAAAAAATTATAGAAAATTGATATTATAAAACTATGAGTTTAGACGAATATCTTTCATAACTATGATGAAAATTTGAAACAAAATTAAACTTTGAACAGTGCAAAAAATACTAATGTTATGTTGCTTAATGAAGTACTCCCTCCGTTCCTTTTTAGTTGTCTCTTTCAGTTCAATTTCAATAACCAAGGTTTGCATTAATTAACTTATAAATTTACATTTTTACCCTTCAACTAAACTTTCTTAATAAATATCAACAAATACCATTTATGTAAAGTGAATGACAATATAGTAAAAATATAACATAACTACTTATAACTATCTAAAAATGACAACTATTTTGGAACACTTTTTACTCTCTAAAAAGACAACTAAAAAGGAATGGAGCGAGTATAATATAGATTCTACCTACTAGTCAAAGATGATTTATTGAATTATTGTTTGTGCCATCAACCATCATGAAGTTCAGAAATTCTCTAGGAGCAATACTATGTCTTTAGTTGACTGACAAAATATAGCAACATCTTGTCCCTATCGTTGTTGCTTTTCCCTCTTGGGAAATTTCGGATTGTTTTGACGAAATTCCGCGGATTGAGCCAGCGATGAAGTGTGCGTGTGCATCTCCAAAACCCCTGCATCAGTTCCCCTCTTCATCGCCGATCTTCAATCGATTCAATTTCTCCCGAGGCATACCGCGTGCTCCTTAAATTTTCATTTCTTTCCATTTTTGGCTCATATGTATAATTATCACCCCAATTTGCGGCAATTGCGTTTTTGGCAGGTGTGCGCTTTCCACTCACGAGGGTTGTCCTAAAACTGAGCTGTAATTACAAGATCGATAGCGCAATCAAAAGCTACGACGAATTGGTTGAGATAATGCCGAGGGTAGGGTTTGATCGGCGCCGCCCCGTTTTGATTGCTGCTGTTGCTTGTCTTTTGCTGCTCGGCAACGACGCTCCACAAAAGGCCCTAGCTTCCAATTCCCCCACGGCATTCGTCGAAAATGTTGTCTACTCTAATAAAATCGCCATCTTCTCCAAAACGTATTGCCCGTAAGTCTTAACGCGAATAATTCCACAATTTATGATTTCTATGACAGTTTGGATTGAAAATTTTCCCAATTTGTCATCTGTGTTTGATTTAGTGTCTGCGACCTTTTTACTCACATAGCAATCAGTAGGAACTTCTTCGTTTTACTGAATTCCATGGTAGAATCTGTGTAGCCTCTTGCTAACAAGTGCACACATTTTTTTTGTATGTTTTTTTTTTGGGTTTTATTATCTGTGTTATATTCTTTTTTTCTTTTATAGTATATGGAATTGGATTTCTTAGGAGTAATTTTAGAGAAGAAACTGGAATGGGATCATGGCAATTAAATAAAGTACCTAACTTAACTATAAATAATAGGACATTGGGTTATTTCAACTAAATTTCTCTTATAGAGAGATGGAAGGCATTGGATTTTGAAGTTGAAATCTTAGGTCAGTTGCTTAGTTTTTAATAATCTTGTTTATGGATACCATTGTCATATGTTTTCTCAACACGTTCAAGGAATTATCTCAGATTAAGTGTTCTTTTTTGGGCAATCATGATGAATTGAATTTGGAGGTGGATATTTTCTCCTGGAAGGCTGGAACAGATTGTGTTATTCCAAAGAGACTGATTTTGACTTGTCTATTGATTCCATTTGATTTTATCTGTTTTTGTTTTGCTCTATTAGTTCCAAAGAGACTGAAGACTCACGTTTATCTATTTTGTGTGCTTAGATACTCAAAGCGTGCAAAGAATGTATTCAGTGAACTTGAGGAGCAGCCCTATGTTGTGGAGCTTGATCTTCGAGGTCATTATTCTTTTTTCATTCTGCTAACACTTCAATTTTGGTTAAAACTTCAATTCTTGAGTGTATTGATATTCTTGGTTTATATTGATTCATTGCATGCAGATGATGGGTATAAAATCCAGGATGTTCTAGAAGAACTGTTTGGGCGTCGTACTGTCCCGCAAGTGTTTGTAAATGGCAAGCACATTGGTGGTTCTGATGGTATATAACACTCCTTGACGTATCGTTTCCTATATCACTTTACTTTGATCATTAGGAATCAATCTATCCTTATTTTGCGCAGTTGCATAACAGCGTTATTTTCTCTCTCAATCCATGTTTTCCCTAATTCAGATCTGCAAGCTGCAGTGCAAAGTGGCCAGCTGCAAAAGCTACTCAGCCAAGCTTGATTACCTTAGTATAGCGTCTAAAATGCTTCTATGAGCAAATCATTGAAAGGTTGATAATTGACTTTTGATCACTAACTTCCTGGTAGAGAAAGATGCACTTTGCTTCAATCATGCTATAATTATCCGTGTCATCCTTCTGCAATCAAGGTACTAGCGTGCTCTACTAATCTGCGGATTGATTTTAGGGATGAATGGATGAAGCCGTTGGTGGCTTCTACTTAATTTTCAATATGTATTGTAGGGATGAATGGATGATGGCTAGTGCCGTTGGTGGCTTCTACTTAATTTTCAATATGTACGTCAATTTTATAATAAGATTAGTTCTTATTACTGTCCTCTATATCTCTTTTAGTTTTTTTGGTTGTATATAACTATCTTCATGTGTACTAATTAATACTACTGTATTTTTTTTAATAACTTTCATGAATTAATTTTATGCTCATTGCCTGCATAATTTTGTTGGAAGATCTATAATACACGTACTAGTTATCTCTAAATTTTTTTTAATACACATGTAGGATCTATAAAATGAATTTTAAACTCATTACTTGCATAATTTTGTCGGAAGATCAGGAGGTCTTCTTTCTTTGTGTGTTTCAAGGATTATGCAAGAACACTTTCATCAATTCCTTGAAGCTCTATTCTGTGAAATTTTCTTCTTACATGTCTCTTCGATCTGAAATCGAAGGCGTGCATGCACCAACTCTAGCTTACACTCAGTTTGGGTGGGTAGGAAGGAGTCCCTCTTTTTGCATTCTCTTTTACCAATATAATGAGGACTAAAGTCATTGTCACCACCCATTTTCATTACCATTTCCATAGATAAGCGTGAGCTCAGAAAGCACATATTCTTGCTTTCTTTTGAGAGCTAAAACTCATGACTTCACTACTGCCCAGATCATCTACTAATTTCAGACATTCCTTCTGTGCTAGCAGTTCAATATGCCTTGAGAATGACCTTAATAAAGCACATGTAGGTAGGATTTTTTGAAGGTTGAGACTTGGGAGCACAATCTTTTCAAACCAATTCATGTGGGGGTCCTTTATTCTCAATATACATGTGGTTTGTTGATAATTCAGTTTGAATCAACATGTGACCATTCCTCTCTTATTCTAGCTATATATATATATATATATATATATATATATATATATATAGCACTGTCTCAATCAAGTAGGGCCTATAAACATGTTTGGTGATTGAACTAATCACCATAGTTTCCATTACTTTTTTGGATTTACGATGTAAGAAGCTGGATCATTGGTGAATAAAATGCTAATTAACCTCTGCTTTTGGTCATATTTCGGTTAAGTTGGGAGTGTCTTCAAGTTCTTCATTCTATCGTCAATCATTGGTTGATCATGATTTGTCTGGAATGGAGGGTGATAGTGTTTGATCATGGTTTTGTCTGGAGAGTGATAGTGTTCGATCATGATTTGTCTGGGATGAAGGCTCGATCATGATTTTATTTGGGCCTCTCAACGTATGGGCCCAAACAGATTTTTAGCAGTTTCTTCAGCCCATCATCCTATTGACAATTCGGCCTGTTCGAATAATCGTCTGGGTTCTCACATATCATAGCATCATGATATATTTATTTTCATTATCTCTATAAAATAATTTTCACAAACTTCCTCAATTTGACAAATTAAATTCTGTGCTGTGGCAATATTTTTACATATTACATGTGATTGAGTGTGGCTTAATGGTTGACTTTCACTTTTCCTTTTTAGTACATACTTTAATTTGTAATTTGCTAAATGAAAAACTGAGATTTCATTTCCAGAATCCCTGTACAAATAGAGTCTTTAGGGTGGTAATAATATGTCCCATCAATTCTTGGTAAATGAAAAGCCCAATGGTCATAGTAATATTTAAGAATTTATTGTAAAGAATTACACAGTGTTTGTACCAGAACATATAGCTAGTAGTAATTTAGTAGAAACATGCATTCCACAAATTGAGGAACTTATATAGCTTGTGCACAAAATGTCAGCTAAATTTCCATCTAGTCATTTCCAAATAATTAGTGTTATTAATTAGTTATATAAGAAAAAAAAAATTCGAGGTTCTTAGCTATAATGCAATTTTAACCACATTAATAATTTGAAACTAGTTAGGCAGCTTACCTTACAAAATTAATTTTTGATAGGATAGATGAGTATAAGACCAATATTTTGACCTAAACTACCATTTTTAAAGTTAAACAACTTGCATAAGCTCCATAATTACATTACTAAACTTTGTAATGGATTATATAATGTTATCTAATCACTAATTAGGGAATTATTTTGCCTATATTTTCATGAACATTTTTTATATATACATATTATAACAAAGTACAAGCTATACCTTACTTATAAGTTGGAACCAAAATACTTATTACATAAAGGTTAAACTATATAATACCTACATATATAATAATGTAACTCAGGATAGTACGTCTTTCTTTGGTTTAAGATTTTTTTACACGTTTAAAGAATTGACATATGAATTGAAATTTAATAAATTAAAATATAAAAACTCGACAACACTTTGTTTTTTTAGAGAAAAAAAAAACATTTAATGTCAAGTATCCCCCAAAATGTATACTGGTATTTTAATTTGCCTTTAACCGCAATTATTTTTTTATATTAAAAAAAAACGATAAATGGATAGGGGCCTTTTGGCTTCAATTTGAAATAAATTATCAGAAAGAAAAAAGCAACCAACTTCTCTTCTTAATTTGAATAATTTTCCAATCTAATTAAAATAAATATGTTTTAGTATAACGAAAAAGTAAGTGCTTAGAATATTAACACTACAAGAATTTTCTATTTTAGCAACCGAAAAAATTTGGTAAAATTCGGTAGCTAAAGGGGTTAGCGACTGAATTTGCGATCGAAATTCGTTAGCGACCGAAACTTGTTAGCTACTACAATTTTAGCGACCGAATCCGGATTTTTTCTAGTAGTGTAAATTACATTTAAGTATTAAAATTATTTGTATTAATTATATTCTTATGAATACATAGTCTAATATAATTGTTATGAATAATTAAGCAATGAGGGGCTTCAATGGATTCGGCGGAAAAGTCTAAGTCATGAAAAACAATTCGCTTCGGCCCCAACTTAGCAAGACCTTCCACGACGCTGTTGCCTCCCAAGAATGTGGTCAAATGTACTTAGTTAACTAGCTAGAGTAAATTACTATTAATTATAAATAAGTAATGCATTAACTAAGTTTTAAGTGTATTCTTTTTCTTTTTTTTTGCATTTACACACCTATGTGTCGGAAAATGTATGTGGAAGCTCAAGCCACACAAATTATAAAGTGGGATAAATGGGGGGATAGAGGGTCAGGTGGGATTCGGACCCCCAACCTATGGTTGGAAGGCAGAGAACATGAATACTTGGGTCAAGTCACATTCCCTTTAAGTGTATTCTTGTTGAGCATGTGTAAATGTAAAAAATTGTTTTAGCAAAATTTATTCTCTACCATTACCTCGAGTTTATTTTTGGCATAAAAAAGACTTAAGGAAGTTTTTTGGTTTACAAGAAGCAAAAATGTGCTCTTGTTGTTATGTATGTGCGTGTGTGTATATATATTTGATGCTATGTTAAGAATGATACTAGCTTATTGATCAACGGATAACTTGAATGATACTTATTGATAAAAGAGCATATTTTAATAATAAGGCCATAGTTGTTTAAATAATGTTTTAAGATTGAACCATTGTGAATGCAGAAAATTATTTTGGGAAAAACCTACCCACTAAGCTCACCCGTACTTTCAAACAGAGTTGTTAGGATATTGTAGGCATGGTTGTTAAGATTTCGATCCTAATCTTAGGATCTTACGATTTTACGATCACACCTCTCTAAAACGATCCCGATCCTTGTATAATCTTAAAATTAGTACGATCTGGATAAGATCCCGATTCTGATAGTAAAATATTACGATCTTACGGTCATACTCCCTTAAACGCTTCTACGATCTTACGATCATACCCTCTTAAACGCATAAAATTTTTACAATATTTTATGATTTGGGATCAAAGTAACTTCATTTCTTTAATTTTAAACTTAAGAACTTGTACTCCTTATGTATGATGTGTAAAAAAAAATAATATGTATGTATGTGGAAATATTTTATGTTTAATTGTGATGTTTTTGTACTGTATTGTATTAATTAACTTGCAAGATTCATAAACACACGAAATAATGCATTTACTTCTTAGTATGCATAATTGAGTTTATCCATTATTGCAATTTCAGAGGATCTTAGGATCCCGATTCGATCATACGATCCTGATCTTGCAAAGAGAAAAACGACCCCATATAGGATCCCGATCTTAACAACCTTGATTGTAGGGGTTTTGTCTTTGATGTACTGCAGTCAACACAAGTATATACATTTCAGTTTTATTAATTGGAATGATAAATAGAAAATTTATAAGACATAGTTTTATGCGATATCGCCGGATTACATGATGAAATTGTTGACAAAACTAAGTCCATAAAATGTTCAAATTCATATCATTGTAGTGTTACATGCCCCGTCGCTGAAATAGAAAATTAAGTCCATGAAATGTTCAAATTCATATCATTGTAGTGTTGCATGCCCCGTCGCTGAAATAGTTTTGTCCTTGAGCTGCGCTAAAATGGTTATGGAAATGGTATTGTCCATGTCGCTGGAATCTATGGCTGTGTTGTGAAACCTATATACTTCAATTTTTAATGTATAGCCGTTGGATACTTTTTTTTTTTTTTTTTTTTTGTGGTCATGATTTTGTGTTTTGATGTATTGTAGTATTGACCATATATAGTACCACAACCAAATTCTTATCTTAAAAATGTTTTTGGGTTTTAAAATGGCTTGAGAAATCCACTTGATTTAGAGAGAGATTTATTATAGAGGTAATAAACATTTTAGGCCCTTACAAGATACCCCTTCCGCTTTTGGGCCATGCAAAAATTAATTTCCAATTTTAGGCCATTAGAAATTATCTTTGACCAAATTAAAACCATTTAGACTTATTTTGAAATAAAAAAGAAATAATAAGGAAGCATAATTCATGAATTCTATATTAAGAATTAATAAAATTTTAAAAACGTAAGGGTATTTTGAATCTATATATTTTTCTATTTTGCCAAAAGATTAAAATATACTCCCTACGTTTTTCTTATTATTAGTTACGGTTTGACTTTTGCTATTGTGTATTTTATCATTTTGACTTAAATTTTTATAATAGTTATACTAGTTAAATACAGTCAAGTGAGATCTTGTTGAATTTATATCGTCTTGTAGTTTTAAATATCGAAATTTTAGATATTTTACTTTTACCAAACTTTAGTTATTAATGATTTAAAATGTGTATTGGACTGCGTGAAAAGTGTGTCCGTAATAAATAAAAAATGGAGGGAATATATATATGCCTTTTATCCTTAAATAACAGTGAAAAATAAAATACTAGTAATAATTAAAATTAACAATTTAGGTTTAAATTGGAGTTATCGCCACATAAGTTTTTTCAAAATTGAATGAATAATTCCAAAATTGAGTTTGATTATGAATTTGAAGTTGGAAGGCAATTGCCTAAAGCATAGGTTCCAATTTTTTCCCCACTATAATTAAGGGGTTAATTTATTAGTACCCATTAGTTTAATGACGCAGCTAATTTAATAATCCTTCTGACTAACTCACCATTATTTTCTTAAATTCCAAGCCTGCCTATGAATCACTCCACAATCTCCAACCCTAATCAAATTATAGGCTTCTCGTGAGTTTAGTAAGTATTTTCCACATGTGCCATCAAAAAATTATCACTAACAAACAGGCCTGAAGATTTTTTTTTTTTTTTGAAATTTTTTATTTTATTTTTGTGCTTATTTGATTTGAAGACGTAAATTTCAAATTTTGAAAATTACAAATAATTTAGCTATGATGTAATTCTAATTTTTATTTCAACTTTTGACAAACTAAAAGACTGAGTCGTGCTTAATTAGTACTCCAATTTTATTGATATTTTTCTTTTAAAAAAAAAAAACTATGATTACACAATTATGAATTTACTGGGAATGAGACTTGACCCAAGTGATCAAGTCCCTACTTTCCAACCATAGGTTGAGGTTCAATTCCCACATGATCCCCTATTCCTTCCTCCCCTTTACCCCCTTTGTAATTTGTGTGGCTTGGTCATCCACACACCTTTGCCGATGCATAAGTGTCAATGTTTAAAAAAAATTATGAATTTATCATCTAACAGTTTAAACAAATGTCTCAGGTTCGAGCCTTTGAATATGCAGAATTCTACTTTGGGAGATGTAACCATTCAGTATCCACCAAATACTCAGGGAATTAATTAGTCCTGGGTCCAATGAGACATGGGGAATCGCGGTAATTCAACAAAATAAATTATAAATTTACCATTATTAAATAAACGATATTATGATGGAACAAAGCGAAAGAAATAATTGTATTGCATATATGAAATTTGAATTCAATTGTGACTAAATTAGTATGTTTCGAGGACACCATGATGGAGATGGAATGCTTGAAAATTCTAGTAAATGTGTGATGTGGTATTGGAATTTTTATTTATTTATTTTATTGCAGTTGACACCCGGGCATTGATAAAGAAAAATAACGAAAACACTACAACGAGATCAGATAGGAAAACAAAAACTACTAATGGCACACAAACAATAATTATAATTCGGTGGAAAATGCCCAACCATAGGTTGGGGTTCCATCCCCACCAGGCCTCCTATCCATCCCCTTTGTAATTTGTGTGGTTTGGGCTCCCACACACATTTGCCGACATATGAGTGTCACCGTTTACCAAAAAAAAAAAACAATTATAATATATATATGCTTCACATCATTATAATATATGAAATCACCGTTTACCACTACAAGAAAATTCGCGTTTGCCGACTGAAATCACCGACCACTAGGATGCAGGTCGGATTTACCGACCGCATTTGGTGGTCGATAAAAAGGAGTCGTTACTGGGGCCCGGGTTTTAGGGCAACCACTGCGCCGACAAACATTATTGCGGTCAGTACTTTTTTTTTCAATTTTTTTAATTTTAATTATTTTTTTTAAAAAATATAATCTATCGACCGCATTACCGACCGAATTTACGGTCTCTAAAGTTTTTTCATTTATTTTATATTTTTATAAAATGTTTCTTTGATTATTTTTAAAATTTAATTAATTATTTATTTGAGCCATTTAATTATTTATTTATTTTATAATTTAATTATTTATTTATTTATTAAATAATATAAAGGAAAAAATAAATATTATTTTTTTATTATAGATATAGATATAATTATAATTTTGATTTCCTTTCTTAAATTTAATTAGTGATTTAATTATTTTTTATCCATTTAATTCAATTTTATATTTTATTTAATTAATGAATTATTTATTATTTATTTAATTAATATCAATTTTTATTTTATTTTTTAGGTTATTAATTAAATGCATTTATATTTTAGGTTATTTAATTTATAGTTATTAATTAATTAACACATTGCGTATGATGACATGAAAGTTTGTGGGTGGCACATGCACGGGTGAGAAACATGGAGACCAGGGTTCGAATCTCCTCTACAGCACTTGGAAGGAATTATTATATATGACGCATGGTGGATTTCCATTGGTGGTTTAAAGGGTTGGCAAAGATGATTAGGGTTGAGGTGGGCGGTTCGAGCCCTCCTAAGCAAATTTTTTTTTTTCTATAAAATAGAATTACCGACCGCAAATTTCGGTCGGTAAATTTCTCCCGGACCTTCGGGACCAGATAGTACCGACCGCATTTGCGGTCATTTGCTGTCAGGAAATTTACCGACCACCGTGCGTCGGCAAGGGCCCGACGGAAAAATTCTTTCGGTCAGCAGATTACCGACCGCAATTGCAAATTGAGGTCGGTGGTGCGGTCGGTAAGCCCCGAAACGACCAGCATCCCGGGTTTACCGACCGCAAATGCCGGTCGGTAAACGCGAATTTTCCTGTGTAGTGTACAATACACCGTATGAGGTGCAGCATTACATTAATTAAACGCTAGTAGGAAGCTAATTAAGTAGGAACACACACCCATATGCCATATGAACCTTTTTAATACGTACCTTGTAATAAAGGGTGCGACCCCCGCCCCATGAGTAAAATATAACTAGTTGGGATCTATAGGCACCCCCGATCGAAACACAACTTATTATTAGACTATAATATCATCTTATTCTTCTATTCATTTAGATCAAAATTATTGATTTAGATCTTTCATCCCAAATAATAATAATAATAAAAAACCAATTATATTATAGTATTAAAAAAAAAATTCCAAACAAGTCATTTACTTTTACTTTCTAAATTAGGCAACAGTCAAAACTTCAAATCCCAGCTTTTACTATGACAGGCCAGTGAAGACGATCTAATGGTTCGTTGTTCTTGTTTTGACTGCAATCACAAGTAAAATTTGAATTGGGCAAAGTCAGGAATTCTTAGTATTTTGAATTTAATTCTTCAAACAATGACAAAATGAAATGGTAATAATAATAATAATAATAATAATTGACTAACTGAATAAAGAAAATATTATGGGGTCTCATATGTATCATGCCAAATGTTACCGTGCAGTGCCAAAGCTATATTCCTAGACTAGACTCCACAGAATTTAGCCTTTTTTTGCCTACACAAAATTTTCCCACTATTTCTCGCGCTTCTAATTATTGCAAAAGGCGTGTTTATTATTTTCACGCTTATTCACTGAAACCTCATAATTATACTTATTCTCCCCCAAATTAACAAATTATTAAATAAATTCATTATTACAAAATGTTAAATTCGATCAATAACAAATACTACTAGTAAATACTCACTAAATAAATTTGCATGTATTTGTATACGCTGTATGTACAGATAAATGTCCCCATCAATAGATACATACGCAGGCCGGCGGAAATCCGTATACACTGTAATAAATACTGGCTTTGTGTACAAATACAGTTCTAACGGGAAAAAAAAAATACGTACGCATTAGAAAAATGACCAAAATGGCCCTGCCCTCAATTATAGTCAACTCAATAATCTAACCTTTTAAATTAATTAAGGGTTAATAATTAAGATGCCCTCCGATTTCAAACGGTCCCCTAGCTCATCCACACTAATTAAAAAGAAGCCCTAATTATTCACATAATTCAAATAATTTTTTATTTTAATTAATTGAGGGCCGTCATCGATGGATATCGTATCCTCCATTAATGGAATAATAATAATGTAGATGAAATTATTTTTTTTTTCTTTCAATTATTGCATGAAGAAATGGGTACGTATATTTCTACATTACTAATTGAGTTTGTGGTTGTACGTATTTGAATCATCTGAAATTAGGTTGCTGGGACGATTTGAATTTGGTTGATTTTTCCCTTTAATTTATTGTTGGGTGTGTTTAGTGATTTTATTTTTTAACGAACTTTTAATTAGACATTAAAAAATTGTAGCAAATTTAAATTTGAGATCATCATCAGCCTGTTTGGAAGTTGATTAACTAATTGGAAATTCAGTTAATATAGAATATTGGTCAATTGTAATGAAATATTTGTTAAAAACTAATTAGTGATATTGTTAAATTAAATGTTAAAAAATGTATAAAATAAAATAAAAAATTAAATGTTATTTCAAAATGCTAGTATATAGTTAATTTTTATTATGAAGTTAGAGACTTGGTTTAAAAAGTATCAACTCATCGAAACCTATTCAAACCTCTTAAGTTATTTTGAAGACACAAAACCATAACTAGAATTTTGAATCAATTAATTAGACAATTAATAAGGTAGAGTCATCAGACACTTCAAAACTATTTGGGTTTTTTTTTTAAAAAAAAAAGAAAAAACAATTGAAATTGAAACGTTAGTTTTCAAACATCCGAAATTAGATTTCACTATTATTGTGTTTTGTCTTATATTCCAGCAGATGTCTTCCATAAATAAACAATAATGGATTGAAAGAAGCATCGAATTGTGTATATTCACATTTCACCCTATAAATTAATTTTTTTTTATAATTCAAATAGTAAGAGGCCGTTTGGATTGGCTTTTGGGGGAGTGCTTTTGGCTTTTACTTCTGCCAAAAGCACTTCTGATAAAAAAGAGGTGTTTGTTTTGGCTTTTGGAAAAAAGCAAAAGCACCATGAGAAGCCAAAAAAGTGTTTCTGGGAGAAGCAGCCCAGGGGTGCTTCTCCCAAAAGCAGAAGCCAAAAGCACTTCGTAAAATGTGCAAAGACTTAAATACCCCCACTACTTAATATAAATTACACTATAAATATATCTTATTATCATATTAAATAGCATGTCCTTTTTAGTAATTACCACATTCCAAAAGCACTTTTCATTTTTATTCATCCAAACATATTTTTAAAAAAAGCCGTTTTTCAAGCATTCCATCCAAACACAAAAGTCACATGCTTTTGCTTTTGACTTCTGCTTCTGCTTCTACTTTTGGCTTCTGCTTTTTTCAAAAGCCAATCCAAACGGGCCCTAATACTGTAATTTAGTGATCGTACCAACGTGGGCGGGACTGTATTACTTTCATCATGATATATACTACATTTTTAAACATATTAATTCGGATTTAACAAAGACTAAACTTAATTGTTAGTGGGATTGTAAATTTCGAACAACAAATCTTAATTATTTGAAAAACCCCAATAACTTTGTTAAATATGATGCGGTTTTACATTCGCTTATACAGTCAGGACCAATTCTATCTATCACGAATTTGATTTTAGGTGTAAGCCTCCATCCATATAGTTCTTCGCAAGGTGACGAACACTACAATAATTTTGTCGGAAGGTGACGAAAAAGAAGACGACGAATGTTGTCACCTGCATGATTCGTCTTGTTGTTCGTCGCCTAGCTCGTGTAGTAGGTGCATGTCGAATATGGCGACAAAATCATTTCGTCGTCATCCTCCGAAAATTGTTATTGTAGTGGAAAACATATACTATAATAATATCTTGATTTCGAAAAATGCCTTCAGATGGAAAATTTAAAGTTGCAACTCCTCAATTCAACCATTCTCTTCTATATATAATATCATAGGATTCAGGCTAATTATGATTAATTGAGTGGATAGTTATAATGCTCTAGCGGCTTAAGTAAAACTTCACAATTAAATTGAAATGTTTATACTTAATTAACTTTTATTAATAAAAAGGTGTACGGGAGGCAGCGACATATGACTTTTTGTTACCTTATTCGTTATCTAATTCCTCGTCTTGAAATGCTAATACAGATTTTATGGTGATGATAAATTTTCGTCACTAAATTCGTCGTTTGGTAGTGTTGTCTAGCGATAATACTTTTGTAGCGTGTGATATATGTACATGTTTCTATAGGGGGGGGGGGGAATAAAAAATAAAAATTTTTAAAAAAAAAAATAGGAAAAGAAAGAAAGAACAATCATTTTGTTGACAAAATTTAAATTTTCAATATGTTATTTTTTACTAATTTTTACTGTCCATGTGTGAAAATCAATAATGGGGTCGGTGTGATTTTGTTTACATGCGCGACGTTAGTATGTTATAGTAGTATGTATACAGTCCACGAAATATATTTCCGTTTTATGCATGCTATTTCTCAAAAATCCATTTCTTACAGTTAATTAATGATATGTATTAAAGTCCATTTGTAATTGATACGTACAATTGAAATTGAACCGATAATAAGGAAATAGAAGTAGAATGGATATTAGTAATACTTTAATTTAATCCTTAAAAATTATTTACAATTTAAAATATTAATGAAATATAATTGGAAAATAAACGCAGCACGTACAAATATACAATACAATTGGATTATAGAACATCCTAGTAGTAATTCATAAGCAAAACACATTGTGGATTCTGCAGGAATGCTGCTGGCTTAATTGTATGTTCTCCTGTGGGGGCGCAAATAGACCAAAAACTATGAGTTTGACACGTGGCTTCCTGCAAACCACACGATCCTCATGCAGATCACAGACAAATTAACCACAGTTCCAAACCCAAGTCTTCCAATACTTCAGATTTTTTTAGAAAAAAAAGGATGCAATTTCATCACTAATGTTGCAACCAGTAATAAAAGTACACTTTTAATTAACTACGAAATGAAATGAAATTTTCTGCGTGATTCAGAGGTTTTTACACAGCAAGCTAAGGGTGAAACAAAGAAGCTTTGCAAGTACTTATAATACAGTATATAATGAGTATGTAATGGATGGAATTATTTTGGTTTCAGTAGAAGAAAGAAACAGTGAATAAAAAATAAAAATAAAAAAAAAAAAGGAAAGTGAAGCAAGTTGATTTTGGGAAAGCAATGGCGGCTGGGCAGTGGCAGAGCTGTAATTCTTCGCCTTTAATGCCAAACAAATAACACAGCCACGGAATTCAAGGAAACTAGTAGTACTGGATCCATCGTCTCTCTCAATCTCTCTACTGCTTAAAAATTATATACACTCCTACTACTATAATATCACCATCATCATATTTCTCTCTCTCCCTCTCTTTCTCTCTCTCTCTCCATCTTTGCTCCCCAAAGCGCCCCATTTCCTCTCTCTCCAGAAAACCTGCTGATTCCCACTTTCGAACCCAATTCGGGGTTATTTCTGTTATTCTTGTAATCTTGTGATCAATTTTTCATTTTTAGGGTTTTTAGTTGTTTCACATATGCGAACGGAGAGGGGGATTAGGGTTTCGGAATTCTCAATTCAGGGATTTCAGGAGCAGGAATTGGGGCTATTGTTGAATCGATACCGAGGGGAGGATCTGTACGTGATATGGGTTGTGGATTAAAGTGGATTATCTCGACGGAATTAAGATTTTGTTTGGCACAAAAATGGCTGGCTTTTTCTCACTAGGGGGCGGCGGTGGCGGAGGGAGGGGAACGGGAGGCGGGAGCACTAACAACCCCGATCATGCAAGCGGCGGCGGCCACGACCACAATCCATCTTCCGATATCAATCCCGAGAGCTGGTTCCTATTCCGGAACGACGAAATTCCCTACAGAGGGTTCGAGCTATGGCAGCCGCAGCCACAGGCGCCGCCGCACCACGCCGCCCACCACACGCTCCAGGCGGAGAACTTCCTCCACCGCGGGGCCAGCAGCGGGAACTCCTTGCAGGATCTGTACGCGTCGGCCGGCGGACTGGCCGTCGGGCCGAGCCGCGGCAGCGTCGGATTCAACGAATCTCCGGCGAGATCGGGGTTCCTGATGATGAGGAGCAACGGCGGAGGGATCAGCTGTCAGGACTGCGGAAATCAAGCGAAGAAAGACTGCGCACACATGAGGTGCAGGACGTGCTGCAAGAGCCGAGGGTTTCAGTGCCAGACGCACGTGAAGAGCACGTGGGTCCCGGCGGCCAAGCGGCGGGAACGGCAGCAGCAGATGGCGGCGCTCCAGCAGCCGGACCACCGGCAGGATATCGATAGAGACGCCGCCGCCACCGGGAAACGCCAAAGAGAGAATCATCCCACTAGCTCCAATGCTCTCGTCTGCACTCGCATACCTACAAACAATCCTGGTAATAATCCATAAATTCTAAACAATTCTACACTAATTTGCCAAGAATTTCCAAAAAGATCGAACCTTTTTTTTCCCAATTTTCTTCTCAATTCGAAATGCGAACCCTAAATCTAAAGTCTGCTAATATAGTAGTACGATCAATTATAAAAATTTACTAATACACATGTGTTAGGGCTAGAAATTGGGAATTTCCCACAGGAGGTGAGCGCGGAGGCAGTTTTCCGGTTCGTCCGCGTAGGCGGCGGCACCATGGAAGCTTCCGAGGACCAGTACGCGTACCAAACGGCGGTGAACATTTCCGGTCACGTGTTCAAAGGGATTCTATACGACCAAGGGACGGAAAGCCAGTACATAGCGGCGGGGGAGACTTCTTCCGGTGGAGGAAGCGTCAACGCCAGCGCCGGTGGCGGCGGCATTCATCCGCTTAATTTTATAGCCACGACTTCCTCAGCCCCGACCACCACCGCCGCCGATGTGGCGGCAGCCACCGGAGAATCGACCTTTCTGCAGGATCCTTCATTATATCCGGCCGCGCCGATTAACAGCTTCATGACCGGTACGCAATTCTTCCCACCGCCGAGATCTTGAGATAGAACCCCAAATTATATTTAACATAGCCAAAATAACTACTGATGATTGATTATATTTGTGTAAGAAAAACATAGGATTGATCTCTTGTGTTTTGTTGTTGTTGTTGGTGTTGTCAATGTCATAAAACCCTATTGAGAGTAGAAAGATAAATTATATAGGGAGGACAAACCAGGAAAAATTTTATTTTTATGAAATATGTGTTCATTTTCATTTCAAATCTCTATGCTTCCTGCACTTTAATTCATTATTCTTCTTCTCTGAATTAATTTCTTAAATTAGCTAAGTTTACTATATATGTTAATGTATTATATTTATAAAATCTGATCTGAGATGATGATATGTATGCATAGGTTTGCTTGTAACTAGATTTTAATGTCTTTTGGCTTTGATATTTTGTCTCTTATTTATTTTAGATTTCAAGGTTGTTAGGATCATGTTTACTACTTGTTTAATTTTTTCCAATATTTGCCGCAAAGACATTGGTGTGCATATCACACCAAACTCTTTTAATGTTGGGAACAATTATTAATCGATAAAGTATTGATTCATTAGTATTTTTGAAGAAAAACACAACCAATTTTCCAGAACACAGATGGACGATATCAAGTGGTATATATATGTGAATAATTTTGTCATATTGAGTTTGGCTCGCATTAAAAATTCACTATAAGAATTTTTTTGTTTAGCACCGAATTCGCGACTAAAATTCTTTAACGACCACAATTTTAGCGACCAAAATTCGTTAGCTACCACAATTTGAGTGATCGAATTCGGAAATTTTCTAGTTGTGATTAAGCAACTTAATATTGTAATAGAGGCATAAATAAATTAAGCAAGAATGAAGTGATTAGGGTTTTTTGAATTTAATTTATTAAAGCCTAATTCTCTAGCTAATTAAGGGCAATCTCTAACCAATGTTGATCAATGACCATCTTACACAATTTTACTAGCTAACATATTAAATTTTATTAGGCTAAAAATAGTAGTGATAGAGAACTAATCCATTGGCAACTTCTACTAGCTAACATATTAAATTTTGTTGCCTGATGAAAGCATTACATATATATATATATATATATATATATATGTATTCAGAGATCAAAACACACAGATTTTATAGGTCTTTTTCAACTTCCAGAGCTCATGTGCACAAACACTTTTCATTCAAAAAACACAATCTCATATACACTGCAGGATACATATCCAAATTTCACATCAATTGGGATTTCCTAATTTAGTGCACATAAATTACATTTTCTGGTAGCATCTCAAATACAGGAAAAGGCTATTGCATGCCCTTACAAATGCATTCATAGTTTACACATATATTTTAGTGACTTGTTATCAATCACTTGCCATAAGTCTGATAAATGAATAGGCTCATAAAAGGGAAGTAGCTTCTTTGCCCCTTCTCTGTGTTCGATGGAAATTCAATTGCATTTAATTATTAATTTAACAATAACTAACTCGTGTGTTTTTGGAAGAGAAAAAAAAAAAAAAGGAAAACGAAAATAATATATCCATATGGGAAAAGAGTAGTAATAAAGCATGTAGGTATAATTGTGCTTTAATTAAATGTCGCTGTAAATATACAAAAAAATGGTGCCTGTTATTGCACCAGAAGCATTTGGAGTTATTTCTTAAATGAGAATAGTGTTAGATAGCCTGTTTTCTTGAAAGAATTATTTGTTTGGTGGCATATATACTGCGCTGGCTGTGTGCGATTTTACATTATTCTGTCTTTGCAATATGCATAATCAATTATGTTTGCTGTATTTTAATTTCCCCATTTGAATTCACTTTTCCAAATTTATATTGGTTGGTTGATTTAAGAGGCCGGGTTTTCTATATTTTGATTTATATCTCAATTATTTTTCGAAATTAAAGTTTGAATTGAAATTAAACTTGGCGATCGAGTTTGCTGGACATAATAATATTTTATATGAGCAATGAAATATCATGGAGGCTTGAGGGTTTTTTTTTTTTTTTTTAAAGTTTTCGTATTAAGTTCTATAGACAAAGTCAGCGTTTGACCTTAATTATAAGCTTCAGGGCTTCAACAATTTGAATGCAAATATGATGGTTAAAATATATGTTAGCATTGGACTTATTATGGTCAAATAATACTTAATGCATATATAGGATGTATTAAGGTGCACAATACTAATATTCGATGTGCACAAAAATAAGAGAAAATTATTTAAAAACCCCCAACACCAACACTTTATCCCTCCAAAATACCTACACCAATTTTTATCCCTTTAAACCCCCTAGGAAGAGAAATTTTTGAAAAATACCCATTTTACCCCTAAAACACCAAAATTAAGGAAAATAATGTCCAAAAATGACTTAAATGAGTTTAACACTTCTCTAAAAAGTGCCCAAAAACACACCCCCTCTAAAAATTTGGTATCAGAGCATAAGTTGCGATTTTAGGGCTTATGGCTAATGACGGATTAAAAGATAATCAAAACACGATTAAATTAAATGAAAACATTAATTACGAAAAATTCTTAATAATTGACATTGAAAAGAAAAAGCTATTCAAAAACCAGACTAAAGATTGTAAGATCTGTAAACAAAATAAAATAAAAATCAAAAGAATAAAACTCAAGAAAAATAGAACTTTTAAAAATTATTGCAAACTAATCGTAAGGTTAGAAGCTTTAAGACAACACTTAAAAACTCATGAATAAAATATTAATAAATAAAAACATGGATATACAAAGAAGTCTTCAATCAATTGAGGCAAAACTGGATAAGTTAGAATTATTAGAAAAACAAAATAATACAAATCTTAAAGTTATATTAGAAAACCAAACGTACTTATCAACCCAATATGATAAATCATCCAGTGGAATGAAAAACTTATCTAAAACCATAACAACACTTCAATATGAAAGTTCCAAACTAGTTAATGATGTCCCAAATCCAAGGAAAATCATTAACCATAGTGAGGAATTAAAACAACTACAAGATAAGGTTGAAAAACTTGATAAAGAAATAAAGGAAATTAAAAATATTGTTGAAAACAATATTGAGAATGTAAATGAAATGTGTAACAAAATTATAAAAATCATTAAAGGATAATGGAAACAGCTTTGAAAGAGGTTAAAGAAACAATAGAAAACTTTAAACAAGAAATTAATAATAAATTTAAAGAATTAAACAAAGAATTAGTAGAAATAAAGCTAACTGTTAATAATCTTCATAAGAAGATTGGCGAAATAACAGACCATAATAGAACAAATAATACAAATATTAGTCTAATTGACAAGAAAATAAAAGAGCTTGTAACAACTGAAATACTAAAGAAAAAAATTGATGATGTACATGTCCAAATGGAAAACATGAAATAATATCAAGACCCTGCATTAAGAATAGCCATTGAAAGCATAGATGAAAAACTAGAAAGAATACAAGCTGTTAGAATGCCTGAAGATAATACAATAAAACAACTAGCTGAACAAATTGCAAAATTACCTGCAGAAGCTAGAAAGAAAACTAAACCACAAGAAAAACTAAATTTTTGGGTTGTAAAACCAGACGAAAAATATTTGCAAAAATGAGTAGGAGATCATTTTCTCTTACTAATGAATCCAAAAACAGTCTAGTAGAAAGAAGTAATTCTCAAAGAATTGAAAGCTCAAACTTTGAAAAAACCTTAATAGATAGAATGTTTAGAGAAAAAACCAAACTTGAAGAAGGGCCAACAATAATTGAAGAAATAATTGACCCTGATATTGAATTTGAAAACTTCAAGAAAAGAACATTAATCCAATTGGAACCAAGATTATTGTATGACCAAAGATTCCTTAATTGGAACACAGGTTATTACAAATACCATTATACAGAACCAATAAGCTGTCTAAAAGATGACAAAAAATTAATAAAATTAATAAGCAATAATGAAGCAATCAGACTTAAAAAACAAGGACAAAAATACATGCATATGGGACTAATATCCATAGGAGTAAAAGGTTTAACTAGAAAAAACTTAGGAACTAAAGTCCTAATGACTGTTCTAGATACAAGGTGGACTAATCCAACCCAAGCTATCATAGGATTAATGGAAATTGATATGAACCCTAATGTGGGAGTATGTTATTTGGCACCAGATTACATGATACAAATAACAGATTTTATGAAGCATATCCAAATAGGAATTCAAACTGTAGGATATGAAGAAATGGAAACTGGTCACAACCTAATGATATGTGTAGGCTTCTTAGGAAGAATCACAAACAATGGTCAAACCAGGCATAAAACAAAAATCGAAACTGTGGTAAGTATCATAGGAAGTGAAGGAGTAAAAATGATAGGACCAACTGAAATATCATCAGAAGAAAATGCTGGGAAAATTTGGGATCTATCAAAATTCTTTGAAAAACCAAATGTTAAAAATTTAACTCCAAAAAATGTAAATTACTTCATTAACTCCAGAGGAGAAACGTCAGTAAGGTTTAATGATTATGAAACTGCAAAACGACCAATAGATTTTACAGAAGAAGAAGGTCAGGAAAATGAATAGACAAATGAAAAGGTTTATTGTAGAAAAACCAGTGACAGATAACTATGTAAAATATGAAGGAAAACATATATTCCACCCTAGTGAAGATGAAGTGGAAAGAATTGCTAAAGACATTCAACATATTTGTTTAAAAACAAGAAAATTTGAAAACTTTAAGAAAGGAAAAATTCTAAATAAAAGAGAGTACCATGACAGGTATGAAAGAGTTTTCTCACAACATGTGCATTCTGCACTGACTAAAAAATTCAAAAACAAAGGAATATTACCTCACAATTGTCAAGATTGTAAAATTGATCTTGATAGAAGATATTCTGATAAGTTAAAACATATGATCCATTTAATAGAATGTCCAAAACATAGTGGATATTTTGAGAATTGGATAGAAAATTATGAAGAAATGATAAGGGAAATATCAAAACTAAATGAACAAAAACAAGAATTAAAGGATAAAATGAAAAGAAAAAATAAAGAATGGAAGAATAATTTAGAAGATATTATTGAGAAAGAAGTACAGAAAAGATTACAAAAAATACAAATAAAAGAAGAACAACAAGCAGATATAGAAGCTCACTTGTTCTTAAAGGAAAACTCACCAGAAGTAGGACAAAGTTCTGATAATACATTAATGGAACAATATATGGGAGACTATATCTCCTTACATTCTGAAAAAACAAATAAAACAGCTAAAGAATTCATGAACAAAGATGTTGTCATGAAAAATACAGGAGACAGTATAACAAGAGTCCCTGGAACTCCCTTTGCCCCATACCAAAGAGGAACTGAGTGGAGACCTGGAACTAATTATACTGGAAATAATTCTAGACACTCAATAACGCATGTTCATCCAGAATATCCTTATGGAAAGATACAACCTGGGATGATAACAAAACCTAGAGGAATTAGGCAACCTTTAGAAAGAGGATATTATCATAACCCAGCAATATTAGAAGTAACAAATGTAAGCCCTCAAGAATGGGGCTCAGTAATTGCAAAATGGAAAAACATAGTTATAGCCGATTACATCAAAAACAAAAATGATTATAATGATACAGCTGAATCAATGTATGGATATCTTGAAACCTATTTAGGAGAATTCGCACAGTCAATGTGGGAAGTATTTAAAAGAGACTATCCAATGGATTATCAAGACTTAATAGAAAGAGGACCAAATCCTTATAACTTTGTAAATAAAATATCAAGTCTAATAACGGGTGAAGATGGTAATTCAGGACATATAACAACACAAATGGATGCCTTAATCCATCTAGACCAAATGCACCTAGATGACTTATATAGAACAGTAGACTTCTTAAATGAATATGTCTACTATACAGGCCTAGCAGGAGGAGCTTTTAACCAAGAGTTAGGTGAAAAATTATTTATGAAAATACCAAGACCAATTGGTCAAGAGATTCAAGATACATGGAATAAAATGGTTGAAAAGAATCCTCAACAATACACTATTAGTATGAGGGCTGTTCATGTGGTAAAAATATTAAAAGATAAGTGTACAAATATAATTGCACAAAAACAACTTAAGAAAACTGATTACTCATTCTGTAAAAGGATATACACTCCTCAACGATATGGTAGGCCAGAGCCATTAAGGAAAAAACTAAATTCATAACAAGAAAGAAGTATTTCATAAAACAATCAAATAGTAGGAAACCTTTCTTAAAACAAAAACATCACGTCAGAAAATATAATCCTAGTAGAAATTATACAAAGAAACTTGCTTGTTTCACATGTGGTGATGAAAGCCATTTGGCAACAGCATGTCCTAAAAGAAAAAACCAACATTCTAGAGAGGCAATTCTTACAGAATGTATACAGCAAGATATATTAGATGTAGACTCAGATGTTTCTGAGACTGAAACAATATATAGTATAGTAACGGTAGAGGAAAATGTCATAGAAGATCAAGAGGATAATGATCCCTATGAATTGATAAATATGCTTACAAATGAAAACTCGTATAATGGTGTCACATATAAAGAATATATGATGCCATATGAAACTGAGTATATGATGAGAGAAATTAATGAATGCGAAAACCATAATTGGCTTTTCAGGGTAGGTACTGATTTTACACCTTGTATAAAATGCTCTTATTACCCATCAAGAAAACTTAGAGCTAAATGTACAATATGTCATGTAGAAATATGCCAAATATGCTTGTTAAAATATTATAAAATTAAATTCCCCGAAGAAATGCCAATTGGTCGGTCGCACGGCCAATCAATTATTAATCCTGTTTCTGCAAACACAAATAATGTAGTACAGCACAAGGTATCGTCTCCACAGGGAATGTGATGTATAATTCTAGAGTATTATAAAAACAAAAATAAAGTTTTGGGGGGGGGGGGGGGGTTTGGTTTGAATTATCTATAAATCTAATGAAATAATAAAGACGAGTAAACAAAACAAATAATAAAACTGAAGACAAAGATTGAGATTAACTATGAATAAAAAGCCTAGTCCTAGGAATGATTTGGGATTGGTACTTGAATTAGATCATCGATTTCATAAAGATTGAATTTTCAAACCATTGATAAATTAGTTATAGTTACCAGGTCCGCTTAGGCAACCAATTTTTCCTTACCGATTAGATAACTAAGGTACGACCGTTAGTTATCCCTAATTGGGTGCAATAATCCTAGGTACAACCGTAGGATTTAATTGCCCAATTGCATTATAAACTAGAAAAACCCAATTCGAGTAATCTACACATACGATGTGTAGATTAATGTCGATTATGCAATTCCTTGGGAAGGAACTAATCAACCCAATTGTCACCTATTCAAATAGAAATACAATTACGGGTATCCTATTCAAATTGACTACCAATCATCAAGCCAAATAAAATATCGGTACCAAAATATTCATCCAACTCAACAATTGTAACAATAAACGTAGAAATTGCATAAATACCAACGATGTAAAAATCCACAGAGTATCAATAATCTCCCAAATCCAAGTACCAAATCAAATCAAAACCTAGAACTAGAAAAGTGAATCTACTCCATAGTCATTGGAAAGAAGAAATAAAAAGGGATTACAACCATGAACATTGAGATAGATGGAATTTTGCTTGTCTTGCTTGCTTCAATGGTGTCGCCCTTTTCCCAAATTCCAAGTTTTTCCAGTCCAGTCTCGTGTGTCTTCCTCTGTCCAATTTCCCAATTTTAGTATTCTCCAATTCCTCATCTCACCGCCCCCTGCTTTCCTTATTTTTAAAATCCCATGCAAGATTCCTTTGATTTCTTTCCATAATTACTCCATTAGCAAATATCAACTAGCCACACAAGAGTTGCTCATGGCCATGATTAAATTGCTCATTGCTTGCTGCCAATTTTCTCTTGAAAAGCCAATTTTTCACTTGCTTCTACTCCATCATCTCAAAGCCTACAAAATAAGCAAAGTATGCACAAATAAGCCATAATCACACTTAATCAACTCCAAACCACTCAAAATATTAACAAAATGTATAAACATATTTACTCTCATCAAATCCCCCCACACTTAAATCTTGCTTGCCCTCAAGCATGAGTCCAAAAACCAAAAGGAAGAACCAAGATTCAACATCAATAGCCTCACCCAAGCATAACCAAGTCATTCCAACATCAAATACATCAAGCCAAACCAACCTCACCAAGATAAAGTGTATGCACTCACTCTCAAAAGTGTATAGGTAATAGAACTCTCAAGTGATGAATCAAAAAGACGATCCCATAGGCTTGCTTCAAAATCACATCTCCCCTGCTTATAGAATTCATATCCAATGCATCAAATCAAAGGGTCTTTTATTTAGGTTATAACGGGGCCATGGCTAGGGGTAGGAAAAAGGGATGAATGGCTAATGGGAATTGAGAAACCATATACAAAAAATCACACTATAATTCAAACTTGTTGCAATGAAACGAAATCTAAACCATGAAATCCAAACCATGCTACAAAAATATATAAGAGAAACACATGTAGCTCTTTCTCCTCTCTCAATCCTTTCTTACTAATTGCTTTTCCTTGTTGCAACAACCCCTTTTTTTTTCTCTTTTTTTTTTCTTTTTTTTTTTGGGTGGATTTCAATAGCTTGGTTTAAGTTTATTAGAGGAATTCCATTGTCTAAAAATTGTAGACGGAACTTCAACTCTGTGATTCATGACCCTAAGGCCAGAGGAACACTCGCCAAGCTACTTACGTCCACTGCCCTTTCTTTTCTTTTCTTTTTTTTTTTAAGGGCTTTTTTTTTTTAAGGGGTTGCTCAACTCTCAACAACAAAAGTACTACAAAAGAGACATCACGATTCTTTCTTGCTCTTCCTACACAATTTCCTCACTGACAAAATCACTTTCTCATACTTTCAATAGCATTCTATCAAACCAAATTTCCCATCTTCAAAGTTGCAACATTAAAAGAATTTTTCATATGAAGATTCATAAACAATTTCTCAAATTCCCAAGGGTGCAAAGAAAATGTATGGCTAGAACAAGAAAAAGGCTAATGGTTCATGGGGACGAAATGTGAATTCAAGAAAAATAGGATATGTCAATTAGGCTCAAAATTGGCTCAGTAGGGGGTAAATAAAGGGAGGTGGAAAAATATAGGCCAAAAGGGGTAATCCTAGTGCCCTTATCATTTTCAACACACTGAACTGAATTGATGCAAGCTCAACATGTATAATGAAGCAAGTTCTAGAATGTCAGAATGAACACCACACATGCACACATCAAAGAAAAATTTAAGGCTCAGATCTCACCGGGTTAATTTGTCAGTTGGCTCAACATACTCAATACCAAAATTCATCAATCATGCCAGGTGATCCTATCAATATAAATCCTAGACTCCCAATCAGGAAACAGACCACACAAAAGGGCAAGCAAAAATATAAGCATAAAATTAGCAAAATAAGTTCTACTCCCCCCACACTTGAATAAAACATTGTCCCCAATGTAAGACAAATGATAGAAAGAGAGAAACTTCCCTGAAAGTCCATGGGGGAGTCGATGCCACGACTCACTGGCGAGCCGGAGGTGGTGGTGGAGTGAAGCCTGAATGCTGGAAGAATGACCAAAGAGCATGCTGGAGAGAGGCTAGTGAATCGGTGACTTCAGTGCGGAAGGAGTCATGAGCTTGCTTTTGAAGAGCAAGTTCATGGGACAGCTGATCAAACCGCACTTTAAAGTAGCGGGCAGGAGATCCACGAAGCTCAACATCATCGGAGGATGTGGTAGGTGAAGAAGGATCGGCAACAACAGGTGCGACAGAGGGGCCAGCAGCAGCAGACGGGCAAGCAGCAGCAGTATGAATAACGGTGTCACCAAAGTAGCAAACATCACCTCGGTAAGAGATGATTTGCATGGCTTTCAAAGCTGCGAAGTCCATGGGAATGAGAGTGCAAGCCCTGTGCAGAGAAAGATTAGTAAAAGTCTCAACAGAAACATCCGGAATCAAACCTAAATTAATAGCTAGCTGTGTAATATATGTCCCATGTATAAGATTTCTTCCCTTTGTTGGTAAAACTTTGGCAAAGCGCTCTGCTAGCCAAAAAGCAAGATTAATGTGGTGGCCCTTGCACATGCCCCACAACATTAAGAGCTCAGCTTTACCCACCAAACTCGCCCCGTCCTTATTGCCAACAATGGAGAAGGCAATGTATTTGTGCATGAGCCTTAAAGTTGGCGATCGGATTTGACTTGAGTAAGCCCTACGGGGGTTATAACCCACAGGAATCCCAGTATGCCCAATGATCTGATTCCAAAATTCAACAATATAATAAGTAAACAGATCTGGAAAATCACACACACTACCCAAATAGGATGCACTACTAACATCTGCCTCTGAAATCACTCCCAATGCAACATTAAATTCAGTTAGAGAGAAATGAAACATTTTCCCCATTAACCGAAAGTTGATAACATTAGGGGTATTTAGATCATATGTCTCAGGCAAACGAAAGGCAAAGGTAGCATAAAATTCATGGGTCAGCTCAGTTATTGCAGGTGCATCAATAGAGGCAAATTTAGCCCAACCAACATTATAGAGATACCGGTTTACCTCATCAACAATGTGCAGTTTCTCTAAAGTGGATTGGTGAAAGATTTTACCCGGTATGATTTTCCTACCATCACTTAAACTTTGAACATATTGAGCTTCATGAGTAGGATTATCAAACTCTAGATGTCCCCCCACTGTAGATGAATCAGCAATTTGAGTGGCACTACGTCTTGACCTAAGCCCATCGGATGAGGTAGAGGGTGCGCTAACGCCAATACGCAACTGGGGGGCCTCCTTTTGCAGCTGCTTGTCTTTGCCTTTGCTCTTTTTGGTAACCCCTTTAGGCTTTGGAACTTGGGGACCCTTCCTAGACGGAGTGGTCTTAGATGGGGCACGAGTGCGTACCATAATACCTGAAAAACAGTACCCACAAGAACAAGCAACACCAAGACAACAGAGTATGCCCAATTCACAGCCACCAATTCAGAAATTTCAACTAAATGACTCTATATCCTTTGAACACAGAAATATTAATCCCACAGTATCAAGTCAGAAACAACCACCAAATCTCCTCTTCGATTTCTAAGGCCCGACACCAATATCACTCACCAAAATTCCTCAACAACAACCACACACAAACAAGCAGTAATTTGATTTCCCAACCAAGAATGAAATCAATTTTCGCCCAATTTCATAAATTGCTAAAAATTAAAACACCATGCCTGTAATAAGAAAATGAGAAGAGGGTAAAAGCTATCCTGTACCAACACCCAGCTAGCAGCAGCCACGTTGAGAAAGGATATCGCCGGAATAGAGGTGAACAGCGGCGGCGACGGCGAAGAGCAGCGGTGGAGTGTTGGTGGCGAGGGCGCTCGACAGGAGGGGTTGGGACGACTGGGATGGGGCTAGGCGAAACGGAGAAGGGGCGGCGGAAGAGGCGCGAACAGGGTGAGGGCGTCGCCGGCGCAGCGGCGGCGCAGTGGCTGGGCGAGAGACGAAGACGCGACAGAGAGCGAAAACGAGGAGGAGAAAAGTGCGCGCGAGAGAGAGAGAGAACGCGAGGAGGGGTGGCGGCGTCGCCGGCGCAGCGGCGGCGCGGCGGTGGCTGGTGCTGGCGGGCGAACAGAGGTGAGGGGATGGTGGGGTGGTCGGCTGTTGTTGTGAGAAGGAGGGAGGAGTAATTTTTGAATGTAGGGTAAATTTAGGGCAAATGGGTGAAGTTGGGGTAAGCCCAATTTTGATTAGTTGGCAGCACACTTTTCCTTGCTTGGGCATGGTCATGACCAAGACCCTCATTGTGTGCTGGAATTTGAGTCTTCAAATTTGCAAAAAAATCAGTCCACCATTCACACCTTGAGCATGGTCATGACCAAGTTGCCTCTAGTTCGCTGGACTGTGGTGGCTTTTTCTTGCCTTGAAACCAGTCCATTATATGCACCTTAGTCATGGTCATGACTAAACTCATCATGGCAATCTGAATTCTTTCTTCTTCCTCCCAAAATTTGATTCACCTATGCACAAAAACAAAGCACAAATTATTCAAGTTAAAAAAACCACACTAAAATAAAATAAGGAAAATACACGAAAAGCAATAAAAAGCTTGGGTTGCCTCCCAAGAAGCGCTTTTCTTTATAGTCTTTGGCTAGACTTTCTTCCCAATTTATCACTAACTCCCAAAATTGGCATCCACAAGAGACACCATCTCCACATTCTCATTAGAAAATCCCTCATAGTACGGCTTGAGTCGATGCCCATTGACTACAAACTTGTTCTCCGTCTTCAAACTTTGGATTTCAACTGCACCATAAGTAAAAATTTTAGTAATCACAAATGGTCCAATCCATCTAGAACGTAACTTACCAGGGAAAAGCTTGAGCTTGGAGTTATATAAGAGAACTTTTTGCCCAATCTCAAAAGATTTTCGAGATATTTGTTGGTCATGAAAAGCTCAATTTTTCTCCTTATAAATGAATGCACTCTCATAAGCTTCATTCCGAATTTCCTCCAACTCTTGAAGTTGCAACTTGCGATGGAGCCCTGCTTCTTTTAAATCCATGTTACACTTCTTTACTGCCCAATATGCCTTGTGATGAAATTCCACAGGGAGATGACATGGCTTCCCAAACACCAATCGGAATGGTGACATCCCTATAGGCGTTTTATACGCAGTACGATACGCCCATAAAGCGTCATCTAGCCTCAAGCTCCAATCCTTTCTATTCGGTTGAACAGTTTTCTCTAGGATCAACTTGACCTCCCGATTAGAAACTTCAGCTTGTCCATTAGTTTGCGGGTGGTAAGAAGTAGACACCTTATGAAGAACACCATACCTCTTAAAGAGGGCCGATATGGTCTTGTTACAGAAATGGGTTCCCCTATCACTCACAATAGCTCTTGGCATTCCAAAGCGCGAAAATATGTTAGACTTGATGAAATCTGCAACCACTTTGGAATCATTAGTTCGGGTGGCCTTAGCTTCCACCCACTTCGAGACATAATCGACAGCTAAAAGAATATAAAGATATCCAAATGAAGTTGGGAATGGTCCCATGAAATCAATACCCCACACATCAAAAATTTCAACAAACAACATTGGAGTCTGGGGCATTTGATTACGGGAAGAAATATTACCTACTCGTTGACAACGATCACATGATTTGCAAAAAACATGAGCATCTTTGAAAAGAGTAGGCCAAAAGAAACCACTTTCCAACACCTTCCTAGTCGTTCTTTGAGATCCAAAGTGTCCACCACATGCCATAGAGTGACAAAAAGCTAGAATTGATTGAAACTCACCTTCATCAACACATCTTCTCATGACTTGATCGGCACATTGCTTCCAAAGGTAAGGGTCATCCCAAATGTAATACTTGGCATCACTTCGAAGTTTGTCTCTTTGAGCTTTTGTCCAACCTGCAGGAAAATCATTAGCAACCAAATAATTCACAATGTCAGCATACCAAGGAAGAACAGAAGAGACAGAGAGAAGTTGCTCATCGGGGAATGTTTCCCGAATAGGAAATCCCTCCAATTCAATGGGTATGCGGCTCAAATGATCGGCAACTAGATTCTCTGTCCCTTTCTTATCACGAATCTCCACGTCAAATTCTTGTAGGAGTAGCACCCATCTAATTAGCCTCGGCTTCGCTTCCTTCTTTGCCATCAAATAGCGCAAAGCTGCATGGTCAGAGTAAACAATCACCTTAGTACCAAGCAAATAAGATCTAAATTTATCAAGAGCAAAGACAACTGCAAGCATTTCTTTCTCCGTAGTGGAGTAGTTCAATTGAGCCCCATTCAATGCCTTAGAAGCATAATAAATAACGTGAGAAGCTCTCCCAACTCGTTGTCCTAACACAGCTCCCACTGCACTATCGCTCGCATCGTACATCAACTCAAATGGTAGGTCCCAGTTTGGTGGTTGGATAACTGGTGGGGTTGTGAGATGCTCTTTCAACTTGTCAAAAGCTTGCTTGCACTCTTCAGTGAACTCAAATGGCACATCCTTCTTTAGCAATTGGAACAATGGTGCTCCAATCTTGGAAAAATCTTTTATAAAGCGCCTGTAGAAACTTGCATGAC